>OY757545.1:4890631-4895631 GCA_963584105.1 Alviniconcha strummeri | reverse complement strand
TGCTGTGTAACCGGACCTGCGGCCCGTTCCTCATTTTAGGTTCAGGGGGAGGCTGGAGATTGCCAAGGAGAGACACTCACACTGGAATAAACCATTGTCTCTAGTCATCCTCATGTAGTGTGCCTTTCAATGTCAAGTTCCTCGCGTTGTGTTCAAAATCACTACAATCAACCGACCTTGGTATCCAGAAAAAAACCTATGTTAGTGTTTGGTTGTTTGTCCGCTCCTCAGAGGTAGGTGTGCCGTTTCACTATGCACTTATGCCACTTAAAACAGACACTAGACAAAAGATAAGTGGAGACAGAAGTTGTACACATGTACCAACATGACGAAAACACTGAGGCACGCTCACAAACACGCGCACTGACCACACTCCGTCTCAGTACATACTCCCATTATAGTGACGAACCAAATAAAGAAATGCATACAGTTTTATTTACACTACCGCATGTTACACATACAGTACACACAAGAGCAAACCAAAGTGACACACGACTATGTCTAACCTACGCACTAAACCATAGCTAACTTAGCTACTGGCATAGGCTCAGTACCAATTACCTACAAAAATAAGTTGCACCCTTGCATTAACGTAATACTTGCACTTTGCAGCACAAGAAAGCAAACAAACATAAACTTAACTAACGCTCGCACTTTGCAGCACAAGTCTTCTATTAACTTGACTTAACATGCGTGCCCGCACTTTGCAGCACAGGTCTCTTAATAACTAAAACATGCGTGCCCACACTTTGCAGCACAGGTCTCTTAATTACCAAACATGCATGCCCACACTTTCCAGCACAGGTCTCTTAATTACTAAACATGCGTGCCCACACTTTGCAGCACAGGTCTCTTAATAACTAAACATGCGTGCCCACACTTTGCAGCACAGGTCTCTTAATTACTACACATGCGTGCCCGCACTTTGCAGCACAGGTCTCTTAATTACTAAACATGCGTGCCCGCACTTTGCAGCACAGGTCTCTTAATTACTAAACATGCGTGCCCGCACTTTGCAGCACAGGTCTCTTAATTACTAAACATGCGTGCCCGCACTTTGCAGCACAGGTCTCTTAATAACTAAGGGAAGAGCTACACACTTTTTCAGCATGTAAACTCGGGGGGGTAGGGGTTGACCAGCACTTTTCAGCACATGGTACAGAAACCGGGCAGGCACTGTCTTTTATACCGCACCGCGCGGCACCGGCCAGTCGCTGGCAGGCAGCGTCCGACTGGAGAGAAGGGGTGGGGAAACTCAGGGCCCGTAACTCGAGCTAGCTTGCACAGCTCTCCCGCTACAGATAAATAGAGAGCATTTTCCATTAGAATAACTTGTGTTGTTCTGGCTTTGCATAAGTTTTATTTATTTCTGTCTCTGAGTCTGACTCTCAGATGATACTTGATAGTTTTGTTGTTCTTTTTATGTTTCTTTCTTTCTTTTACTTTTTGCAGAACTTTATTGTCGAACACAAACACTGCAACAGTGATTTTTTTTTTTTTTTAAAGTACAGCATGGTTAATCTACACAGTAGTAATATATAATATATATGTATACTAATTATACACATGTATATTATAGGGACTAGAGAGAGATCAAGTATTTAAAATGCATTTAATTTATATTTTAACTGCCTGTTCTTTCTTTCAGTCTTTGCAGACAGACTTGTGATTCAGTTTAATTTGTGAACAATACATCATTTTTGTCTTATTCTTGACCTATCGTATCTTTTCTTTATTTTCATTTTTCTTGCCTCATTTGTTACTTTTTACAGAGCAAAATCTCTGATGTCAACCAGAGAGCTTATGGAGGTATGTGTAAACCATAAGTCTTCAGGTGATAGCTGATCTCAATTGCTATTCTAGACCATTATGCATTTAAGTCTAGTCTAGTTATTAAGTTTGTATTTTGGCCACCACAAAAGTCTGTTTTGGGGGGCATACTACATTATAGTACATGTATTGGGCGATTCAGCGAAGCTGGTTTGCTAGAGTGAATGCGCTTTGTAATCTTTCGCGAAAGAAGTCGCGAGAGGTTGCAGCGCACTTCTGGGCCGATTTCTGAGTAGGCATTGCTTCACGCTGTGTATAACAGTGGAAGTTGAAATTAGAACTGCGAAGCAGTACAAATGCCAATACTGTTGCAGTTGCAAACATTACCGTGGAAAGGGGATGGAGGGTGAACAAAAAGTGTCTTTATGTCGTTTTTGGCCTGATCAGAAGATCGCGAGTTCGTAGAAAAAATGCGTTTTTGGGCATCCCAAAGCATGAGCAACAAGTTATTGCTTATTTCCAGACACATTATGACTACGTGCCTCAAAAAATGCCTTTAACGTTGGCAGTGTAAAATTCGCAAATTCACTGTCACCGCCTTCCATTGTGAAGAAAGTACGCACCGGAAGTAAAAGCAGCCAAGGGACTTGAGAAATGCTGGGCAAAAGTCAAGGGAGTTAACAACCCCGCCTGAATCGCCCAAGAGCAATGTTTGGCTATCTTATCTCTGTGAGTGTAACACTAACAGTAACACTGTACCATTTTCAACTTCCATTGACAATTAACGCACCCCAGAGCAGGAAGGAAATGCCCTACCGTGAAATAGAGCATTAATTAATTTAGTGACAAAAAATGATAAATAAACTTACAAGTATGCAGATATAAATTGTGATTATTCCAGTTTATGATAATGATAAAAAAAAAAATTTAATTTTTTTTTAAAGGTTTTGTAAATTACAGTTGACTTGCATCTAAACATGTCATGTGTCAAGACTAATACAGACTGTTAGTGTTATAACATTTCTGTGGATATTTGTCGGACTGTTTCAGGGTGTGACTACTGAAGTCAATATAGACTGCTTGAAAACATTCTGTATGTAGCAATAGTGCCAATACTAACACAGCCTGGTTTACATCATACATGTGTACACATACATGAACATGTAAGTACATATCACTGGTGCTGTCTGTGGCAGTCTGGGTATCAGAGATCATGCTGCAGCAGACACAGGTTGCCACGGTGATTGACTACTACAACAAATGGATGAAGGTAAGAGCACTGTCACATATTTCTGTTGGATCATACAAAACTAAGAGTTGAACCTGAAGCATGATATATGCTGCTCTAACTGAGCAGCATATTATATACACACACATATCATGCATATATTATATGCATGCTTCAGGTTCAACTCTGATGGTTCAAGATGCAGACTTCTTATTTATCTTAGACTTCTTATTCTTAAGACTTTTTGTCTTAAACTTTCTGCAGAAGGTAAGATGATATGCATCAAAACCCATGCATTCTCCAGATGTATTATACTGAACTGTTGCGCATAATTTTATATATATATCCAATTGTTGCGTGTTTTGATCATATGACACTTGGTGGCATTTTGTGCAGCAAGTAATTATGTTTGAAATTTAACAGTCTAAATTTGTTATAAAGTCAACTGGGCATTTCAAAACAAAAATCCTTGATTTTGCCACTTCTACTAGTTCTACCAGTGGGACAAAACATGTTCTGAGAAGGCCACTGCCTTTGCGAACAAGGTTTTGCGTGAATCAAAACACATAAAAGGTTAAAACTAATAAATTAAAAGGAATGCTTATTCAATAATTTATGACAATACACACCATGCAAATATTCAGCGAAAGCCCCTTTTGCAAGAGAGAAAACAACAGTTAAACAGTGAAAAATGAAAATGTAGGCAACTTATCCACTTTCAGATATGGTGCGTTGCCATTGGTGTTCAGGGTTTGCTTGTGTGTTTTGACTTGTTTGACTTGTGTGACTGTTGTGACTAACCTGTTAACACTGCTTGTTTGTGCAGAAATGGCCAAGTTTGCAGGACTTAGCAGAGGCAAACTTAGAGGTATGTTAATGTTGTTGTAATAAAATTATAATTTTCTTTGGAAAAATAAATTTCGGAACTTTCTAAACAGAATTTAGCTGTTGCTAGCTCCACTTCCAGTGCAGTTAACTGCGTTTATTGATTGGTTTAAATTTAAACAAATTATGCATACCAAGGTCTTTTAGAAACCGTTTTTTGGTGTGTGTATCTGATTGTGTGTGCTGTTTACTGCACTGCAATGTGATTGCTGGCATGTGTGTGTGTGTGTGTGTGTGTGTGTGTGTGTGTGTGTGTGTGTGTGTGTGTGTGTGTGTGTGTGCACCTGTGCATTGTGTGTGTGTGCACCTATGCATTGTGTGTGTGTGTGTGTGTGTGTGTGTGTGTGTGTGTGTGTGTGTGTGTGCACATATGCATTGTGTGTGTGTATGTGTGTGTGTGTGTGTGTGTGTAAGTACCATGAGTGAGTTTCTTAAATGCGTCCTTGGGGCTGTGTAAGTTTGTTTATGAGCTAGGGCTCATCCTTCATCATAAAATCATGCTCTGTTTTGTGTCTTTCAGGAGGTGAACGAGATGTGGTCTGGTCTTGGTTATTACTCTCGTGGAAAGCGGCTCTACCAGGGAGCGCAAAAGGTGAAGACAGTCTGCAGTTGGCTTTTAGAAAACACTGGACATGAGGCATGGTATCAAAGCTATGGGGAAGTCTGGATAGCTGTCAAAACACACTAGACATGAGGCATGGTATCGAAGCTATGGAGGTGAGAATAGCTGTCAAAACACACTATACATGAGGCATGGTATCAAAGCTATGGGGAGGTGGGGATAGCTGTCAAAACACACAAGACATGCGGCATGGTATCAAAGATATGGGGAGGCAGGGATAGCACTGTGGTAGACTGTAGAGTGCCAGACTTGATCAAAAGGTCATTGGTGTGAGTCACAGTCAACTTTCTGTGCTGACTCTTATTTTGGTATCCATTCCACCCTGTTACACCACAGTAGCTCATATAAAAGATCCCAATCATTGTGCCAAAATTGCACATAGCAGGTTCCACTAATGTGCCGCTAAACACATGCACCCGACATATGTGGCTTTGAATAAAGTGATGCTGTACACAGAATGTGCATCAAGACATTAGCAGTTTCACAAAACACCAG
>OY757545.1:4789545-4884545 GCA_963584105.1 Alviniconcha strummeri | reverse complement strand
AAAAAACAACAACATAAAGCCAGTAATGGAATTTCTGGATACCGACTATGCATGTTCGATTATAGTGTATGATATTGTATCATCCAGTTTAAACCAAAATGCACCAGGATGACATCAGCAGTCCAGCTCTCTTGGGTTAGTACTATTCAGTATTGTGGCTTTCTTTTTAAAGTCATGACAAAAGAAGAAAGCTATCATGAAAAATATCCTTTCCTTTTTTCAGTGGAAAGACATAATAAATTATTCTAACATCCCTGAAATGTTGTGATTTTTTTATTTATTTTTTCCTTCTGATTAATGTTATAAAATCAACTAGACTGCTGCTAGCACAAATTCATACAAGTCGAAACCTGTTTGAATAGTTCCAAAGTTTATGGGGTAATAACAGCCAAAGTGTAAAAAGAAAAAAACCTATAGCCTAGCTTACCTCTCGTTCTGTTGGCTGGAGATTCAACCTGAAAGTGGAAGCATTGTGCATTTGTATTACAACACAGATATCGAGGGAAGATTTAATGCTGATTTATGGCCAGATCCGTCCAGGCAATTTTAAGCACGGGCCGCAATGGCTCGGTGAAAAGGTATCACACATGGCGTGTTTTACAAAGTCATATCTGGTAAGGCTTTCAATACAATAAAAAGGAAAGGATCACATTAAATGGCAATTTTGTTTTTTGCAGGAACTGTGTGCTAGTTGTTATGGGATTAAAAAAAAAAAAAAAAATTAGCATCAAAAGGCGATGCAATGCTATTTTTGATCAAAGGGTTTATGAAATATAAAAAAGATTTAAATGCTGTTCTTGATCGTGGCTGATATTATTGTGCACGCAGTCCAAAGAGATTGATTGTGTAGATGAATAATTACGGTTTTACTAAGGGAAAAGTTAGCTGTCTGCACTTTGCTTTCTGGGTGTATTTGGGGAGGAGTTTCAATTACAACTTTTAGTATACTTTTATTACAGGGGAACTCCTTTATTACAGGGAGACCGCCCTGATGAGAGACCACCCTGATGACAGACCATCCTGATAAAAGACCACCCTCATGGGAGATCATCCTTATGGAAGACCACCCTTATGGGAGACCACCCTGATGAGAGCACACTGGTGAGAGACCACCTTAATGAGAGACCACTCTGATGAAAGACCACACAGATGGGAGACCGCCCTGGTGAGAGATCTCCCTAAGAAAGACCACCCTTATGGAAGACCACCTTGGTGAGAGTCAACACTGATGGGAGACCGCCCCGGTGAGAGACCACCCTGATGGCAAGCAACCTGATGGGAGACCGCCCTGGTGAGAGACTTCCCTGAGAAAGACCACCCTTATGAGATACCACCGTGATGGGAGACCGCCCTGATGAGAGACCACCCTGATGGAAGACCACCCTGATGGGAGACAGCCCTGATGAGAGACACTCTGGTGAAAGACCACCCTGATGGAAGACCACCCTGATGGGAGACCGCCCTGACGAGAGACCACTCTGATGAAAGACCACCCCGATGGAAGAACACCCTGATGGGAGACCGCCATGATGAGAGACCACTCTGGTGAAAGACCACCCTGATGGAAGACCACCCTGATGAGAGACCACTCTGATGGGAGACCGCCCTGAAGAGAGACCACCCTGACAGGACACAACCCTCATGAGACCACCTTGATGGGAGACCACCCGACAAGACACCCTCATGAGACCACCCTGTTGGGAGACCTCCGTGATGAGAGACCACCCTGACGGGAGACCTCCGTGATGAAAGACCACTCTGATGGGAGACCGCCCTGATGAGAGACCACTCTGATGGGAGACCGCCCTGATGAGAGACCACCCCAACAGTACACCACCCTCACAAGACAACCCTGATGGGAGACCGCCCATGGTGGGATAAAACCCTGATGAGAGACCACCCTGAGAAGCGACAGGGCCCACGCTTTGTCCACAGGCCCGTTGTTCTTTCCGGACCTTCCTCATCGGTCTCTGCAATCAATCTCTCTGTGTGCTGTTGGTTGAAATGTTGCTTTACGTCCACAGAAACAGTAGGCTTATTAGGGATGGGAACCCAGGACGCCCACCTCGACTTTCACGCAGCTCCTGAGCTCTGACCTCTCTCTGCCATTCTCACGTCTATTTATACATGTTGCCTGTAATGCCCCCCCCCCCCCCCCCCCCCCCCCCCACGTCTATATATTTTGTCTGTGATGCCCACTTCATTCTTCTCTCAACTTTTTTCTTTTCTTCTGAGACTGTTGACTTCCTGTTAACATGTGACTGCCCTGATGAGAGACCACCCTGACTGACAGGGACACCACCCTCATGAGACCACCCTGATGGGAGACCGCCCTGATGAGAGACCACCCTGAAGGGACATCCTCACGAGACCACACTGACGGGACAACCACCCTCATGAGACCACCCTGATGGGAGACCGCCCTGATGAGAGACCACCCTAACGGGACACCACCCTCATGAGACCACCCTGATGGGAGACCGCCCTGACTGACAGGACACCACCCTCATAAGACCACCCTGATGGGAGACCGCCCTGATGAGAGACCACCCTGACGGGACACCACCCTGATGAGACCATCCTGACTGACAGGGACACCACCCTCATGAGACCACCCTGATGAAAGACCACCCTGACTGACAGGACACCACCCTCATGAGACCACCCTGACGGGACACCACCCTCATGAGACCACCCTGACAGGACACCACCCTCATGAGACCACCGACCCCCCTGACGGGACACCACCCTCATGAGACCGCCCTGACGAGAGACCACCCTCATGAGACCATCATGATGGGAGACCGCCCTGGTGAGAGACCACCCTCCTTGACAGGACACCACACTCATGAGACCACCATGATGGGAGACCGCCCTGATGAGAGACCACCCTCCCTGGCAGGGACACCACCCTGATGGAAGACCACACTGATGAGAGACCACCCTGACAGGACACCACCCTGATGAGACCACCCTGATGGGAGACCACCCAAACAGGACACCATCCTGATGGGAGACCACCCTGATGTGAGACCACTCTGACAGGATGGAAGACTTTTCATCAGGGTGGTCTCTTCCACCTTTTTTTTTTTTTAATCAAATTTTTGTGTGTACACACATGCACGTGAGCGCACACACACACGCACACAGTGTTTGTGTTATTAATCCAAGTTATTAAAAACAACACACACACACAGATGACAGCAAACAACCTTTAAGACCACTTGGTGTGCCTGGTGCCAGCTAACAGGTTTCAGAATGAGAGTCCTCACAGTTTTCTTGGCATCTGTATTTCATCCTTTTGACAGCCACATTTGCTGCTATCTTACGATGCTGTGTTGTTACTTGAAAACAACCAATAAAGGACGATATTTGAAATCCTTAGTCCCCCTTTTTTCCTCTGTCTCTTCCACCCCCCACCCACCCTTTTTCTCTCTCTCTCTCTCCTTTTTTTAAATTTGTTTTTTTAGTTTTAGGTCGAAGTGTAGAAAAAACAAGTAGTTAATTGTTCAGCCATTATATTTAGATCTGTTACTTTTTTTTCCCTTTCTTTTCTTTCCCCTCTCACATTACTGTATGAAGGGATTTGCATCAAAGTGAACAGTATTCAAAGCAGATTTGTTGTAGGACTGCGAAATTTATGTTTTCAGGCACATTATGAGCGTGCACTTTTCAGACCGGACATCTTACAAGCTGGAGCAGTGAAGGGGTTAAGCTGAAGTGGACAACTTGCTCAGCTTGTTGCTGGATAAAATTGTTATCCAGTCTTCCATTTTTGTTTTTACACACGCATACCTGGACACACACACACACAGATAACACACAAAGACAACACCCACACAGATAACACACATACAGAGTGACAATGCACACAGATAACACCCACCCACACAACCACAACAGACATACAGAGAACACACACACATACACACACACACATACACACACACACACATACACACACACACACACACACACACACACACACACACACACACACACACACACACACACACTCACTCACACTCTCTCTCTCTCTCTGTGATATCTGTGTTCACAGGGTGTCACAAAAGAAGTTTATTTTCAGCACTGTTATTTGGCCAACACACTCAGCATGACTAACCTGAGAAATGTGTCATTGCACCAGGAAATCAAAATGGACTAAATGTATGTAAATGTAAAGTTATCAAGACAACATTAATCTGCACAAAAATGTACAAATAATCAAGAAGATACATTAATACCTAACAGAAAGTGTTTGTATCTGATATAGCTATACATAAAGAATATACTAATTTGAGTCTTCTCCACATAAACATAATCCATTTGAAAATATAAAATCAAGTTGTGCTTGATAAGAGTGATGGAAAGTAGTAAAAAAATACATGTTGCACATTAAGCTAATGTTGTCCAATTAACTTATGTCCAACACACCCACCTACCCACATGCATGCACACACACACACACACACACACACACACACACACACACACTCACACTCACACACACACACACACACACACGGACTGACAAATGCACACAGTGATGCATTTCATTCATATTGGGAGCATCACAACAAGACCCTTCGAGTGCCCCAGCACTAACAGCTACAGTCAAAAACACAGTCAAAACCAAATGCGTACATTTCCCTATTTTGTGGTCATTTTGACCTTCTCCCACTGTTACACTGTGAAGGCCACCTGACCTTTCTCTTGTAATAACCAGTTGTGAAGGGAATAAATTGTGGAAATGTATGGCTGGTATTGCAGCACCTCCCAGCGACAGTGCAGAATGACCAAAGAGAGAAAGAATGCCATCAACGCAGCACTTAAGACATCCATGATAATGGAAGGGGGAGGGGTGGGGGTCTCCATTGTAATAAACAAATGATAAATATCTTGTTTAAATATATGTATTTATAATTGCAGCTGAGATGCATATGGCTTCATTCATATCTTTATATACATATATATACTCATTTGTATACTTTTGAATATACAGTGGAAGACTTCTTTTCTTTTTTTTTGTAACAGAAGATAAACTTGAAGGCACAGATCTCAGACTAAACGACTCAGTTGCACATGTACCTGCACAAACCTGCAGACCCCCCCCCCCCACCTCCTCCACACACACACACACATACAACTGCGCACGCACCCAGACAACGGCCATGAACCACACAGAAGTAACTATTTAGAGCCACTGATGGAATCTCAATCTAAACTACCCTAAATTCAAGTTCAACAGTTCACTATCAATCAGTCAACAGGCAAGAGTTCAACCTTACAACTGCCAACTAGGACTGAAGCATAGGCAGACGCATTTACTCAGAAAGGTCTCTACCAGTAGGCCATCACTTTTTCTTGACAATGACTGCGCTGGGTATCTGCATGGGTGGGTGCAGATGCTTCTTGCCTGAAACAATCTAGCATCTGCATGGGTGGGTGCAGATGCTTCTTGCCTGAAACACTCTAGTATTTGTGTATGTGGGTGTAAATGCTTCTTGCCTGAAACACTCTAGTATTTGTGTATGTGGGTGTAAATGCTTCTTGCCTGAAACACTCTAGTATTTGTGTATGTGGGTGTAAATGCTTCTTGCCTGAAACACTCTAGTATCTGTGTATGTGGGTGTAAATGCTTCTTGCCTGAAAGTGAAACAGTCTAGTATTTGTGTGGGTGGGTGTATATGCTTCTTGCCTGAAAGGGAAACAATCTAGTATTTGTGTGGGTGGGTGCAAATGCTTCTTGCCTGAAAGGGAAACAATCTAATATCTGTGTGGGTGGGTGCAAATGCTTGCTGGAAACAATCTAGTATGTGTGTGGGTGGGTGTAAATGCTTCTTGCCTGAAAGGGAAACAGTTTAGTATCTGTGTGGGTGGGTGCAAATGTTTCTTGCCTGAAACAGTCTGGTATCTGTGTGGGTGTGTGTAAATGCTTCTTGCCTGAAAGGGAAACAATCTAGTATGTGTGTGGGTGGGTGCAAATGCTTCTTGCCTGAAGCGATCTCAGCAAAGACTGCCACCCAGCGCCCCACCCCATATTCCTCATCTCCGATGTTTCGATCACTCATTGCAATTCTGGCCTCAAACTTCTTGAACTTCTGTGAACTTATTTATCAACCGACAGCTGAAGGGAGGGGCACACACATACACACACAAACACTCTCTCTCATGCACACACGCACATATGCACACGCACACACTCACACACACACAAACACTCTCTCTCACATGTGCGTGCACACACACCCACACATGTACACCTGTCCACATACACACGCACAAACACGCGCACGAACAGACAAGCTGAATGGCTCTCTGGCGACCCCCAAACCAGTATCCAACTAGTTTCACTGGGGCGATGGCCACAGGTCAGCTGGCGCGCTCTTGGCGATGACAACTCTCAGGATGTGATTTTTGAGACGGGGTACAACTCAAGGCTTTTCCGAAACTCGGTAAGGTCCTGGACAAATCCCTCCCCATCTGTGATCAGCTTCAGAAAGTCTTCAGTCTCCCCTACTGTGGTGGATGGAGAGCTGAGCGCAATCTCCTGATCCTCCGACGCCCGGCCGTTGCTGTCCACTTCCATGGGGTGCAGCTTGGAACCTTCCACCTGAAAGTCAGGTCATAATAATAATAACAGATATTTTGGGCACCCCATCTTGGAAGAGCTGATATTTTTGGCACCCCATCTCGGATGAGTTTGGTAAGTTGTACTTTTCTTATTTGTTGAAAATGCTTGACCTGTGAGTGCATGTGCTGATGCGTGTAACTGGTAGAGTTGACTGTTTCGGATGTGTGTGTGCCCTCCGGACTCTAAGATAAAGTACTCTGTGTTTTATGTGTACTTATGTTCATGTATTATACTGTGTGTTATTTTACTGGTATCTTTTGTGCAGTCGTACGGCAAATTTCTATGTTATTCATCGACAATAAAGATTCTGAATTCTGTATTCTGGATGAGCTGAAGGCGTTTACAAAAAAGTACTTGTGGATTAAGGAGGGGTGGGGCTTGGTTAATTAGTTAGATAGTTAGTAATGGGATTTTAATGTCCTGGTAACCGCACAGGGTCACCTCAGGGCAATCAGACTCTGTCATAAGCAAAGCACATTTCAAAACTTTTCTCATCTGTGAACCTCTTCTCAAGTCAATCCACAAAACCAGTCCCTGTACAAACATAAAACAAAACATACATGCACAAACATCAAGCACACATTTTTGAAAGAGTTAGTCCCTTCAATACCATCTCTGTTAAATGAGCGCATAAGCTATAGGGCCTGCTTGTATCATCAACCATTCTAATTTATTGATAACAGATTAAAGAAAAAAAAGAAAAATGCTTCACACTCTAGGTCACTCAACTGGAAGTCCACACACTACATAAACGACTTGGCAGTGGGAGATGGGGGGAAATTATACGCCCACACTCCAAATCACTCTCCTGCAAGCAAGCATGCATGCAAAAAAACAACAAAAAACCCCCAAAAACTAGATCAGTACTTAATCAATTAAAAACATTCATTTCCTTGTGAAAGTCAAAGATCGAGTCAAGGCAAACATCTCCCACCAGCACCTTCAAAGAATTTGTTTTAAACAAGCTTTCTCTGACCTCAATCAAATCTGAACAGTACAACAAAGCATGTTCTAATGAAAGTGACTTGCTGCGTGGAACACAGGGGTGTGTTTTTCTCCTTTTAACAAGAAAGTGTGAGTCAACTATGAATGGCCAATGTGCAATCAGGACACAACAGTTTCATCTCTTCTGCTGGAATGACTAGAATGAAGATGTTCATTTACTCTGGGACTAATCTTTTGCAGTTTTTTTTTTTTTAGGGGATAGGTATCCCACTCATTTTGCCAGAGTTCAATAAGTCATTATTCAAACGTGGTTTCAAACCAAGACAACACCATCATGGGCATCCTTAGCAGCAGAGTCTGCTGCTGAATTGCCACTAACGCCTATGTGGTCAGGGACCCAGATGGTTAAAAAAACAAACTTAAAGGGGATCATAAGAAAAGAGGCAAAATAGCTTAAGCAGAGAAAAGGAGCAAATATTTCTGTTTTCAGGCTTCATACTGTTGGTCTATCGATATTTATGCAGCAGAAGTACACAAAACATCTCGTCTGTTGATCTATCAATATTTACAGAAGTACACAAAACATCTGTTTTCAGGTTTCATCTGTTAGTCTATCAATATTTACAGAAGTACACAAAACATCTGTTTTCAGGCTTCATACTGTAGATCTTTCAATATTTACGCAGCAGAAGTACTGATCTGCCTCCGACGCGAGTGCCTCAGGGTGCCACCATGGCAGTTCACTCTTTAGCAAATGAAGAGCAGAAAAAAGCTGGCTGATGGAGTAACAGACACTTGTGCCACACAGGCCAGGATTATTCATGACATGACAAAATGACATGCAAAAAAGATCACCTGCACACATTAAAGATCCTATAGCCCATGTCAGAGTTTAGTGGACTGTAAAACCCCAAAATAACCCAGCATGCACTGAAAGTGTCAGAGTCTTCAGAATGTTGATGTTGGACACTACAGGAGAAGATCACAGACACAGACGTGCTGTGCACCTCTCAAACACTCTGAGACAGACTGATTGTCCAACGGTTTCTCTCTTTGTTTAATCCTTGTTGCATCTTTAACATCAGGGGGGCAGATTCGGAGCGTGAACAGCTCAGCGTGTAGAGTGTCCAACCGAAAATCCCAGGCGCAATACTGATGCCGGTTTGAGTCCCTGGTGCAGGCAAGGGATTTTTCTTCCAGAGTCAACTTCCAGTGCAGACTCTCTTACAGTGTCTGTACAACCCCCCTTATGCAATCGCGTGCCCCAACATATGCGTGCACGTTAAAAATCTAAAACGTTGGCAGTCACACCATTGCCTGCGCACATGAAAATACTGCACACACTGATAGGCTGTGCTTTACCTGGGTAAGGTGACCTCAATTTCCCACACGGGATAATGAAATACTTTTTTTTTAAATATAAAAAAATCAACTAGAGATAATGGTGACGCTGTGACCAAAACAGCAAAAGAAAAATGCCAAGCCGCTGGCGCCCTTGCCTGAAAGCTGATGTGGCGGTGGGAAGGGTCCATGAATTTGCTGTACCATGCCTTCAGCTCCGAATGGGTGATGGTCTCCAGGGCGCGAATCTGAAACACACATCTGTTCATGGCAACAAATGCTACAAAACAGCAACTACGACAACAACATCACTAGACAACTACTGCTGCTGCTGCTACTATCATGCGAGATCACCCTAACAAGGGACCAACCTTCATTCAATACCACTTTTTCCATCTGAAGCTTTTCCCTTCCTTCACCTTAACAAGAGACCACGCCTCATTCAAGACAACTATTCTCTGAAGCTGCTCCCTTCACGTTACGTTTTTTACATTTTGGTTTGACACAGTGAATGCTTTATTCCAGGTAATTTTGGGTTTGCTATTAGTGTATGCAGATTGAGAGAATGGGGACATATGTCTGAGAGTGTGTATGTGCGTGTGGTTCATGACTTAGAAATATTGAGATATGTTCTTTGTTGTGCGATTGAACGACAGCTCTAATTTCCCGCTGGGATTAAAAAGGTATATTGTTATTGTTCCTTCACCCTAACAAGAGACCAACCCCTCCATCAAAACCATTTTTGACTGAAGCTATATCCCTTCATTCACCCTAACAAGAGATCAACCCTCATTCAAGATCACTTTTGTCTGAGGCTTTTCCCTTCCTATTTCCACATCAGTGAATCATCATGACCAAGGAATACCCGTCTTCTAAGACGTCTTCTTTGTCTGAAAGAGAGAATAATAAAGATGCAACAAAAAGAGCCAAAATGTTATTCTGGGGGTAAGCCCCTTTTTTCAAGCAACAAACCAACAGCTAAACAACATACTGAAGTCAAAGCCCTATTTCAAGTGCCAAAATGACAGTTAAACAATATACTTAAGTCAAAGCCCCTATTTCAAGTGCCAAAATGACAGTTAAACAATATACTTAAGTCAAAGCCCCTATTTCAAGTGCCAAAATGACAGTTAAACAATAAACTTAAATCAAAACCCCTATTTCAAGTGACGAAACAACAGTTAAACATACTTAAGTCAAAGCCCCTATTTCAAGTGCCAAAACGACAGTTAAACAACATACTTAAGTCAAAGCCCCTATTTCAAGCAACAAAACAACAGTTAAACCATGTACTTAAGTCAAAGCCCCTATTTCAAGCAACAAAACAACAGTTAAACCACATACTTAAGACAAAGCCACTATTTCAAGCAACAAAACAACAGTTAAACCACATACTTAAGTCAAAGCCCCTATTTCAAATGACAAAACAACAGTTAAACAACCCACTTAAGTCGCTTGCAAAATGAGCTTACCCTGAAAGTTTTGCACAATGTGTATTGTTCTCTCAAGCTGTTCGTGTGTTTGGATACTGTTTTAGAACACTAGCAGTCATTTTTGTTTCAGATTTTGTTCTACTCCTGCAGATGATCCATCTTGTATACAAGTCAAATAACGGCTGGGTGTTGTGTTGACTCAAGACTCAGGATCCAAGCCCCCCCCCCCCCCCCCCCCCCACACACACACACATAATGCCTGTGCACTCTTTTGTTGTCGTTGTTGTTCGCTTTTAAGTTTTATACAGCACTATTATAAGGCTTTTCAACACTACAGCTGGCCAGCTGCGCCAAACTTCTGTCTTTCCATCCGACTGCAGAAATGAGACACTACGACTGGCTGATGATGTCAGACTTGGCACAAAGGCACATGGGGCAGAGGGTCTTAAGCCATTCCACTTCCTGTGCAGAGGCATTCCCCACCTCCTTCTCTTGGCGATCAAAGACATACAGTCTGTCGACGATCTCCATCCAGAAGCGGCTGGCCTCATCTCCGAGTTGTGTGTCTTCCACTTGCTTCCCAGTGATCACCGATTTAACCTGCACAAAAAAACGCAGCTCAGTTCGAAATGGTATCTAGGCACTCAGAAAAGCCCATATGCACTCTGCCCTGCCTCTCGGAAGTTTCCCCAATTTTGCCTTGGGAAAAAGTTCCAAGTTCGTCTGACTGACATCGTCAAAAACACAGAGATATCACAGTGACCATGCCTGAGCGTTTGGGGCTCCTACCATAGGGGCATCAGAAATAACCAGCCTCATTAGTCTGACAATCAGCCTCATCAGTGGGCTGACAACCAGCCTCATCAGTAGGCTGGCAACCAACCTCATCAGTGGGTTGGCAACCAACCTCATCACTAGGTGGACAACCAGCTTCATGACTAGGCTGACAAACAACCTCATCAGTGGGCTGACAACCAGCCTCATCAATGGGCTGACAACCAATCTCATCAGTTGGCTGACAACCAACCTCATGATAAGGCTGACAATCAGCTTCATGATAATGCTGACAACCAGCCTCATCAGTGGGCTATCAACCAACCTCATCAGCGGGCTGTTAACCAACCTCATCATTATTATGAGGATAAGGCTGAAAACCAACGCTGAAAACCAACTTATCAGTATGTATCTAATATCTCATTAGCGACAACCTCATCAATGGGCTGACAACCAACCTCATCAGCAGACTGAACAACTAACTTTGTCAAGTCCAGGGACAACCTCATCAGTAGGCTGACAACCAACCTCAGAAGCAGACTGGACAACCAATTTTGTCAAGTCTAGTAACAACTTAGCTCATCAGGAGGCAAATGAAGACTGTGAAGCAGGTGAAATATTCTACCAGAAGTCGACAAATTTCCTTGTGATTCCAACTCTCCAAGTCAATTGAAAGTAGCATCTTGCTCTGGAAAACACCATCAAATTTGAACAGGTAGTTGCCCTGTACCTCATCTGAACAGGTAGTTGCCCTGTAACTCATCTGAACAGGTAGTTGCTGTGTAACACATCTGAACAGGTAGTTGCCCTCTAACTCATCTGAACAGGTAGTTGCCCTCTAACTCATCTGAACAAGGAGTTGCCCTCTTACTCATCTCAACAGGTAGTTGCCCTGTAACCCACCTGGACAGGTAGTTGCCCTGTAACTCATCTCAACAATATTTGCCCTGTAACACCTCAACAGGTAGTTGCCCTGTAACTCATCTGAACAGGTAGCTGCCGTGTAACTCACCTCAACAGGTAGTTGCCCTGTAACTCACCTCAACAGGTAGTTGCCCTGTAACCCTGAATCTTTATTCATTTATAAAGCTAGAAATGTAACCCCCTCCCCCCTCCCCACTCTATTTCTTTCTTTACCAATTGATGATTCCTATCACACTCATACCTTGAGCTAAAAATGGAACATGACAACGTACCAGTTCATTGAATTGCGCTTTGGTCAACTTGTTGATGGTTTTCTGGAAGGCTTGCATAAAGTTAGTGATGTGCTTCGCTATCTCAGACATGCTGAAACAGACAGGCATCCACAGTCACGCATATATGACAACAAATATTGATGACCTGAGGCAACAATGTACACATGTAGTATGGACAGGAAGCCGAGAACTCTCAATAATGACACCATGTTATGTATTAACAAACTGCAAATGTTCAGTTGAGATGACAACAAAAACAAAAAACAACAGATTCATCACTTTATCAAGATGTGTAGCAGTTATATAAGTTGCTTCAAACTATGTTCCGAATAGATACTTTTAAATTTTTTGCCATTTTACTGTTGTTTTGTCACCTAAAGGAGGATCGTCCCAAAAATGTGCATGTTTTGTATTGTCATATGAAATTAGTGTTCCTTTTAACCTTTTATAGGTTTGGACTGTGCAGCATTAGCAAGTAAACATGGTGCTTAATGTCCACAGAAACCATAAGGCTTATTAGGGATGGGGAGAAGGGGCGAAAGGGGTATGGAGGTGGGGGGAGAGGGACATTATATACCTATTGCTACACTGTCACCACCAGAATTTCTGCATTAAGGTGGGCAGCAATGAGAGCCATTTTAATGTTTCATAACTGTGAGGGACAAAGTCACAAAACAGTGTCCACAGACCACAACTTTCGAAGAGAAAAGAGGGCTGAAGCAGATTTGAACTGTGGTCCCTCTGCTTACCAGCCTAACGCCTTACTGCTAGGCCAAACTGGCTCACACGCAGCATTAAGTTAGGTCTTGGATTTTAACGTCCCATCAACCCCACAAGGTCACCTCAGGACAAAACAAAGATGAGCAAATCATCCAAAGTCTGTACCCAGTGGGATAAGAACCTTTTCAGAAAACACCCGTGCCATTCATACTCTTTCATACGAACCTGAAAAAGGAAAACTTAATGAGTTACTTAATTTAACTAACTGTTAATGTAGCAGAGCTGGTGGGAGTGAAGACAAATTTCCGTTTAATTGTTATGATTGCAACGGACAAAGTATTTTGAACTGAACTGAATTGAACTGAATTTGAATTGAATTGAAAACCATCGTCCATCATGCTTTATTCACATGAACGAGAGAAATGCCTGCACTCAACATGAATAAACGTGACAACAACAACCACACCATCAAAAGACCGTGGCTCAACCTTTCTGAGTCTGCTGTGACCTCATACTGCGTTTGGTCCAGATTACAAAAAAAAAAGGTTTACGCGCATGCTTCACTTTAGCATGGATTTTGGACTGCACTCGACGAAAGCCCCGTAAATGTGTAAAATTACCTTGTCGACCATTAATACGGACAATATCTCTGCGCACGCAATCTTCCCCCACTTTCGCTGCATAAGCAACGTACTCAAATTTGTTGGCGTGTGCTTCAACGACGACGGTGAATCCCAGAATTCCATTGGTGTTGACTGGCTGGCAGAAGACGCTGTAGCCTAGCTGTAGCTCTGTGCGCAGCGTGTTGAACACCGGCTCTTTCATACGGGCCTGAAAATGAAAACCATCAGGCTAAAGCACGCAGGAGGGGTGGGCCTGAAAATGAAAACCATCACGGTCATGAGGGTAAGTAAGTAAGTTGGTGTTTTACGCCCAGTCAACTGGTGCGGTTATATCAGGGCGATTGGTCATGAGGGGGCAGGCCTGAAAATGAAAAACTATCACGCTAAAGTAGGCATGAGGGGCGGACCTGAAAATGAAAAACCATCAGGGGCATGAGGGGCGGGCCTGAAAATGAAAAACCATCATGGGCATGAGGGGCGGGCCTGAAAATGAAAAACCATCATGCTTATGCAGGCACAAGGGGCAGGCCTGAAAATGAAAATCATCACGCTAAAGCGGGCATGATGGGGCGGGAATAGCTCAGTTGGTAGTATTGTGTCCAAATGAAAAGCCAGGTGCAATACTGACGTGGGTTCAAATCACTGGGGGTCCCAGAGTCAACTTCCACTGCAGACTCTCTTACAATGTCTGCACAGCCCCCTGTGTGCAATTGCATGCATCAACACTGGTGTGCATGTTAAAAATCCCAAACGCTGGCAGCCAAATCATTGTCTGGACACACGAAAATGCTGCACACACTGACAGGAATGGGCAGCGCTGCTCTTGTGGCTGCTGTGCAAACTGCAAGTTACTTACGGACAGCAGATCATTGAGACTGACAGTGAGCAGACCACAATGCGTTCAGAGAACAGATGATGCATTACTTACGGAGAGCAGATCATTGAGACTGACAGTGAGCAGACCACAATGCGTTCAGAGAACAGATGACGCATTACTTATGGGAAGCAGATCATTGACACTGACAGTGAGCAGACCACGATACATCCAGAGAACAGACTACATGTTATGGACAGCAGATCATTGAGACTGACAGTGAGCAGATCATGATACATCCAGAGAACAGACTACAAGTTACTTACAGAGAGCAGATTGTTGACACTGACGGTAAGCAGATCACAATCTGTCCAGAGAGCAGACTACAAAAGTACAAGTTACTTATGGAGAGCAGATCGTTGACACTGACAGTGAGCAGATCACAATCTGTCCAGAGAGCAGATGACAAGTTACTTATGGACAGCAGATCATTGACACTGACAGTGAGCAGATCACAATCTGTCCAGAGAGCAGACTACAAGTTACTTATGGAGAGCAGATCATTGACACTGACAGTGAGCAGATCACAATCTGTCCAGAGAGCAGACTACAAGTTACTTATGGACAGCAGATCATTGACACTGACAGTGAGCAGATCACAATCTGTCCAGAGAGCAGACTACAAGTTACTTATGGAGAGCAGATCATTGACACTGACAGTGAGCAGATCACAATCTGTCCAGAGAGCAGATGACAAGTTACTTATGGAGAGCAGATCGTTGACACTGACAGTGAGTAGACCACAATGCATTGAGAGAACAGACTACAAGTTACTTATGGTGAGCAGATCATTCAAACTTAAGCCCGTTCTTAACTGGGTGAATATCTGCTTCGCAAACATAGTTCAGGGTATTCACTGAACCTAAAAAAATTGGTGAACATAGTTGGTTCTTAACTGGGCAAACTTTTGCTTTGCAAACCTAGTTTGGGGTATTCATCAAACTGTGACAAAGCTATATTCAGGGTCCAAAAAGCTTTGCTCAACATGTTCTGGAAATATTTGCCCAGTTTAGTGAATCCTGCCTCTGATTGGTTGAGAGCAAAAAAGAGCTCTCCTGTGGATGAGGAAGAAATAAAAATAAAAATGGATGACAGTGTTGATACTTCACTTGGTTTGCACAGAACTGACCTATTGTTGACTTGTGGGAGGCACAGCCTTGTCTCTGGGATCCAGAATGATATAGTAGTTAACTGAATTACCCTGTGAGGGATAATTAAAGTACACTGACTTGACTTTAGCATACATTTTGGATCATGCTGTCTGCTGCACTTCTGCCGTAAGTTTTGGCTGCAGTTTGCATCTCATTATAAGCCAGTTAAGAGCAAAGTACAGTTCGCTGAACTGTCCAAACCATGTTTGGTGAACTAAAAGTTCAACAGAAATTAAGTTCACTGAACTGTCCAAAGTATGTCTGGCGAACAAACAGTTCGCCCAATTAAGAATGGGCTTTACAGTGAGCAGACCACAGTACATCCAGGGTGCAGATCACGAGTTACTTACGCAGAGCAGATCATTGAGACAGACATCACGGATGGTTCCAGGCCCTTGCTGATAGTAGCTGATGACGCAGGAGTTTGTGTCTCTGCGATTGACGCCACGCACGCGGCACTGCAGGTCACCTGTCGGCACCTTCAGCAGACGCTTCTGCAATTCCCAAGCACATGTGGTCAGAACATGGCAACACGGAGGTTTCCACTAATATCACAGGAACTGCAATGCTTTACAGACGTTAACAATTTTCTGACCTGAAGTCGTAATTTAACACAGGTAAAACAATTTTCGCTGCTGGTTAACTTCCTTCCCAGATGGGTCTTGCAGAGAGGGCAAGCGAATCAGAAACATCCTCTTTTTTTCTGTCTTTTTTTCTTAAAGGGAGGGAGGCACAGGGGTGCAAAACAGACCGAATTGTCGTTTTGAGTGAAAATGATATCTGGATGATTTTGACACCTTAAAGGACAAGTCCAAAGTTAGGGGTGATTTTTGACACGATTTCCGTTAAAGCTCGCTGAGAACGATGTTGTAGGTGAAACTGTGATCTGAGGGTTATAAATGCACAAAAAAAGGCACTTTCTGTCATATCGAAAGCATCGCCATGATGCCCAAATCACGTGACCATATGCCTACTACGTCACTCTGGGGAGTCGCTGCGAAATGGCGAACTCGAGCTCCGAAGACGAAACTGATACTTTGCCCGAGAGACCACAGCCATATCTGTTTGAGCCTGTCAGGCAGGATTCTGAAAGAGTACCGGAACATCGTGTCAGCTTCGAAGCAAACCCCATGCGGTATTATATGGGGTTTGCGAAATCGCACTCACTGAAGTGCTCGCTACAAAAATGGGCGTGATGTGGCGCAGCAAGAAAGTCAGCTCGTTTGAATTGTATAAATTTAATCCACTTTCGCCTCACTGCGGGTCGATTGCATGTGAACTGTTACAGTTCGTGGCAACAAAGTAGGCCAGCATAGTTAACTTTTTTGTCGACCACATGCATACACAGTTTACTGAAGAATCTAAGATGGCAACCGCACTGATTCCCCAGACTGATGTCACTTCCAGGAAAGTCACGTGACTGATGGAGAACCTGAGACTGTAGTCTCGGCCAGCCTACAAAAAATAAAATTGATTAAAAACCCAACTAAACATTTTTGTATTATTTTTATTTGATTAAATCTGAAACTAGTGACTCACTTGTCAATCATTTTCGATAGTCATTTTGCATACTTAAAAACCTTGGACTTCTACTTTAACATCTCTTGTAACCATTCAGTAACTTAGTTGCATGTATGATGTCTTTAGCAAGTATAATTTGTCAATTAAAAAAACATATCAAAGACTGGTTGCCTTTATTTGGAGCCACTTTGGTCAGTATTGGCCATGTTTAGGCTTTTGGGTCTTCCTCAGTTTTAAAACCCTCAGGCACAGCTTTTAATAAAGGAAATCTTAAATGTTTCCTTAGTGTTTGTATCCATGTATTTATCTTTACTTTATCCAGGGGACAGAAAGAGAGAGAGTGACAGACAGACAGAGCCAGACCAACAGACAGTGAGGGTGATCTGTTTTAGCAGCTGACTAGTATTTGTGTGAACGATACGGGCACCATTGTGATTGCAATTGTATTTTCTTCTTACTGTTTATTCACTTGAATTTATTAAGCTTTTATGCTAATTAAATGAGTGAAACTGTATAGTATTTAATTATGTTTTTATGTACTTCTTATTATTTATCAAAGGCAGACAACTGAATTTCCTTTTCAAGGATTAATAAAGTATTATTGTATTGTATCGCATTGTTTGTCCGTTTCACACCCTTCCACTCACCACAGGCAGCTGCTCAGGGGACAATGGCTGATGGCAAAGCATCTTCTGCACGTGCATTGCAACCTCCACAGCATGCTGTGCAAAAGAAGAAAAAGCCCACAGTTAAAACCTCAGTCTACAAACATCACCTGACCCCAAACAGCACGGCAGTCAAACAAGGTTATATTCTACATACAGTGATGACCCTTCAGTTCGACCATTGTCACCTCAAAATTCAAATATAGTCAAAAACATGAACATTTAACGTGCCGTGTATAATCTCACAACCAGATGAACACTGATCATCCCACAATAATATTAATAATGGATGGATCCTATGTAGTGCAAATCTGTCTAGAGAACAAAAACCACAACATGCTGGCAGTCACATGTATCATTCGTTAAATATGTGCATATATACATACATGTATCACTCATTACATATGTGCATATACATACACATGCACAACACTCACAAATTATCACTGGCTGGAGTTGCCACAAGTGTGATTTTTGACACAACAAAAGTTCTGTCACGACAAGCACGTCTTTGTCGTGACAAAAAATGCGTTTTGGCACAGCAAAATGTTTGTCGTGACAAAACATGTGTTTGTTGTGACACAAAAATGTTTTTTTACAACAAGTACATGTGTTTGTCACAACAAACGTTTTGTCATGACAAACATATGTTTTGTCACGACAAACATGTCTTTTGTCAAGACAAACACATTTTGGTCGTGACAAAACCGTGTTTGTCACAACAAAACTTTTGTTGTGACCCAAATCATACTTGTGGCAGCTCCCGCCAATGATAACAAATGAGGACCACCTACATGTGTGGAAAGGCCAGGAAAACAACAACAAAAACAACAAAAAGCACACAAAAAGTCTTGAGCTGAGCTCTGAACTGATGAAGAGTGGGGAGATTCTGCAGACTGGCAGGCAGCGAATTCCAGACAGTTGGAGCAATGAAACTGAAAGAGCACCCACCCACCAACAGATCTGAAAGTATGCTTAGGGATTTTTAAAAAGCTCCCCGCTTAATGTCTGATATATGCAGAGCAAATGCCAAAAGGCCAGGTGGAAAAGTATACTGTCAAAATGGCGGTAAGTAAAAGCTGCCATCCTATATTCGCAGTGGAATTTCACAGGCAGCCAATGCAGTTCATTTAACAGTGCTGTTACGTGGCCTTGCTCTTGTTTTAAAATTGTGGCAAGTACAAGCTGCCATCTTATATTCGCAGTGGAATTTCACAGGCAGCCAGTGCAGTTCATTTAACAGTGCTATTACGTGGCCTTCCCTTCGTTTCATCAGAACAATCTGTGCTGCACCGTTCTGAACCCTCTGCAGTCAGCTTTCCTGTTCTGCATAAACTGCCACCCTGAGGTGTGCAGTTGGCAGGATGTTAAAATCTAACCACTAACCACATGAACAGGTAGTTTTGCATGAACCCCAAAGAAACAGAACAAATTAAGTACTCAGTAAATGGTTGTTAACGTCCCTGTCAGCCTCAGGACCATCAAACTCTGGTCACAAGTAAAATATGCACATTTCAAAACTCTTTTCATCTGTAAACCCTTTCTCAAGTCAAACCTATAAAATTAATCCATACACATGTATGTACAAAAAAAACAAATACACAAACATCAAACACACTTTTCTGAAAGAGTCAGTCCCTACATTGCCACCACTGCCAACAGCAAAAAAGCAAGCCAGGCTAGGACATGCTGGGGATTAACCAAACTATCGGATTTATCAATACCAGATTAAAGAAACAAATTTTTCTCTGTAAAAGGAACAGGAGAACAACCCTTCGGTAGAAGTTTCCCGTGATGAAACCCTCGACGTAGATGTTGTTCATCAGCTGGCGGTTGAATTCAAGCAGCATGTCCCGCGTCAGACTGCCCGTCACCCGGTACCGGTCAGGCACGTGGTGACTCGTTGGCTCCGTCACCGCAAAGCGCAACATCCTGCAACAGTCAACTACTGCATCACCTGTAGGTGTAGAATGAAGAACACAATCTGCAGTTGCAGAATGCAAAAACAACCTTTAGGTAGAGAATGAAGAGGGGAAAAAAAACCCTGTAGGTGTAGAATGAAGAAAACAATCTGCAGTTGCAGAATGCAAAAACAACCTTTAGGTAGAGAATGAAGAGGGGAAAAAAAACTGTAGGTTTAGAATGAAGAAAACACCTTTAGCTGTACAATGAAGAAAAAACCTGTAGCTGAAGAATGAAAAACAACAACTGTAGCCGAAGAGAAAAAATGTAGATACATGTCGAATGAAGAAAAAACTGGTAGCAGTAGAATGAAGAAAAAACTGAAGTGCACACACACACACACACCCTAAACAAAAACAAACTGATGAGTAAAACCAACACAGTCTCAAGTGACTCATGATTACTCGAAACAGAAGAAATCTGCTTTCCATTCCATTCAATAACATTTTATCTACCCCACAAGAGGCAAATCCACAAGATAAGCTCATAAAAACAGAAATTCAAAACAATGATCATAAGGACAAAACAAAATTGCATAACCAATACCAGCAGTAAGTAAGTAACTAATGCCAGTCAACCAGTATGGCTATACCAGGACGATACACATTTTGTCAACACACAATAAATGTTAACAAAAAAATACATGCTAAAAATGGTATATAGTCAGATTTTGAAAAACAGACTTTAAGGTGGGTAAAACACAAACAAAACCAAAAAATGATCTGAAAGTATATATTCTGCCAAAAATATTGATTTCTTTCAGAAAGTTACAGATCTTTTTCAATGACACCTTTTGAAATATAAAATATGCGGTGACTGAGCTGTAAAATGGCTGTGACCTTTTGCGACTTCTTGTGCGAAAGATTACGAAGGGCATTCACTCATGCAAAAACCAGCTTCAGTGAACTGCCCAGTACAAGTCAGAAGAAACCTGCAACCTACCTTGCAAACTCATAGGACTTGATCATCTCGTTGTAGTAGCATTTCTTCAGCTGGGTCTTGTTGGCATCAAAGAGGTCTTGTGCAACAGTGAACTCCGCCATGTGATTCACTATGAGTTCTAGAACGTGCTAAGAGCAGACACACAAAACACAAACAGACAAGAAATCTTACTTTTAGTGCAAGTGTAACTGTATGAAGGCCTAAAAAAAAAAAAAAAAAAAAGCATTGGTTTTTATGAACACTTAAACATCTGGACAGAAAACAAAAGAATGAAATAAAGAAGAAAGAAAGAAAAAAGAAAAAGGAAAAAAAAAGGAAGAAGAAAATGGAAAACTACAACAACAAACAAATAAAACTAAAAAGGAGAAAGAAAATTAAAGCAAAAAATAAAAGAAGAGAAAACTACAACAACAACAAACAAACATAAAAGCAGACAGAAAAAAAAAAATGAAAGAAGAAAGAGAGGAGAACATACACACACACACACCAACACACACACACACACACACACACACACACACACAAACACACTCCTTTTTTCATTCATGTTCATGGAAGGCCTTAAAAATGGCCAGACCATTTCCCCCAAACCTATCAAAGACTTTCAAAGACTGTAGAAAGCCTGTTCCACACACTGACTGTTCACGCAAGGCAGTAACGGCAGAAAGGGAAAACAAAACCCAGAAGGAATAAAGAGTGACAAACCGGCAGTTTGTGACTGAAACCCTCCACTTGAATGACAATACCAGTCGCCAGTACCTCCAGTGAAAACCTGCAAATAATGCCAGAGGTAACAGTCAGCCAATCTGTCAACCAATCACTCAGTCAGTGGCTTTATTGCCACATGTCAAAATAAAAATGGGTCAAGGCCACTGATGCTAGTGTGAACTCAAGCAGACTGAGAAATCACAGACATCCAGGTATTGTTACTTTTTTATGTCAGCACACATGAACATACATGCACGCACACATGCTGGCATGCACACACACACAAACACACATGCACAAGTACCCCCCCCCACACCCACCCCAGTCATAGACAACAAACTGACATAACAGTGCAAACACACACACACACACCACACACAACAGACAAAGAGATATAACAGAAACCTGAAACACATATACACATGCAACCACGCACACACACACACACACACACACACACACACACACACACACACACACCATAGACAAAGAGACAGAAATCTCTCTCACACACACATGCAACCACACACACACACACACACACACACACTATATCCACCCACCCCCAAAACACACACACATACAGCATAATTTGCAACACTGACTCACTCATATCCCGTGAGCGTGGCAGCATAGAGGAACTCCTGCAGCTGTTGCTGAAGGATGTTGACCAGCAGGTCACCCAGCGCGGAGCTGTAACAAGCAGAGCATCTGCAAACACCTCCATCAATCAAACGCATCACATCACCTACCACCAAACCCTAGAGTGCCAGGCTTTGAATCCTGGTCAGGGCTGGGAAAAGGAGTACATGGAAAGCCAACATTAAAGGAGCTAGCTGTCTCAGATTTGGTGAAAGAAAAAAATTAGTAGTGATTTGTCTGCGAAAAACACATTTAGTCATAATTTGTCTCCCCCCCCCCCCCCCCCCCCAAGTAATTTGTCTGCAAAAAACAATTAGATAATTTTACCTAAAAATTAGCAATCACTATGACTTTATGAGTTAAAAACAGACCACACCTTTCCTCATGGACTTACATTTTTTTTTTTTTGTAGAATACTGCACTACACCAGCAAAAGTTCACTCCATTGAGATGTAAACAAATGGCAACCAAAATGATTGTAATCCATGCGCATTTCTTTTGTGACTGAATGTGCTAAGAAATACAACTTTCAGTTTAAGTTGATGCTACTGTAACATACAAAAAAGGTCAAGGTCACTGAAATGCATATGACTTTATGAGCCAAAAGCTGCGTAAGTATCACATGCATGCAAACTTTGACGCTGACTGTATAAAATTATTAACAGCTGACAGCCTTCCTGTGAACTGATAATCACCTGACCAAGGACTTAGCACATCCTCTAACAAACACAGGAGAAGAAGACATGATCAAGCCAGAGAGCCTGACACTGATCACTACTTTAAAAACAACAACAACAAAATCCCACACAAGAAAAAACCCACACAAGATACAAGAGGACATGGCAATAAATGGGAATAAAGAGCGGAACTTACTTTGTGACAGAACTTGAGACAATCGGTGTCATGAGATGCAACAATATGAAACCTGAAACAGATGCACAGATGTAACGCAACCCCTCTTGAAACATCAACCTAACAACCCATGAGTTGCATAGAAGTTTCAGTAGTAATAATAATAACTGAGTATTTCTATCGCAAAAAATGTCATCTTGAGAGACCATTCTAAGACCACACACATGCATGCATACACACACTCACACAGAGGCACCCGCACACATAAGCATATATATACACAATTAATTTACAACCAGTTTACAGACAATAAACAAGGATTTGCTGAGGAGAAAGACAGCAGTGCGGAGCGGAAAAACATTTGAAGTAGAGTGGCCCAAAGATAGCAAAGTAGCGGGAACCAACATTTTCTCTTATTTTGTACCTGAAGCCCATTCTTAACTCAATAAACTGTTAGTTTGCCAAACGTACTTTGGACAGTTCGATGCACTACTCTTCATTTGTTCATTGAGCTCAGACGAAATTTTAGTTCACCGAACATGGTTTGGACAGTTTGACGAACTATACTTTATTTCTTAACTGGCTTACAATGCGATGCAAGCTTCGGCCCAAACGTACGGAAGAAGTGCAGCAGACGGCGTGATTCAAAATTTAGGCCAAAGTCAAGTCTGCATATTTTACTCATCCTTCACAGGGCAAGTCAACTAACTACTATATCGTTCTGGGTCCCAGAGACAAGGATGTGCATCCCACAAGTCAACAAATAGATCAGTTCCCTCTGAGACGAGTGAAATATTGACATCATCATCTATTTTTAGTCCTTTCTGCCTCATCCAGAGGAGAGCTCTCTTTACTCTCAACACCAATCAGAGGCAAGGTTCGCCAAACTGGGCGAATATTCCTAGAGCATGTTCAGCGAAGCTTTTTGGACACAGGACATAGCTTCATGGCAGTTTGTCAAACTGCCAGAAGCAGGTTCATGAAGTAAAAGCTTGCCCAATTAAGAACAAACTAAGTTTGCCACACCTTTTTCAGGTTCACTGAACACTCCAAACTAGATTTGTGAAGCAAAGGTTTACCCAATTAAGAACAGGCTTGACACATGAAACGGTGATGGGTGGGTTTCTGGTCCACTTCAGGTTTGCTGAACACTCCAAACTAGATTCGTGAAGCAAAGGTTTACCCAATTAAGAACAGGCTTGACACATGAAACGGTGATGGGTGGGTTTCTGGTCCGCCCGCTTCAGGTTCGCTGAACACTCCAAACTAGATTCGTGAAGCAAAGGTTTACCCAAATAAGAACAGGCTTGACACATGAAACGGTGGTGGGTGGGCTTCTGGTCCGCTTACCTTTGGGCATGTGAAATTTCTTGTCCTTCTTGTACCACATTCGGCCAAACTCGTTGTCCAGCACTTGTACTGGATACTGCAACGAAAAATACACTTCAAACAAACCAGCACGCTTCCATAAAACATTCTCAAAAAGAAGTAAAACAAAAAAGATTTAACATCTCTGCAAGATTTAACTGATCATATTTTGTCAATTATACTGTTAGACACAAGCTTGACAAAAGTGCAATTCAACACATATTTATTCTACACACAGGGAAAGAAACAATAATAATAAATACATTTCTAACGTACACAACAACAGACGTGTGAGAAATACATGATGTGAGGATGTACCTCTGGTGGAGTTTGTGTCCCTTGTATTTACTTGCATGCCAGGTGAGAGTTGCTGTAGGTGACTCAGGTCTTTCTTGTTGTGCTTGTGTGACACCTTTTGAGCGCTAATTAACTCCTTTGTGTGTCGATTATACATGTCTGAGGCTCACAGTGTAAGATCACAAGTTTGTGTGTGTGTGTGTGTGTGTGTGGTGTGTGTGTGTGCGTGCATGCGTGCGTGCGTGTGTGTGGTGTGTGTGTGTGTGTGTGTGTGTGCATGTGTGTGTGTGTGTGCGCGCGCGTGTGTGTGTGCATGCGTGTGTGTAAGCATGTGTGTGTGCATGCATGCGTGTATGTGGTGTTGTGTGAGTGTGTGTATACATGTGTGTGGTGTGGTATGAATGTGTGTGTGTGAATGTGTGTGTGTGTGTGTGAATGTGTGTGTGGTAAAATGAGTGTATCCTTATGTCTTTGTAACAACGCCAAGCTCTTATGAGATGGGGCACCATAAATAATCTATTATTATTATTATTATATTACACACCACCCGCCTACTCACACCAATCACATGCGTGTACTAAATAAAAAAATAAAAAACACATTACCTCTGAGGCACCTTCAACTTTCAGAAGCTCCAGTGTCGTGGCTGTCAAATGAAAACACACATACACAAAAAGAAGCATAACCACAATACACTTTTTAAACCAAAGACCTGTGACCTTAACAACATGGTTAACAACTGAAAAGTGGTTGGAGTAAAAGCACTCAAGAAGCACACGTCCTAAAACGTGTGCCCATTTTAACATGGATTCAGATTGAGAGAGTCAAAGGGAACTGCAACGTTCATGTTCAGAGTCAAAGGGAACTGCAAAGTTCATGTTCAGAGAGTCAAAGGGAACTGCAACGTTCATGTTCAGAGTCAAAGGGAACTGCAACGTTCATGTTCAGAGAGTCAAAGGGAACTGCAACGTTCATGTTCAGAGAGTCAAAGGGAACTGCAACGTTCATGTTCAGAGAGTCAAAGGGAACTGCAACGTTCATGTTCAGAGTCAAAGGGAACTGCAAAGTTCATGTTCAGAGAGTCAAAGGGAACTGCAACGTTCATGTTCAGAGAGTCAAAGGGAACTGCAACGTTCATGTTCAGCGAGTCAAAGGGAACTGCAACGTTCATGTTCAGAGAGTCAAAGGGAACTGCAACGTTCATGTTCCGTCATCTAGCTGTTGCAACGCATGGCTGCAAACTACAAGCAGGTTTACTTGACGCCGGGTAACGTATAGCGTGCGCAGGAATTTGTTTGAATGATTTTCCCGTTCGTAGACGTGCTCTGACAAACAATATGCAACAAGGAACTTGCTCAAACAGCGTCTCACAAAACTCCAACATTAAATCCTTTGAAATGACCAACCAGCACGACCACCAGATAAATGCTGATGAGTAAATCAACTCGCATTTTGTTCATGCAAGTATAGCGTTCTGCCAGAGTACCACAACCATCTAGGTTTAAATTTTCCTTATTGTTTGCTAACATGAATGAACCCACCACTGAGAAATTGTCCATCCCCATTCTTAAAGCATTAAAAATCAATATGTAAGTCTGCTACATTTGGTACACCACTTCAGTGGATATTCAAAAACAAGTTATAAAAAGCTGCTCACTCATGTAGAATCACACGTGAATGCAGTGAGCTTGCTCAAGGGTGGAGAATAGTGCTATATAAAACCGACCAACAACTGAATCAATGAGGCCCGTCCCTAATAAGCCTTATGGTTTGCGTGGACGTTAAGCACCATGTTTACTTGAATCAATGATAATTTGAATTTCATGAATGTTTACTCTTGTTGATGTGAGCTGGAAGCTTGCCAATAATAATCTTGTCTCTCTTACCCTCATCTCCCCCCCCCCCCCCCCACCCCCCTCCACCTGTGTCTCGTCTACTCTTGCTCCGCCCCCTTGCTGAACTGACTGCATGGAGGCAGACGCATACTTACGGATAAATGGATTCCTTTCCGGAAGGAACAACTCTGCATTTGGCTTAAGGTCTGTTGACAGAAGAAACACAAGAAGAGCAAACATTCACCAGCTCATTTTCAAACATGAAAAATCTGACACACTTTCATGACCCCCACCCCACCCCACCAAACTCCCCCTGTGGCCCTAAAAAATGGGTCAAAGCCATTCATTCAAACCGGTATGCACATTATGAAAAGTCAGTCGAGACCAACATGGTATGTATTTTACTTAAACAGCACCAGATAATGCTCAACGGTCAGAAGGTTGTGGGTTCAATCCCCCGAGACGAGTGATGAGAAAACTGTCTTTCTCCTGGGTCAACTTTGTGGGCAGACTTACTTCTGTGTCCATTTACACCCCCCCCCCCACCCTCCCCCCTTTCCGTGTTACCACAGCAAGCATGTTAAATACTCCAGTCATTCTGTTAAAAAGCGTAAGTGGCAGGTTACAGCCAAACAGTTGTCCTGTTCTTTGTTTTTTCAGTCTCGAAAGTTTCTTTAATAACAAGCAAAGCCGCTAAATCTCCTTCAGAGCAGCCAAGCCAAGCAGAAAAAGAAGAAGAAAACAAGTGCAGGACGGGGGTTAGCGGAATACGAGACCAAGCCGAAACTTTCTACCTGTCCGCACGTGAAACCACGCTTACCTTCCCATTCCCTTTTCCACCCTTCGGGGATATCTGAAAAACAGCAAAACACCATGGTCTTACTCATGGGCCACAAACAGAATGCAAAATAGTTAGACAAATAGAAACACAAGCTGCAGTCCTGCCCCCTGTGCAAGGAAGCGAGGATGCAAAAGTCTGGGGACTCTGAAAAGAAGGCCCCGTTGCAGCCAGCCAAATTCCTCAGTTGGTGTCATAAAGCTAGAAGTCTGAGCACTACTCAAGTGGAACACCGAAGATGGAGACAAAAGACAAAAATCATTATCAAAAAGCGTGTGTAGTACGCCAGTACACACACAGTATACAGCTTCTGCACAAACATACCTGCGTGTCTCTCAACAACCTCCCCCCCCCCACCCCCGAAAGGTGTGTGTGTGTGTGTGATTTTTCTTATTATCATTACTCTTAACTGTACATATTTCTACATTTAGCTACTATGTATAGTTGCACTTTTGGGACTGGGAGGGTGGGGGGGGGGGGGGGGCTGTTTGTACTTTAGTGGTATGAGTGTCTTTTGGTAGTTTTAGCTGGTGAGAGCTTACACAAATCTACTGTGTGTATCTGGCGCTGTGAACACACAAGGTCTTGTGTGGAAGTTTTTTCATGCGCTTTATGCTTATGAGTGTATGGAAATTTTTGGTTCCTTCAAAGGTTCATCTCTTCCCTGTCAACATGCGCACAGACTTGTTAATGCCGGTCTCGCTTTTGTGTGCAGAGAGCACGCACCAAGATTGCAGTGCAGGTTAAAAATCCACAATTCCAGCTTTAAGTAACAGAACAATCTGAAACATAAAGGACTGCTATGTGTGTGAGTGTGTGTTTGTGCATGCGTGAGTGCATGTGTGTGTGTATTGATGAAAAAAATAAGTGGCACTGGATATAGCTCAACCAAAAAAAGATAGGTGGCTTAGCTCTCCATCTCATTTTTCATTGTCTTTCACTGTTAAATTTTTGTTTAACTGTCATTTTGTAGCTTGATAAAGGCGATTAGCCTGAAAATGTGCAAGTTTTTTTCTGGTCCTAATAAATAGCATTATTTTGAACCCTTCCTGTGTTTGGATCTTCTTTTCAGTAATAGAAGGCCTAAAGACTAGTAGTCAGTAGTTAAAAGGAACGTTTGTTTCAACAGACAGTTTCTTTCTTTCAACAGACACTACACAAAGGTAGCAGAATGATGATGTAGAGCGCTCAGCAGCCATGTGCAAGTTATGCTCATGGTGCAGTGAAAGGATGAGGAGGAGGATGATGACAACGACAATGATGATGATGGTTGCCTGCAGACTTGTACAGCACTCAGCATCTATGCACACGTCATGCTCACGGTGCAGTGAAATAATGGTGATGATGATGATGATGACAATGATGATTGACTGCAGACTTGTACAGCACTCAGCATCCATGCACAAGTCATGCTCACGGTGCAGTGAAATAATGGTGGTGATGATGATGATGACGATGATGATTGACTGCAGACTTGTACAGCACTCAGCATCAATGAGCAAGTCATGCTCATGGCGCAGTGAAAGGATGATGATGATGATGACAATGACGATGATGATGATGATTGACTGCAGACTTGTACAGCACTCAGCATCCATGCACAAGTCATGCTCATGGCGCAGTGAAAGGATGATGATGATGATGACAATGACAATGATGATGATGATTGACTGCAGACTTGTACAGCACTCAGCATCCATGCGCAAGTCATGCTCACGGTGCCGTGAAAGAATGATGATGACTGCAGGCTTGTTGAGCGCTCAGCATCCATGTGTGTCATGCCCATGGTGCAGTGAAAGAATGATGATGATGATGATGATGATGATGATGATTGCCTGCAGGCTTGCTGAGCACTCTACATCCATGCACAAGTCATGCTCATGGCGCAGTGAAAGATGAAGATGATGACGATGATGACTGCAGACTTGTAGAGCGCTCCGCATCTATGCACAAGTCATGCTAACGGCGCAGTGAAAGATGAATATGATGACGATGGTGATTCCCTGCAGGCTTGCAGAATGCTCAGCACCCAGCGCAAGTCATGTTCACAGTGCAGTGAAAGATGACTATGATGATGACGATGATTGCCTGCAGGCTTGCAGAATGCTCAGCACCCAGCACAAGTCATGTTCATGGTGCAGTGAAAGAATGATGACTGCAGCTACTCAGAGGAGGTTGCAGGATCGTCACCTAACCTGTGAGAGAGTAGCAGGTGTTGAACCACGGGTCGACCTGGGTGCAGATGCCTTGGTTTTCGTAGGCTTTAGACCACAGGGTCACACAGGACTGCAGCGGCGTCAGGTTGCACAGGCACTCGCGAATGATCTGAAACCAGGAAGAAGGGTGGTCGAACAGAGCGCTGTGGCCAGCGGACCTTCAAATACATCGCCTCTTTCCCGTGGAATGCCCTGCCCACGGGCAATAGGGAGACAAGACTCGGTGCTGTTATTCATTCTTTCTGGTCTGCTCTCAAGACATACTTCTTTCATTGTAGCTCCTAATTCTCCTGACCACTTGTTGTTACTCTGCGTGTGTGTGTTTTCGTGTGTGTGTGTGTGTGTGTGCGTGTGCGTGTGTGCGTGCATGCATGCGTGAGTGCATGTATGTGTGCTGGCATGCATATGTGTGTGTGCATACATGCATATATGTGTGCATGCATACATTTATGCTTGCATGTGTGCACACATGCATAAATGTGCGCATGTGCATGAGTGTGTGTGTGCATGCACTGGTGTAAATGAAATATTAACACAAACCCAACGCACACATTCAGAAACTAAAACACACAAGGCAGTAGGTAGTCCCCCCAAATATCATGATAGTAATTAACCCCTTCACTGCCAAGATGTCATTTGAAAACGACCCATAAAAGTGCACAATTTTTGAAACCTTTAAGCCTTTTTGTCTCCTTTTTCGCACTGGCAATGGCATGTGAAAGGATTTTCATCAAAACGCATAGCACTGAAAGCAGATTGTTATGTGACCAGAAAATATCCTGTTTGCAGGTGCATCCATGCATCATTGAGCCTGGAAATTTTACAGGCTGGGGCAGTAAAGGGGTTAATAGGACGAAAAAACAAGAAACTCATCATACAAGCATCCCCTCCCCACCCCCTCCCTTTTCCTGTGCCTACACAGCAAGCACAGACACACTAACGCACATGTAACACACAATGTGATGATACTACTCCACTGTCAGAGCTAAGCTCTTTGGCCATGTGACCCAAATAAGTGACGAAGCCGGTGGGGGGGGGGGGGGGGGGCGGACGATAAAATGAGCTGAAGCTGAAGACGACAAAAGGAGCTGGGTTACCTGAGCATCGAAGGAGAGGAGCAGAGAGCGACCCGTGAGGTAGTGCTCCAGGGGGTACAGCTGCATGTTCTCCGCCACCTGTTCTACGTTGTCAATGGGGTCCATCTACACACGCACACACCACACATGTTCTCAGCCACATGTTCTACATTTTCAGTGGGATCAATCTACACACGCACGCACACACACCACACAAAAAAGCATACACATGCACACGCGCACATATACATGTACACCCATACACACACACACACACATATATATATATATATATACGTATGCACACACTCACATGCACACACATATAAATGAGCACACACACAGACGTACATATTATTTACAGGCTTCATGTTAACTGGTAATTTGTGGTATTTTACTGGGTAAGATCAGCATGTACTGGAAAATAAATTGTCAATCTGTCAGACCTACTGGCTGCTCTGTCAGACATACTTGCTGCTATTTTGTTTGACAGATTAAAAAAAAAAAAAAACAGCAGCACAGGGAGAGAGAGAGATAGAGTGTGTGTGCGTGTGTGCATGTGTGTTCTCGACTGGGAACAGAACTGGGAGTTTGCTAGCAGAGCTCTAATAGCAGCACAGACAGCCATGTACCTGACCATTACAGTGACTCTGACCGGTTTCCCTGAACCACTTTTGCTACCTTTTTAGACGTTGCACCGGTTTGAAAAAACGTCTAAACAGCGACTCTCCAACAAACCCCCAACAAAACCCACCTCCTCCCGGAAACGAAACTTGATGTTCTCAATGTCCCTGAGCTCGGAGTAGAACCAGGCCTGAGGCCCACACTTCTGCAGCATGGCAATGTACTCAAACACAGTGCGAATCACCTGGCAAAAACAAAAACAACAACAAAATGCAGACAACTGACGATGAAATTATGTGTAATTACCCATGTCCTTAGAAAGGGGAACAGACTATTCAAACACAGTGCGAATCACCTGGCAAAAACAAAAACACAACAAAATGCAGACAACTGACGATGAAATTATGCATAATTACCCATGTCCTTAGAAAGGGGAACGGTATATTCAAACACAGTGCAAATCACCTCGCAAAAACAAAAACAACAACAAAATGCAGACAATGCAATCTCCTTCCCTGAAGATGAAATTATGTGTAATTACCCATGTCCGGGGTGCATGCGTGTGTGTGTGTGTGTGTGTGTGTGTGTGTGTGTGTGTGTGTGTGTGTGTGTGTGAGGGTATGGGTATATGTGTGTGTGTGCATGTATGTGGAGGTGTACATGGGGGTGTGTTGGGGGGTATACATGTGTGTATGGGAGTGTGTAGGGGTATATGAGTGTGTGTGTGAATGTAGGGGTGTGTCTGGGTGGGTGTGGCTGTGGATATGTGTGGGTGTGGGTATGGGTGGGGAGTATGTGTGTGTGTGAGCATGTGGGGGTGTATGTGTGTGGGGGTGGGTGTTGGGCGGTATGTTCATGGGGTGTATGCGGGTGTGTGGGGGTGTATGAGTGTGAGTGTGGGGGTGTATGTACATGTGTGAGGGTGTGCATATGAATATGGGGGGGGTGGGAGGGTGGGGGGGGGGAGATTTGGGTGTGCACGGGTCTGTGCAACTGAAGCCTTGCTGTAATCTGCAAGCACTTTGGGCCACCAAAGCTCAGGCACGCACACTCAGTGACCACCACAACTATTCTTCTTCTTACATCTGAAACGTGCTCCATTCCAGCATCGGTGAGAATGATCCTGACAAAGAAACCACTCCACAGCTTGTTGAGGTCAAAGCCGGAGGCCATGTTTCCTCCCGTCAGCGACAACGCCCAGGACCTGAAACACGTTGTCGTCAAAACCTTCACGTCTTCCAACACACTGTCATCATGCTACAGACAAAAAGAGGCGTTGCCAAAATTGGTGTGTCTGTGTGTACGTGAAACATTCAGAACAGTCGGACCACAAAATAAACGACACCAGTACATGGGTCCTCAGCGAAGAAAGTAATTATTTATTCGTGAGCAGGGGGAATAACCCTTATCAGAGATCAGGGATCCACGGTAGCTCATAGGTACCGCACAGCAGTTTGCAATATAAGAGGTCGGGGGTTGGGGTGGGTGAGGCAGGGTTCCAGGCGAGATCAAAAGATCAAGAGATCTTAGAGGAGGGAGGTGGAGCTGGACCCTCACTTTTGCCCAGAAGAGATCATGAGTAGGGAGGTGGAGCTGGGCTGAGCAAGTTGGATGTCTTTTGCTTCGAGTTGTCCAAGTTGTTCGTCAACAGCGGTGCAACGGACATTGTCTTAGTGACTCTGTCCAGCACAGCAGTTGAAAGAGCAATTTCGCGGTGCACAAGTCGCTGGGCAATGGCGAGGGGACACCGCCTTAACACTTCCATTGTTCTGGCGGCGGTCCACGGTCTCTCCGGTCTTTTTCGGGCGGTTTCCGCGGTCGAGCCAATCACCCTGGCCCCTTTCCCACTCTGTCCCCGTCCCTAATAGGTCATTCTGAAACAGTTAACTAACCTATATAACAGAGACTCGGGTCTTTGTTGTTGTGTTTGTGTGACGTCTTTTGACGGTTAATTAACTCCCCGTCCTGTGTGTGTTCATACTGCAATTAATATTCCACACAAAAATCCTGGAGACGGGCTGCTATGTACAACTTGCAAGCTAAAGCTTTGCAGCAGAGTGAAATTCCTTAATTACACTCACAACAGCAAAGGGAAGATGAGAAATAAAGCCTTGACATTTTCCAGTACTATATATCATCAGGATGTATGCTTTGATATGATGAAATTACACATCACAGACAAAATATGGTAGAAAAAAAGAGAGAGAGAGAGAGAGAGACAGAAAGCTTAAATGAAGTTTTTAATGAACAAATTTCAACATAACAAATGTGACAAAATATGGTGGTGACCAGATCGACATTTAGAATATTTGACATGAGGTAAAAGTTATATTTTGCACTCCTGGTTTTTCACATTACAATGTAAGGTTAATTACTAGCACTAATGTTTAAATAACCTACATGTATTCATGGTGCTATTTCCCAAGATTTCCATTATGAATGTAAACATAAAACCTGACTAAAAACCTGTTAAAAAACACATAAACAAATTCAAACACAACCCACTTTTTCCTCAGGTAAGACAGGATGCTGCCAGATCCTTCATGCGTGATCAAAATTCCCAGATATTCCAAGGGCTTGACTCTGTCAAAATCAAAAACGGACATGCTGAAAAAATCATGTCTGTCCTGACAGTCTAGCAGCAGCGTGGCACAATTCAGCCTTGCTCTCTCTCGCTCCCCTGAAAGTGACTTCTTCTTCTTTCTTTCTTTTGGTCAATGTGCTTACATCCACAGAAGCCACATGTGGCTTACTAGGAATGGGGGGGGATGGTGGGGAGGGGGGTTTGAAATGCTGCACAATTTGACCATGCTCTGTCTCCTGAAAATGACTACTTCTTTCTTTCACGATGCTTAATGTCCACAGAAGCCACACACTAGGGATGTGGGATGCGGGTCGACATGCTGCACAATTTGGCCTCTTTAACCTAGCTGTTTCCTAAAAGTGACTACTTCTTTTTTCTTTCATAATGCTTAACGTCCACAGAAACCACACACAGCCTATTCACACAGCTCCTGGGCTCTGATGGTCTTTAGGAATGAACTGTAGGGTTTAATGTGCACAGAGACCAGGTACGGTCTAACAGGGATGGGGGGAAGGGGCGGTGGGGGTGTCAGGTTCCTAAGAGGAGCTCGTCCCAAGCACTCCTAAGCGCAAAGACCAAAGAGACCATCAGCCACTGCCAGAACAGTAAACGTTAAGGAGGTGGGGACTGCGCCAGCGTGACGCAGCTTGTGTACTCTGCAACTTGCTCTTTCAGCAGCTGTGCGAAACAGAGTCACGATGACTTCTTCCTCTTCTGCGTCCCTCTTTTTACGGAGGTAGGGCAGCCATTTTTGTGGTAATGAATTGTGGATGGGACCGCTTCCAATTCCCCTGCCACTCAGTTAGCCGTGTTCTGCCTTCGAGAATTGACCTAGAGCGTGTTGTGTTTTTGTGCATCTAGTGATTGGGATTTTTAATGTGCACGCATATGTTAATGCACGTACACAGGGACGGCACGAACACCAAAAAGAGAGTCAGCACTGGAAGCTGACTTTGGAGAGAAAAAAATCCTTGTTGCACCAGGAAGTTGAACTGCATCAGCAACGCACTGGACCCGACGCTCCACCACCCGACCTACATCCCCGCTCCGGTGCCATCGCCGTACCATGCAACGGTCATAAAACCAAGAGAACTTTCGGTAAAATAAAATTTTGCAAACCAATTAAAGAACATGGGGCCAGTGCTATGAGCTTTTCGGATTCCCCAGCTAGATGCCCGGTGCTTTTCTACTTCTTTACCACAGTCTCCGCTTTAGCCGAGTCAGCTTTCAGCATAAAGCAATTTCAACTTCTTGCTGGTTCATGCAAACTGATACCACATCAATTAGGTCATACAGGTGTGCGCTTCCTTTTCTGCTGTTGCCATAATAGCTCTGTGGCCTTCTTGTCACCAAGTTCCAGGGGTTGGGGGGGGGGGGGAGGGGGGGATGAATGATAATACTCTATTACACAAGGATAAAGATTTAAGCTCAGGTCAGCTATTTTACAAATCTAAATAAGGTCAAGCACAAAAGCTGTACAAACAGGCTGAGACCATGGACTAACATACTGACTTGAATCGCTTGTAGACTGGTGGCAAGGACCAGCAGATGTCCAGCCGCTGGCAGTCCTCCATGGGGATCACTGGACAACAGAACGGACACATCTTGTTCACCCCACACACATCACTGGACAGCAGCACATACACAACTTGTCCACTCTACACACATCACTGAGCAAAAGCAGGTACACAGCTTGTTCACTCCACACACACACACACTCTCTCTCACACACACACTCACACACACACACACACACACACACACACACACACACACACACACACACACACACACACACACACACACACGCACACACATTCACAATGAGCAGCATGCATACACTGACAAAGGCAGGTTGATAGAAATGGGTGGGTGAAACTGATATGACTGGCAACTGAAACAAAGAAAAGACCTAGCTCATACCTTTGTACAGTTTGTGGAAGTTCCTTGGAACAAACGGGTCCTGAAGAAAGACAGGGCCAAGTCAGCATTCAATACAGACCACAGGCTGGCAAAGCACAAAGTAGTCTAAATCTACATGAATTTTATAGAACAGAATGCTGGCACCATAATCATAGGACCTAGACTAAATGCAAAATTAATGAAAAGTTCTGTGGTTACAGACAAATGTCTTCTGAAAGAAACTTTAAATTCTGTAAACATTTGCCTTGATTTGTCACAAACGCTTAATGGAAACCCGTAACTCAACTAATGTGTTTACCTTGATTTGCTTTCCTGCAAAAAGAGACAGGCATGTTTTTTAAGTCTAACTCTAATGGGATCTTTTTCATAGCAGTAATAACTTACAACTTTGGAGGGGTTCACAGAAGACTTACAAATTAATTAAGTCTTTAAAACTATAAGTGCTAAAAACACACACCAAAAAACCCCATCTAGTTACAAGGTTTTAATTATCCAGTAATGAAGTAAACTATTGGCTTGAATCACTCTCAAACTCATGCAATTCCAAAATACTGGGCTGATGATGATGAAGTGTTGCTTAGTGTCCTCAGATGTCAGTTGATATATTAGGGACAAGTTGTGACCAATGCCGAAGCACGGTTCAATAAATTTTTACGTCCACAGAAACCAGAAGGCTCGTTAGGACGGACAGCCCAGGACATCCACCTTGACTCTCACACAGCTCCTGAACTATGAAACTGGGCTGACCCAAGCCCAGGAAATTTAGTTTGGATTAAATCAGTCTGAGATCATAAGTCACTTTTTGGAACTGCACTAATCAGGGATTGCATGATTGAGTTTGATTAAGTCAAGCCAATCAACATTTGACATTGGACAATTAACCCCTTCACTGTCCCAGCCTGTAAAAAGTTTGGGCTGAAAAGTGCACGCACACGCCTGCGATCAGTATATTTATGGGTACTATAACATGTCTAATTTCAATACTGTGCATTTTATGACAACCTATTTACATGCTAATATGAAAAAGAAGAAAAAAAAATTGTCTAAGGATTTCAAATTTTGCTCTTCTAGTAGTCATTCTCAACTGACACCATTGCAGTGAAAGGGTTAAAACCTTGTCACTAAACATGTCACTTTTGTCACAAAAAATACATTAAGGTTAAAGCATATACCTTGTGTTCAGCAAAGCAAAGGGGTGGCATCTGGCTGAAAATGGAAAGCAAAACATCAACTACAGAAGCCAGTGACTAGCTCAGTCAGGAAAGAGAAACCTGTCAATTGACACATAGTCATACATAAATCTAGATAGCAAAATCAAGATACTATCAGGCACGGGAACTGCTTCAAAGGAACAACCCTAAACAATTTCAGGGGGCTGGGGACATGTGTGTGCGTATGTGTGTTTGTGTGTGTGCAGACGTGTGCATGTGTGTGTGTGTGTGTGCATGCACACATGCATGCCTGCATGAGTGCGTGTGTGCGTGTGTGTTTTTGAGTGTATGTGTGTGTGCATGCATGTGTGTGTGTTTTTGCAAGTGTGTTTGTGTGTGTACATGTGTGCATGCATGCATGTGTGTGTGTTTTTGCAAGTGTGTTTGTGTGTGTACATGTGTGCATGCAGGCGTGTGTATGTGTGCACGCACGTGTGTGTGTGAGTGCATGTGTATGCATGTGATTGCGAGTGTGTTTGTGTGTGTATATGTATGCATGCAGGCATGTGTGTGTGTATGTGTGCGCGTGTGTGCAAGTGCATGTGTGTGTTTGTGTGTGTGTGTGAGTACATGTGCAATAAAATGAGCATATCCTTGTCTTCGTAAGCACTCCAGGCTCTTACAAGATGGGGCGCCACAAATAATCTGTTAAATATACAAATGCAGTATTCCCCATTCAGCCTGGACATTTTCGCTTGTGTAAACGGCCACCAATGAGACAAACCTTACTTGTTTGGTATATCCTCAAACAGGTCATAGACCAAGTCCTGCAGGTCATCCAGGGTCTCTGCAATGCAAAGGGTCATCCACCAATCCGTCATTTTGTGACAGGCAAATAAACAAAGACAATGACGACAAATGCCAACGGTGCAGCATCTAGGGAAATCAGCATCATGACCTAAAAATAGATTCCTTCCTAATAGTTGTTAGGCGTTGCCAATTTTCAGGCTAACTGGTGTCCACGTATCCAACTAAAGCAAAACAGTGTGGGGTAAAGGCAAGAGACCTGACAATAGTTAATACACTTACAGCAAGAAAAAACAACAACACATTTCACTTCAGTCTCGCTCACCTGGGGCTTGAACAACGAGCGTCATGTAATGAGCAGAATATATGCGCTTGTAGAAGTCCCGCAGTCGACCGTACACATCAATGCCTTTCTCTTCAGGGGTGACCTTCAAGGTTTGTTTGTTGCCTGTTGCGTCGACCAAATTAAAACTTCAACAAGAAGAACTCCAAAGTCAGCAACTTTCTACTTTGCAACCATAAGAAAACCCAACAAACAAAACATTCTACTAGTCAAGTCAAAAAACTTTAATCATCCCTCACAGGGCAATTCAACTTAACTACTGTAAAGCTCATTAATTTAAGAACCTGCAAACAAACACCAAAACATTTGCGTTTACAACAACACAGACAAGTTATGCTGCACCAAAATCTATAATACAAACATAAAATCGCATAAATTATAAATGGGTGCATACTCATGTCACATCACATCAGCACACACACACACACACGCCAATATTAACAGTAACACTTGATTTCACCACAGTGTGGAGGGTGGGGGGAGAGGGCATTGGGGAGATCATATGTAAAGTCCCAAATTACTAGGTATATAATATGCCATGTACTGACTTGCTGTGTTTTCTTACCCACAAAGCCACACCAAGAAATCATGGAAGACCCCCAAAAAGAGCAATCACTCAGCTAGCACATTCAAAACAAACTATGGTTTTATAAATATACGACAGTTTAACCGTAGCCATCATGAATACTTGCCTCAGAAGGAAGATATCATAATCATACTACATGTTATTCCCTTCCCTCTTTGCAAATTTGTTCACTCACAGCAAAGACACCATAATAAAAATAATAATGTACATTTACCATGCGCTCATCAACGCCCTGAGTGCTCACACGATACATAATAACCTAAATATGATATTATATACACACATAGAGCACAGTTCCATCCAAACAACCCACACAAAGCACCATATGGAAAGAACCCCCCCCCCCCAATCAAAACCACAATGAATTCAAATGTGTATGACACTGTTCTGTATACATCATACATGCGCGCGCATGCACACACACACAAATGACTGTAGAAGAAACTACTGATTGGGGCAAAAGAACTGTGAGAAGAGGAAGGTTTTCAGTTTGACTTTAAGATACATACACTACAAATACATCCTCTTTATGCAGTCAGCCATCAGTTGGAAAACACCATATATATATTAGTTTTTTCTGTTAGCCACATGGCAAATTACAAAGGGACACAACTCTGTGACACTGCTTGCATTTTGGAATGGATTGCACTACCTTAGTGTATCTACCCTCTCTGGCACAATATAATATACCCACCACACAGAAATCGCGATAGCGGATTGCCAATGAAAGCCAGTGCCCCTATCAGCTGGTGGTATCGGTCGTTATCATTGGGCAGTATCGTTTGAAACTCTGCAACAAAAACAATAAAAACACAAAAATACAGAAGTGCTGTTGGAGATGAAATGAACGCCGATGATTTTGCCCCACTCAGCGTCACAGTCAGACAAATGCTTCTCCTTCCATCTTCCATTAGGAGCAGCCGTAATCGTCATCTTGATGTCCCCAAGACAAATGCTTCTTCTTTCATCTTCCATTAGGAGCAGCAACGCCCGAGTCATAACATGAGCGCCATATTTTACTCGTCTGCCCAAAGGGGAACAACTATAAAGCCCAGTAGTTCCTTTTAGTCAGCAATACCGGACAAACATTCATAAGCATAAACACGAGCGCCATTTTTTTTTTTGTCTGCCCAAAGGGAAACAACTATAAAGCACAGTAATTTGTTTCAGTCAGCAACACCTTGCAAACACTCATAACAATAAACATGAGTGCCATTTTTTATTCATGATGTACATATCTTTTAAACCCAAAGGGAAACAACTATAAAGCACGGGAGTTGTCTTCCCTAGACCAGACACAACAGAAGAGGCCGGCAGTGTTTTTGATTGATGATTGCTTATATATATATAGCGCTATCCTCCGCTCTTGAGCAGACTCCCTGCGCTCGAGAGCGTTGTGCCTACCGTTGTCCACAGCCATGATCTCTCGGTCCATGCTTGTCTTGAGGAACAGTGGGGAGATGAAGAACTGGGCAAACATGTCCAGAGCCTTGTGGAAGTAGGTCTTGTGTACATCAAAGAAAAAGGTGGTCTGAAACAATCGGCAAACATACTCCTTGAAACACGTTTTCTAGGGATAGAGGGCGTGTGTGGGGGAGAAGGGAAGTAAGTAAGTAACTTACGTGTCTTACGCCCAGTCAACCATTATGGTTATATCAGGCGAGGGGGGCAGGGGATGGGGGGTTGGGGGGGGGGGGGGGTTGGAGGGGGAGAGCATGTGAGGCATTCAGACCTGTTATGTACAGATATATATATACATCATGCCCTGATTTGGGACTCGTGTCATCTGAGGTTTTTTACTACACATTTTTTCCTCTCACACAAGGATTCAAGTGCACATACGCGCGCACACACACACACACATGCACCAAAACAATCCACCACAAACCGAAGAAAAGATCCCTACTGACAACACCTATATATATACGTAACACACCATACTTATATTGAACATGTCACAGGTTTCTATTTCTAGTACCCTCTCTGTACCCTCCGTGCACACACGACAAAAAAGCATGCACACCACAGACTACAGAAAAGATCCATACTGATAACATATATATACATAACACAGCACAGTTATTTTGAACACAGCACAGGTTTCTACTTCTAGTTACCCTCTCTGTGTCTGTCCATGCGTTATTGTCTCCACCATGTTTGGCAATGAAGTCATCAAAGGCATTTTCTTTCTTGTATCTCTTGCTGCCCATGAAGACCACTGGAAAACAAAAGTAGTAGTAGTAGTAGTAAACTCTTCTCACACATATATTAACCCTCTGCCAAGTCAGTCTACAAAACCGATCACTTCACAAACATAAAACATGCATCCACAAACATCAGACACAAATTTTTAAACAGACCCTTCAATATTACCCCCATTAAAAGAGCACATAAGGCTAGGACATGCTGGTATCGTCGACCATTCCGTCTAATTTATTGATACCAGGTTAAAGAAAAATATAAAAAAGGAATGGACAGACTCAATATAAAATTTAAAAAATGTTACCTAAATGCATAAGGGCAAATACCAGTGCCATATGGCAGCAAGCTGCACATACCACCTACCAGCTATCATCTCCTAGCTGCTCAAGAAGAGCCATACAAAAAAGCCTAACCCTTCATAAAAAATATTTGAGAGTTTTCTGGAAAAAAAGTCAGGAGAATGGACCATTAGCAGAAAAATGACAAGACAGAAACAACAAGAAGACTGGGCAGAAAAAACAAGAGAGGAGATAGGAAATGGAATCAAATGACAGCCCTGAGATTCCAGACATGAGCGAGACATTAGACATCCCTGGCCTCCCTTCGGGGTGGGAAACAAAAGGGTGATAATACTACTACTAATAATAATGTACATTTATCATGCACTCATCAACACCCTCAGGCGCTCACGTGATACGTATTAACCTAAATATATTCTATGCACATGTAGAGCACAGTCCCACCACAACAGTGGCAGGATTAAAAAAATCTCCAGGGTCAGCTTTTTGTGCTGACTCTATTTTCACTATCTGTTCCACCCTAATGTTACCGCAGTAGCATGTAAATGATCCCGGTCATTCTGCCAAAAGTGCAGATGGCTGGTTACAGCTAAACGCGCATGCACCCTACGTATGTGGCTTTGCATGAAGTGACATGACACTGTGCTGGGCTGTATGGTGTACACAGAATGTTCCAAGATGGCAGCAGTTTCATGTGGCACCAGCCATGTAACAACCAAACAGCGCCGTAAGTACACCACTTTGGTGGATATCATGACATGATAGTTCAGAATGCAGCAGCAAGGCTTGTGTGCAAAGCTCAGAAATCTGACCACATCCATCCTATTCTTGAAACTGCACTGGCTACTGTTAACACATCGCATTCAATACAGAATTTCAAGTATCTGCTTCAGTTCCATCTCTGGAACAGCCCCTCATAATCTGATCTCCTTCAACCTTATACTCCAGCAAGACAATTACAACCTTATACTCCAGCAAGACAATTACAATCATCATCCAACACATGAACCTTTGTCAACCCTCGTGTAAACACAAAAACATTTAGCGAAAGATTGTTTTCTTATGCAGGCCCATCTGTTTGGAACAGTTTGCCTCAGACACTCCGCCATTCTGATTCTACCTTGTCTTTTAAAGCCACACATGTTCAATAACTATTTCTAAACTGTTTTTCACACCCATGCCTATCTAAAGCATGAGTGTGTGTGTGTGTGTGTGTGTGTGTGTGTGTGTGTGTGTGTGCGTGCGTGCGTGCGTGCGTGCGTGCGTGTGTGTGTGTGTATGAGTGTGTGTGTGTGTGTGCATGAGTGTGTGTGTGTGTGTGTGTGTGTGTGTGTGTGTGTGTGTGTGTGCATGAGTGTGTGTGCGTGTGTGTGTGTGTGTGTGTGTGTGTGTGTGTGCATGAGTGTGTGTGCATGTGTGTGTGTTGTTAGTGTTATTGTAAAGCACCCTGTGCTCCCACCTTGTGCGGTAGATGGAAGCTCTAGAAATCCTCTTTATTATTATATTCAAGTGCTACAAAAGAATAGTCACTCATTTAGAATCACATGCGACTTGAGCACAGCGAGTCTGATCGAGAGTGGAGAATAGCGCTACATAAAAGTGATCAACAAAAACAAAGACAAATCAATGGCACAAAAACAAATTAATAAACATATTCATACATGTTTATACTCATTCATACTTTACTGTAAGCTTCTCTTTTTTATTTTCATATTCTGTTCAATATGCTCTTTCCTATTTACTCAGTGCAGCAGTGCAAAAGCGACAGCAGTCACACGGCAAAAGAATGAGCAACGTACTGTGTTCCAGAAAGTGAGCAAATCCAGGAATGTCTTCTGGATCCGAGAAGCTGCCGGATCCAACACAGAGTGCAGCTGCCGCCTAAGAAGTGCCAAACAACAAACAAGGATGCAGTGATTTAGAATATGAATGGTCACCTTACGAAACTTATGCAGACATTGTCAATACAACTTCTTTAAAAAAAATGCAAGACCTGGTACACACACACACACACACCAAAAACAGAGAGAGAGGGGGAGGGAGGGAGGAAGGGGAGAGAGACAGACAGACAGACAGAGACAGACACAGAGAGAGGGCTAAATAAACTGATTTTGGTTTTGAAATGATTATAAATTATGTATAGTCAGTTCAATTAAAATATAGGTATATGTAGTTTGAAGGTTTGTTCAAAGAACTTAGAGTGCTGTGTGTGTTTGGATATATCATAGTGAGATGTGTATGCATGTGTGCAAACACATCCATATGCATGAACCTACATACATGCATGCATGCACATGCGTACACACACACTCTCCCCCACTCCCACACATGCATGCACGCACACGCACACTCACTCTCTCTTTCCTTCTCACACACGTGAGCAAATACATGCACACACAGACTTTCTCTCTCTCATATGCACAAACACACTCACACACACAAACAGCTATCTTTTTTTCACTCTAGCAAAAACTAAACCTATATGGAAAACAGCAAGCACTCCAATTAACTGCATTTAACCTGCTGGGAAAATCTTATTTGTCTCTTGAACAATATTAAACAGTGTTAACAAAAAACAAAACAAACAAAAAACAAAAACAAAAATACAAAATGCTCACAATCTTGCTGGAAATGGAAGTAAATCACAGAAACAAATGATAATCCCTACCCCCTTCCCTAAACCTCATCACCACTTTTGTGAAAATATATAGTTACGTGTGTGCATCTTCTTCTTTTTATTTTCAATGCATGTGTGCGTGCGTGTGTGCATGCATGTGTTAGTTTTTTTTGTCTCACAGGAGACATGCCATTGCCACAGGTGTCACGGTGTAAGTGTTGCTGTGGGCTAGCACAGCTCACTTGCACACACAAGCGACAGTGCTCAAACGACAGGCGTTCGGTGATGCAAATGAACCTTGACCAACAGTCTTACACTTGCCTTCCAAGCCCTGTCTCACCACTGTAGAAATCCTACTGATTGCAGTTTAAAGATACATAGGGATGCGTATTCTAAAAAAAATCTTGGTTTTAAGACAAAGTCCTGTCTCATCACTACAGCAGGCATCCAGATTGCGATCTAAAGATACATGCTGATGCGGCTGTGTTTTCTAAATGATTTCTCAGTTTTAATTTGAGTCAGCCAGACTCGCCATTTCTGAATCGAAGAGCTACGGGCAATCCACCATTGTGCAACCTGCACTGACTGTTGTCCATACTGCGACTGGCTGCAACAGCTCTTCACGCCACATGATTCAGAGCACAACATATCCTTTTCAGGTGCCTTGCCTAAAGCTGCATTGCATCCAAGCAGTGTAATGCTGTTTTTGTTGCTGTTGATTGCTTTTATATAGCGCTATTCTCTGCTCTCAGTCAGGCTCACTGCACTTGCATGTGATTCTACATGAGTGAATAGCTTTTTATAGCACGTTTTTGAATATCCACCAAAGTGGTGTACTTACAGTGCTGGCATGGCTGGTGCAACATGAAACTGCTGCCATCTCAGCACATTCTGTGTACACCATACACCCATGCACCATGTCACTTCATGCAAAGCCACATACGTAAGGTGCATGCATGTTCAGCTGTAATCTGCCACCTGCACTTTTGGCAGAATGACCGGGGTCTTTTACATGCTACGGCAGTAACACAGGGGTGGAAAGCATACTGAAATAAGAGGCACCACAGAAAGTTGACCCTGGAGAAGAAAATCCTCCAACCACTTCTGCAGGGATTCAAACCCACGACCTTTCGACCACAACACCTTTGCTCTAACCACTGAACTATTCCTGCTTCCACTTTCTTGCACACAGTGCAATGCCACAACAAATTTGACACTTTGCTGTTGTGCGGCTTGCGGCTGAGGTGTGGCAACTACATCTGCAATGGCCTTTGGAGCTAACAACCACAGCTGTCAAACTCCTCAACTGTTCAAACATGACTTCTTCTGATCTCTCTACAGTGTAGGCCTCTCTGTCTCACTGCTGCACAGGAGCTAATTGGTACATATAAATGGTAACCAGTACGTAGCAACAATTTCAACAATCCAACTTTATTACTGTGTGTCGATGCAACTGCAGCAAGGAATGTTTTGTGGTGCCAGCTACACTCATCACACATTCACAGAACATCATTACAACAACAGCAAACATCCAACATCCCTGTAAAAGGTCATTCATAAATAAATACAGGAGAAATTAGATGTATTACTTATTGCATTATTCCTGCATTTGAACTCAGCCAGTCAAGGTACAGTAAATACCAGCAAAAGCAATTGCTAACTGCACTCATGAAATGTCAAACAGAACCAGCCAGTAACGGAACGGCAAATACCAGTGAAAACAATCGCTAATCGCACTCATCAAATGACAAACAGAATGTCAGAAGAGAAATAAACGCATGCTCAGGCTCAGTATGCATTCCTTTGAATCTTCTGAGCATCATCAACCAAAGATCAGCACAAAACAAGGGAGAGAAAAAAAGAACAATAACCAAATAAAAACGGCCTGGGACAAACCATGATAACTTCGAGATTCAGTCTCCCATTGTCTTCAGATTCAGAATATGAATTGGCCGGCGAATCTCTAGCCTGTGCAAACTTGCCCAGGCTTTTGGCACATTTTGCGCACTTTGAGGACTTGGACGAAGTGTGAAAACACTGCTTTGCACAGAGGATAACCACACAGCAAAGATGAATGAGACAAAGTTATTTTCCTCACAATTAAGACATTGTTGGAACACGTTCAATTTGTTTCCACTATGTCTTAATTAGTCTGAATGCAGCAGGCTGCTTGGAACAAGTTCAATTTGTTTTCACTATGTCTTAATTAGTCTGAATGCAGCAGGCTGCTAAACTTAACCCTTAACAGTCCCAAGCTGCACATCAGTGCTAGTACTAGTAGCGCTCTCATTACAAGTCGCTGCTTGGTGCCAGTAGCGCTCTCATTACAAGTCACTGCTGGGCACCAGTCAAGTCAATGCTCAGGGCCAGTAGCATTCTCATTACAAGTTGCTGCCCAGCGCCAGTAGCTTTTTCATTACCAGTTGCTGCTTGGTGTCAGTAGCATTTGGATTTCAAGTCGCTGCTCAGCGCCAGTACTGTTGTCATTACAAGTGGCTGCTTGGCACCAGCAGCGTTCTCACTACAAGCTGCAGCTCAGCGCCAGCAGCGTTTTCACTACAAGCCATGGTTCGGCACCAGCAGCATTCTCACAAGCTGTTGCTCAGCGCCAGCAGCGTTCTCACTACAAGCCACAGCACTGTGCCAGCAGTGTTCTCACTACAAGCCGTGGCTCGGCACCAGCAGCGTTCTCACTACAGGCCGTGGTTCAGCACCAGCAGTGTTCTCACTACAAGCCATGGCTCAGTGCCAGCAGTGTTCTCACTACAAGCTGCTGCTCAGCACCATCAGCGTTCTCACTACAAGTCACTGCTCAGCACCAGCAGCATTCTCATTATCAGTCACTACTCAGCACCCGTAGTGTTTTCATTACAAGTCACTGCTTGGTGCAACTAGCATTCTCATTACAAGTCACCGTTAAACGTCAGGTGAGTTAAAAAGGTTAAATCCAAAAGGGGAAGGGAAAGGGTGTTATATCACATATATAGAGATATATATAATATCTAAAGGCTCTCTGGCCATATCATTATGTATTACAAGTCCCTTCACTTGCCCTCTTTTCTTTCTTCTGTCTCTTTTCTGTGGCCGGGCAGTTCAGCAAGCCCGGCACTTCGTCTACACCGTCTGGGTCAGAACTGGGCTCAGAGCTAGACATCGTCACGTCTGAATCATCATCGGTCTCAGAACTGGTGCTGCCTTTGGTTTTGTGGCTTGGCTGACGTGGTGGTACGTATGGCGCCGGCAGCGGATGTGTGCTTTGGTCCATGTCAGAGATGAGAAGGGCCCTGAGACCATTCCTCAGAGTGATCTCCCTGCAAGTGGGAATCGACTTTCAATGGGGCTCCAAGCAAGGCTCCAGTAAAGCCGCCCATTTCACAAACATGTCAAGAAGAGCAGGCAATATCCACTTTTAGCCCCGTCGGTTCGCTATCCTCAAACGGTTTGAGGATGTGTGTGTGTGCGTGGGCTTGTGTATTGCACTGGCATAGTACGGAATGAATTGATATGTGGATGTGCCAACGTAGTGCATACTTCAAGTTCATTCCATCTGCACACACACACACACACACTTTCATACCACTTGAGGACCACGAACTGAGAGGGCTAAAAGTGGACATTGCTGAAGAGCAAACACCCAAGGTGTGTCACACCCAAAACAGAACATATGCAACTGTTTTTACTGTTTCCAAACTCTCCATTGAAAGGGTTTAAATGAACGTGCATGTAAAGCTTTGTAGCTCTAGATTATCATCATGCTAAGTTTGAAAGACCCGAGCTAAAGTCTAAACAAATTTTTAAAATGTACACACAGAAATGCCAACATACAGTTTTTGCTTCAATCACCATCAAGGAGCTGAATTTTCAGTTTGATCTTTTTGCTGCCAGTCTGGGATTAAAAAACGTCCACACAAAAAGCCAGCATACAATTTCTGCATTAATCATTATCAAGAAACATAACTTTTAGCTTTATCTTTCTGCTGCCATTTTGTTCTTAAATTTGACTATGTCATCAGCTGGTATTTTAAAGTGCATAGCTGAATCAAAGTTGTCACTGTACAAAGTTTAGAAATTGCAGAAGACCTGTACAAAGTTTAGAAATTACAGAAGACCTATCTTGCAATGGGCGCAAGCCAGTTTGGCCTAGTAGTAAGGCATTAGGCTGGTAAAATAAAAGGACTTTAGTTCGATTCCACTTTGGTTCCCCTCTCTCCTCAAAATTTGTGGTTTGTGACTTTGTCCCTCACAATTAATGAAACATTAACCCTTTCACTGCCACGATGTCATTTGAAAATGACCAATAAAAATGCGCAATTTGAAATCCATAAGCCTTATATTTCCCTCACTTTAGCATTTGTCAAAAGGCATAGTATTAAAATTAAATTTGTTTGACACAGGATCGGAAATATACTGTTTGCAGGCATGTATGTGCACTTTTCAGCCTGGAAATTTTACTGGCTGGGGCAGTGAAGGGGTTAAAACAGCTCTCATCAATGCCCATCTTAATGCAGGAGTCATTCTGGTGGTGACAGTGTAGTGTTAGGTATAGTCTCCCCCCCCCCCCCCCCCCTGTCTTTGCAATGTCTGCTTTTTAAATTCTTGATCACCGTAAGTTGCTAGGCAACAAGGCCAGGTAGCATTTTGTTGTTTTTGTTTTGTTTGGGGTAGTTTTTTTTGCAAACAGAAATACATACATACACAAACATGCATTTTACATTTATAACAATAATATTAATGGTCACATTCAAATCACACGGCAAAACTCATTGTTAATGTTATGCTTCATCTTCACAGTTATTTTTTTTCACAGCCAGGTTTTGCCAGATCACTGTTGGCATTTATGCTGTGGTGTGTCAAAATGGTGGTTTAACTTTAAAATAACAGTGTGAACTACAGGCCAAAGAAACATGATGATGATGATGTCCACTTTTATAGCGCATGATTCCATTAACTTGAAATTCTGGAGCAAACACTGCACTCAACAAACCTGTACTCTTTCCTGTCGTAGGGAGACTTTAAAATATGACTCATTCTGCTGCCACCGCTCTCTTGAATGCCCCGGGAACCTTGCAACAATGGACTGAAAATTAAATCAGATGCATGGGTGTTATAGCTAATGAGATTTGCATAGGATCATATATAATTAATATATATATTCTTTTTATTTTTATGAAATGATAAATCATACAAACTGTGTGTGTGTGTATGTGTGTGCATGTGTGTGTGTGTGTGTGTGTGTGTGTGTGTGTGTGTGCACATGCATCTGTGCAAGCGTAAGCCGGGGCAGGTGGGAGGGGCAGAGCATACATGTGACAGTGAGATAATTTGCATGTGTTTATTTTAAATGTAGCTTCCTAAGCCAGTGTGTCAAAGACAAAAATCATTTTTATACACTGCGTACTTATGAACAATACAGATTTGATTATTTGAGTTACAATCTTGTGTTAGCAAAATTAACAGAAAATCACCATTGCTTCATCATAAGCAAACACTAGAATATGATATACACTGGTATGACTCAAATTATTTTGCCAAGAACTGAAAAAGGATTTAAATTTTTTTAAATTAAAAACAGTTCTGAGACTCAGTGGGTGCAGAGTAGTGGTGGACTGTTGGTGCTAGGATGAGGCCAGAACAGACTTGAAACACTCAGTACTCTCTGAGTGGACTGTCTTGTCATTTAAGCAGTTCCAGGCTATGAAGGTTCTTGGGGTAAAAACTTTGTGTTGCTCAATACTGCACTGTGGCATGTGTAACATCTGTTGTTATTCCTGAGGTTTCCACCTGCTTCCTAAACAGGAAATCAGCTGATCCACTGGACCTGATCTGGCGCCAGTGTTTCTGTGGAGTCATAAAAGTATTGCTGGCACCAGCCCCTTAACCGCCCTGTACAAGGTGAGACACAGTCGTTCACACAGCTCCTGGACCTGGAGGGTTGGGAGGTTTTGCTTGTGGAGGAGACCTGCTATGAGTATGAAGCCTGCAGTCCCTGGCTATGAAGCGTACTGCATTCCACTGAATCCTAACTTGTCAAAGTCCTGCTTGATGTAAGGGTGCCAGATGATGGTGCTATACACTAGGAGTGGGAGGATGAGTGTTCACGGTTGTGTGAGCACTTTGTTTGCAGGCTGTGTGGCAATGCCTGAGACTCTGCTGAAGGAAACCCAGGGTGCGATTTGCTTTCTTCATGATGGTGTGTATTAGGTGGGTCCATTTGAGGTTATTAGAAAGATGGATTCCTAGACCATGTATAGGTTGTTGAGACTTTCTGGAGGATGGTGTTGTTTAGGGAGTTGAAGAATGATGAGAATGGGGGCCATGCGAGGCTCATGATGTAGCATTTTGGGACTTTAAAACGAAACCACACACACACACACACACAATTTTTTATTTTTTTAAAATGGGGAACTAAGAAGTTTCTTGAAAGTAGACAGGAGAATAGGCTGCCATTGGTAGAAATAGGAGAACACAGGGAGAATAAACGAACCAGAAGGAATAATAACAGAGCAGGCAGCAGAAAAGTGGAATTAAATCACAGCCTCAACAGACCGGGAAAGACATCCATCCAGACATCCCCGGCGTCCCTTCAGGGACTGCAACCAGCTGTGGCTGCACACTTAACAGAAGAAGAAATATGATACTATGTATAAGTCACCGTTTATAATTCCTGCAAAGACAGCTCCCCCCTCGCAAAAAAGAGAAAGATAAACACATGTGTTTCACGGTGGCGTGACCACAGATGTTTCAGTTGCGACAGCCGCCATCCCCCCTAAAGCAAACGCGATCTTCAAACGGCATCGTTTTAGAACATATACCAGCTTTACTTTTACACTTTTACTGCAGTAATGATTTCTTTTAATATTAAAATCAACTTTATTACATACAAGATTTGCACTTCGTGAGGGTTTGGCTGCATAATATTGAAGTATTTGCGCATTTTTTATTTTTTATCATAAAATCTTTCTGTTAGCTTCAGAAAAGGAGTATTCTATAGTTTAATCAAATAATCTCTGGTTTTGTTTGTAAAAAGGAAAACTGCAAGAAGACAAAACAAGAATCTTACTTTAAGGTTAATGCATTTTTCAATGCTTGAATCGGTATAACTATATAGTTACATACTGCAATCTGACTTCAAAAACTGTTCAAATATATTTTCAATGACCTTTTAATAACAAATACTCCCATTGACTCTTTTGCCGCAAAGAGCACGATTGGTCAAGCATTTTCAGCGTGTCGGAACAGTAAATTCCAGAACTGTTGACTACATCGGAAACAAAAACGTTCTTATATAAAACAGTTTATCGTTACGGGTTGAAAATGGTCAGAAGTAAGTTGCTGTCTTGAATTATGTGGGCATTATTCTGTTAATTTGCGAATTCAGTGTTATTTATGGGTCAAACTCTGCGGTTGCTAATGTAAACTAGATCCGGCTGTAGGTGTAAGAACAATATAGAAACGCGCGCGCGCGCGTGCGTGCGTGCGTGCGTGCGTGCGTGCGTGTGTGTGTGTGTGTCATTTTTGGCAGAAGACTACCTTTGATTGATGCGGCTTTTATTGCAGTAACAGAAGACCTGGTCAGAAAACGGGCAGAGCACAATGAACTTGAGATCTCCACACTGGAAGAGATCAGCTTGCACCAGCAAGACATTGAAAGGTAGTGTTTCTTCTTCTTTACGTTATGCGTATATATCCATAGTGATCTCTTTTCAGTTTTACTGGCCTAAGTCTTCTTCTTCTACTTCTTCCTGTCAAGGACTGGGCTCTGTTAGAGTGTTGCAAGTCTTGTGTCAATGTGTGTTTTGGGGAGTGTGTCTTCCCGGGGAATTTCATTTTGTTATGTATGGATTCAGATTCTTTAACATGTTTGTGATTTAGTTCAGTTTTGATATACACAACTTGTATGTACTGTAGTGAATACCCAGTAATCAACAACAAATCTGAAACGGACATACATGTATCTAAATTCTAATGCGTGGCAGCCCACTTTGCCAGCAATGGTTGCGGTTTTAACATGTTGGATTGCGCAACTAAAACACTTCACAGTCTTTGGTTGTAATCTTTTTTAAGACTACAGCAAACAACTGCAGACTTGCGTTGTGTTGTGGAAGGTGGTTGTGAAACTAGTGCTGTCACTGCCATCAGATGAGCACTTTAATCACTCAGTAAAAACATGCTGTGATAACAAGCATTATATTGTAATTATATCATCTTGGAATCAGGCTGTTTACTTTCTATAGTCACATAAGGCACCCCATTTTAAATTATATGTATGTAAGCTGTGCATTCAGTCATAATCTTTCATTGCATGACTCATGAAATGTTATTGTATTTTCAGGATTGAGCACCTTGACAAATGGTGCAGGGAGTTGAAAATCCTCTATCTTCAAAGTAACCTCATACCGAAAATAGGTACTGTGTATCTTGTTTAAAAATTATTTGTCATGATTTTGTGATATTAATTAGTCACTGGCAGAATATCTGTGTGTGTGTGTGCGTGTGTGTGTGTGTGTGTATGTGTGTGTGTGTGATATATCACAGAGAGAGAGAGAGAGAAGGAAAGAAGGAAAATGGTTTATGACAGTCCATTTTAATGCGTAAAATGCTTTCAGTTTCTCACAGGTATGCTACTGAACACTGATCTTATTCAACTTTATATGCATAATTTCATGCCATTGCATTTTACATATGTATCTCTTTTCTGCTTCAGAAAATGTCAGCCGCCTGAAGAAACTGGAATATTTGAATCTGGCTTTGAATAATGTGGAAAGAGTGGAGAACCTTGAAGGTGATGGTTCTTTGTTTTAGCCTTTGTTTGTTTGTTTCCTAGGTAACTTTTAGTTTTGTTTCTTTTTTTGCTGTCACTTCACATAATGTGTATAACTGTGAAATTGGACATCAGACTTTCTTAGTAAGAGTGTGATTTGTTCTAATTTACTTGTAAAATGCTGTAAGTTAAGTTTTCTGTTGCAGTCAAGTGAAATGTGCCACTTGCATTCCATAGGATAATTATATGGTAATCATTATCAGATGCCCAGTAGATCCATTACAAGGTGTTCAGTTAGTAAGTTGCAGGTGTTGGTTTGACACCATGCATTACCATTCTCTTTTTTCCTCTCTTTTCTTTTTTTTCCTTTTGTTTAACGATATTATTTGAAGATGAACATTTTGTGGAGTTTACGTACCAATTTTTTATTTGCCAGGTGAGACTAATCACCATCGGTGATTCAGGTCTTTGTTGTTGTGTCCATGTGACATCTTTCAAGCGCTAATTAACTTGCTTTGTTTTGTTGATTCCTTTGTTTAAGGTGACATGGGATAATTATGTGGCCAGTTTGAAGGCAGTGAATGGGCCTGAGCCATCTTGCTATTCAGTCTACACAGTATTTTTATTGACTTAAACAGTGTTACATCATTAGACCTGTCGTGTGTGTGTGCGTGTGGATCTGCACATTCATGTTGTATGCATTGAATTTTGAAAATATGTGCATTTAAAGAATGTGTAAGTTAGTCACTGTAAGCGGTTAGGGCTATGCAGGTTAGATATTCATTATTATTATTATGTGAACATGTGTCTGCATGATTTTTTTCTCTTTTGTTGTTGAACAGGTTGTGAGTCTTTGAAAAAGCTGGATTTGACCGTGAACTTTGTGGGGGAACTGACATCCATTGAATGTTTAAAAAACAACTACAATCTGGAGGAAATGTGAATTTGCATTGTGTGCAGAACTGCATCATTTTGTTAATTTAAAATCTTCTATTTCATCGTGTGTTTTTTTGTTTTTTTCGTACCGGATTAAAAAAGGCAAGAACACTGACCTTCATTGCTGTATGTGGTGAGCAGACAACCCGACTGGTTGTGTTAGGGTCCCAGCATCCAAACGCAGGAAATAAAACATGTTTACATGCAGAATAAATAAACAGAATAAATATAGACCACCCCACAGGAGGCTTGATGTATATTGCCAAAGGCTTGAAGTTGCATTTAACATTGTTCCTCGTGCCACGCTCTTCTGCAGAGGTGTGAGTGTTCAGAATACCATTCTCCCAGTCTAAGTCTAATGGTCAGCGCTGTTTCTCTTACCAGGCTCTGAGTTTTGGAACCAGCTACCTGTTTCTGTTCATCATGCTACCTCCATCAGTTTTCTGAAATCATCCTTGACTTTTTACAAACCATTTTTTCAGCTTCTTTGCCCTGAGATACATGTGTGTGTGTTTGTGTGAGAGAGAGAGAATGTGTGTGTGTGTGTGTGTGTGAGAGAGAGAGAGAGAGTGAGTGTGTGTGTGCATACTTGCAGCTGCTGATGTGTGTATGTGTTTGCATGTGTCAGTGGGTGTGTTGGTGTGCATATGTCTGATGTATTTGACTCTTTGTCATCAAAATATATATGTGTGTGCACGCAAAAGAATTTGTAAGCACTTAGGACCATCACGGGTTAGACATGTTAAGTCCGTTATTATTATACATTATGGGAATGTTGCTTCTGGCCTGTGCCTTTCTGAGTGGGGAAAAAACAACTTCAGTTTAGATCCAAACACAAAAAAGGTTAAAATGAATGCTATTTATTATGACAAAACACAGCATGTGAATTTTCAGGGTGATCCACTTTGTCAAGCTACAAAGTAACACTTAAACAACAGTTAAACAGTGAAAAATGAGAGGTAGAACTAGGACACTTATCTGCGTCTGGTTGAACTATGTTGTTTTTATGTCCAGTGCTTGTCCTTTATGTGTCATGCCATTATCATCATTCTCCTCATGTTTTGTCTCAATAAATAATGTTCTTTTTAACCTTTCATATGTTGGGAACTTGTTTTAGAATGCACTCAGTCATTGTTGTTCCAGATTTTTGGGGTCCTGACTTCGGTTTAGGTTTTATATCTTGCATGTACCCATGTGGTCATAATGGTAGCAGTAAAATACACACACAGAAGTGCTATACACAAAATGAAATGAAAAGGTCTTCTGTTTTTCCTGGCGGCAGGTTTTTGACGGGAAACCCTTGCACTCAATATGAAGAGTACAGGGAATATGTCATTGCTACTCTGCCACAACTAAAGGTACGTTCAACTGTTTCCCCCCTCCCCCCCCCCCCTCGCTGTCTGTCTCACATTAGTTAAAATATGTTTTGATTTTGAGTTTATATTTTGTTTTGTATTTATTCAGTCAGTTAGTCTTCTTCTCTCTCTCTCTCCATTTAATTTAATTTATATTGATGCATGAGTGAGCTTTTCATTTTTGCTTCCTGGTATTTGCCATAAACAAGTTAAAAAAAAAAAAAAAAAAAATTCCTTTTGTTGTATGGGCATGCATAGTGTGAACAGAGTTAACTTATCATGGGCAAGGGCTTGATTTAAAAAGACCCTGTGTCTAAACCACTGCCCTCATAAAATGAAGTTTATTCATTGGTTCATTCTCTTTTCCTTCATTTTGTCTCTACATCTAGCACTTAATAGAATGTTTCACAGAGTTAATATACACCGTAATTTCCTGCCATGTTTTTCACATTGTTCGTTAATGAATTTGTCTTCTTTTGTGTGTGTGTGTGAACAGATCTTAGATGGAACAAACATTGAAAAATCAGAAAGAATCCAGGCACTACAGGTGAGAACCACACTATGTTTCCCCGACACGTAAATACCATTTTGAACTGATCTGAACTGAACTTAGCAGCCTTAGTAAACAGAATCACCTTTTTTTCTTGATTCTGAACTTAGCTGGAGGGAAATTGGTTTTTAACTTGAAACTTGAGGGTTTAAGTTGTGTGGAATTGAGGAGTAACCTGCTCTGGTAAAATGGTCTTCATGTCTGGGGAAGATTTGGGATTTTTAAAATAAACGTTTTTGTTCAAACCCTATCTCCTCATTGTGAGAATACTGTGTACTATGTGTTGTCCAAGTTTGACTGTCACTTCTGGAATTATGATGACCTTACATGTTACGATAAGGATTACATAGTTCATCTCAAAATTTTACCCTCATGTGTTGATTATATAGTAACCGGAATTTTTGAGGTGATTGGATTCTCTTTCTCTCTTTCTCCCTCTCTTGTGCTTTATTCATTTCTTTGTGTGTATTATGTATTTATTTTTGTGTTTGTTTGTGTCTGGATAGAACCTGAGCATCATCAGACCACGGATTATTCAGCAGCAAGAAGAATACAAGAAGAAGAGGGTGAGGTGGAACACAGGCCACTCTTTCCCTTTTTCTCTGCCAGTGTAGCAGATAAGGATTCACATTTTAGTAAATAACACACACATTGCAGAGATCTATACGTGTATAACTATTCAGCTGGTGATGGAAGCTGAGTGTGATCATGTTTTTTTGTGGGTGTGGGTGTGTCAGTGTCAGTGTGTGGTATGTCATGTGTGTGTGTCAGTGTCAGCATGTGGCATGTCATGTGTGTGTGTCTTTGAACGCATGGAGCCTGTAGTGGTAAGGGACTGGGCTAAACGCCTGTATAGCAGAAAAACTTCAGCGGTTTGAGACCACTTCAGCTCGCTCCTTTCTCTTCAAGAGTTGTGGTTTACAGGCACCATCTTGTGACCTTGCTGCTCACAATGCACTTCTGGGGTATTGTTTCTGAACAAAATCCTTCCCACCCACCCCCACCCCTCACAGGGGTGGGAACAGCTCAGCTGGTAGAGCGCCCAAATCAAAGTCCAAGTGTAATACTAATGCAAGTTTGAGTCCCCAGTACAGCAAAGGATTATTTCCAAGAGGCAGCTTCCAGTGCAGACTCACTTATGGTATCTGTACAGGCCTGGTGCACAGTAGCCTGCATCAACAATAAAACAGTCCCAGACACTGGCAGCCATACAATTGTTTGGACACACAGAAATAATGCATGGGTAGGGCTGCTCTTGCAGCTGCTGTGCCTTACCCAGGTAAGGTGACCTGAATTTCCCACAAGGGACAATGGAGTAACAAAAATATATAAAAATTGATTGTGAAATTAAGGCTAAACTATAACTATGCATGTACTTAATTCTCTGATGTCAAAAGTAAAGAAGAAAGAAGGAGAAAACAAAAACAATGAATGGAAAGACTGGCGGGAAATTTTGTGCACCTTTGCTCACATGTAATTTTGGGTCTCACACCGCAGAAAAGTGACTAGTGTTTACTCTCATTGGCAATGAACTGTCACAGGCAAAAGAGAAGGCCGAGGCAGAGCGGAAGGAAAGGGAGGAGAAAGAGAGGGCGGCACGGTTGGAAAAAGGGGACGACAAGGAGAACCAGAATCAGCCTGGCTTTGATGGACGGTGGTACACTGATATCAATGAAAGGTGAGGATTGCTTGCTCGTTAGACTCATTTAATGCCATGTTGTCCCCAGAGAGGTGGTGGTGGGGACTGTAATCATGGGGGGGGGGGGGGGGGGGGGGGAACTACTCCTGACGCTACACTCTAACCACCACAGTGACTCCTCCTGCATTTAGATGGGCTGCAGCGTGAGCCATTTTAATGTTTTCATTCACTGTGGTGGAATAAAGTTGGAGTCAGACAGCATCCATGAGCCACAAAAAGACTACACCTGACATTACACTCTCACCCCAACAATGACGCCTGCATTCAGATGGGCAGTGATGTTGGCCATTTTAACGTTTTCATTCCCTGTGGAGGAGCAAAGGCAGAATCATGCAGCATCCATGAGCCACAAAAGGCTATACCTGATGCTGCTCTGTCACCCCCACAATGACTCCTGCATGCAGATAGGCAGCAGGGTTGGCCGTTTTAAAGTTTTCATTCGCTGTGGAGGAACAAAGTTGAAATAAGACTGTGTCCAGGAGCCCCAAAGAAAAAGGAGAGCCAAAGTGAAATAAAAGTGACGTCGTCAGCTTACCAACTCGGTGCCTTGCACTAAGCCGCTTTCAGAAGGTGGGGAAGCATCATTGGCAGGAGCTGCCACAAGAATCATTTTTGTCGCACGTTTGTCATGACAAAACGTGTCTTTTGTTGCGACAAAAGTATGCTTACGGCAACAAAACCTTTGTTGTGACAAAATTATTTCTGTTGTGACAAAAGTTTCGTTGCGACAGATATGTGTTTGTCGCGACAAAAATGTTTTGTCATGACAGGCAGACTTTTGTCATGGCAGAAGACATGTTTTGTCATGACAAACATGTAAGCTTGGCATGACAAAACTGTTGTCACAACAAAATAATGTTTGTCGCAGCCAAAGTTTTGTCACGACAAAAATCTATTTGTCGTGACAACAGTTTTGTCACAACAAGCATACTTTTGTCACGACAATGACTGGGAAGAGGGCATGAATCAAATGAACAAGCATGCTCAAGTTGAGGAATGAAATTTGTTAGTTGTTTTCGAGGGACCAAAGTAATGACTAACAGTCTGCCTCAGCAGTGACTTGTGACATTCAGCAGAGCTTCAGGTGAATGACACGGTTAATGTGTTACGTTTCTCTGTGTTCTTGGTGTGGATTATTTTGCTTTATTCATGTGATGTTGCTGCATCCTTGATGAAAACGCTGTTTTCGTTTCCTGTCTTTGCATATTTACAGCGACAAGAAGAAGGAAGAGGAAACGCAGCGCCAAAAGAAAGTGGACGAGTAAGTCTGCTTAGGGTGTGACTGTGACTGGTATTATTTGTAGCACAACGTCTTGGTGAGTCTGTGTCCTGAGCCAAAAATAGCTGAAATGCATATGTACGCAGTCTGTCCCTTTCCTTGGACAGGCTGTCAACAGAAATGCATTTGTTCATGTTGTTACTGAACCATTCTCGGTCAGTGAGGGAGTGTTTTATTTCTTCTAAAGCTTGTGTTTATAATAATTAATCATAATTTGATCATAATTAAAGTATTTTTAAAGTGCAAAATCTTGTCCCTGGAGACTATTCTAAGAGCACACACACACACACACACACACACACACACACACACACACACACACACACACACACACACACACACACAGAGGCACCCACACACACAAGCATTCTGACTAAACAAAACTAAATATACACAACTTAAAACTGTTTGACAGTTGCTTCCTTCTCTTGATGACAGTCAACATATTTCAGTACTATAAAATGCAGTGTGGACATTTGAGCATGCATGAAATGCACATGCTTGGGTATGCCTGTGTGGAATGCAAGTGTCAGGGAGCATGAAGTTCATGTACGGCAAGATGTGCCATCAGCAGTTTAGCACATGACGGTGACAGGCTCAGTGTCTAAGTGTCTCGGGATGGAATTATGGGTAGGTAGCAATGTAATGAAATTATTATCTTTTTTGTGTCTTGCTGCCTCTCATACGGCACACATACATCATTTTTCTTGTGTACACATTGTTAGTTATCATAATTGTTTTGTGTGTGTTACTTTCTTGAACATGTTACCTTCAGTTGTTGTTTTTCTCACTTAGAAAATGTTTGAGAATGTTGTAAAGTGCAGTGAGTTTCTGGACACCAGATAATAGCACTATACAAAAGTTATCTGTTATTTTTATTATTTTTGGATAACACAGTGAAGCCGTGGTGAAAAAATACCCCCATGAGGGACCACCAGAAAATGTGAGCAGATGTAATTCTCACCTGGTTCCTAAACACTGGGGCTTCTTGAGAAAAATTTTTTCCTGCAAAAGTCCCAACTGTGTAACAAAAGCACAATCAAACAAAAAAGGCTGTGATATTTTGCTCAGTGTACATAATTACTGCTGTCTCTTCCTCACTCACACATGGTAGTAATATGAATAAAACTACTTGCGTGTGTGTGGATGGCATGTGTGTGTGTGTGTGTGTGTGTGTGTGTGTGTGTGTGTGTGTGTGTGTGTGTGTGTGTGCATGTAATATGTGTGTGTGTGTGTGTGTGTGTGTGTGTGATATGTGTGTGTGTGTGTGTGTGTGTGATGTGTGTGTGTGTGTGTGTGTGTGTGTGTGTGTGTGTGTGTGTGTGTGTGTGTGTGCAGTTTTTGGCAGGAGAAAACAGCGTATACGCCTGAGAGTCGACTGGCAGTCCACAATCACCTTAAAGAATTGAAGGAGAAGGAGGAAAAAAAGTGAGTATGTCGGATGTAAATTTGGAACAGAACCCACATTTAAAAAAAAAAAGCTTCGTCTTTTACAGTTAATTCCTTCCCTACTTATGCTATGCCCTGAAAAAGATCCCTTCTTTTCTCCCAAAGATATGTTCTTGTTCACTTGTTGACACTGACTCTCTCTCACTCTCTTTTTGTTATTTTTCTTTATTTTCTACTCATTTCAGGGATGACAAGGAAGAGAAGAAACCGCGGGCCCTGTTCGCGGATGATGGCAGACCGTTCAATATCAATGAGTGCAAGTAGGTGCTCGCTCATGAAACATTGTGTTAGTGTTGTGAATGGGATGTGCTGAAGAAAAAGGAAATGTCCCCTAGGAACAACAACAACAACCTTGTCATTGTGAAATGTCTGTTGTTATCTCGGTGTTACGGTGTGTACGTGTGGGGTGTTGATGTTTTTTGGGGGGGAGGGTTGCCTCCTTTCATCCCCTTTCCTCACCCCTTCCTCCACGGTTCCCTCCCCTCATGCTTGTCAGAATTTCCTCACAGTTCCCTCCTCACCCCCTTCCTCACAGTTCCCTCCTCACCCCCTTCTTCACAGTTCCCTCCTCTCACCCCTTTCCCCACATCTCATTCCATGCAGTTCCCTCCTCTCCTTTTTTCACAGTTCCTTCCTCTCACCCCATTCCCCACATCCCCTTCCTTACAGTTCCTTCCTCTCACCCCATTCCCCACATCCCCTTCCTTACAGTTCCTTCCTCTCACCCCATTCCCCACATCCCCTTCCTCTCCTTTTTTCACAGTTCCTTCCTCTCACCCCATTCCCCACATCCCCTTCCTCACAGTTCCTTCCTCTCACCCATTCCCCACATCCCCTTCCTCTCCTTTCCTCACAGTTCCTTCCTCTCACCCCTTTCCCCACATCCTCTTCCTCACAGTTCCCTCCCTACACCCCCTTCCTCACACTCCTTTACTCACAGTTCCTTCTTCTCACCCCTTCCCCTACATCCCTCTTTTGCAGTTCCCTCCTCTTAGCCCTTTCCCCACATCCCCTTCCTCACAGTTACCTCCTCACCCCTTTCCTTGCAGTTCCCTTCCTCTCGCCCCCTTCCTCACAGTTCCCTCCTCTCACCCCTTTCCCCACATCCCCTTCCTCGCAGTTCCCTCCTGTCATCCCTTTCCCCACAGCTGCCCCACCCCAACGCCCATGCCCGCCAGGCGCAACAAAGCCTGTGGCTATGTACATGGAGTAAAATCATGCTATACAAGGACATTCACTTGTTTCAATCCACCCCGTCCCTAATGAGCCTTATGGTTTCTGTGGACATTAAGCACCATGTTTGCTTCCTTATTTCAGTCCATTCTGAGATGTCTCTGTGCTGTTGTGTAGCCCAGGTACTGATTGCTAACTAGTTTACTTCTTTGTTGAACAAAAAAGGTGGAAGCTGATGTCTGTTGTGTATTTGATTTCTGTTTATTTGTGTTGGTTGGCCTTTTTAAAACAATTACTTGAAAAGATCTCCCTTTTTTCACTTCATGTTTGAGAATACTCTTCAGTTTTCTTTTGCATATTTTTTTGTGTCTTCAGTTTATGAAACTAACAATTTCTACAACTTCACCTGCAAAAATCAACTCTAAGCCTAAGGGGAATGTGCTTTTCTTTCTCTTTTGTGTTTCTCATATATATATATAATTGTAGCTCACTTCATTTCTTCAGGCTTGATTTCACCCTGACAGAAGATGATGACAACAACATTATCCTGGATCTGGCAGTGTTCAGGTACTGTAACTTACGGATGCATGGAATAAAAATCCCTGCTTGTGATAACAACAACAGAATTCAAGGAAGAAAGGTTTTGCATGGATTGCCAAATCGTTTTCATTGCCAAGTCAACCACATAGGTTATACCGTGTTAAACCATTTGCTGCCTGTTTTAAGCTGGGTAAATTTAGCTTTGTATAGTCAGAGAGCTCATGTGTGCAGGTGCCTCTGTGTGTGTGTGTGTGTGTGTGTGTGTGTGTGTGTGTGTGTGTGTGTGTGTGTGTGTGTTTGTATGCACTTAGAACAGTCTCTATGGACAAGTTTTGTGCACTACAAATACTTTTATTATTATTACTATCATTTCACAGTGGAAAATCCTATGATTGTGATAATAATGATGGGAGCTACGCAGTGTCTGAAAAGTGTTGTTTTCAAGAGGCTGGTGGTGGTGATTGTAGAATTCCTCAGCTGAACACTCGGCGAGTTGCCAAGTATATATGCAATTGTACATAGAAAAATGCATTCCATGGGGTGAGAGGATTGTATAGACAAATGCATTCCATAGGGTGAGAGGATTGCATAGATAGATGCTTTCTGAGAGAGGATTGCATAGACAAGTGCATTGCATAGGGTGAGAGGATTGCATAGACAAATGCTTTCTGAGAAAGGATTGCATAGACAAGTGCATTGCATAGGGTGAGAGGATTGCATAGACAAATGCTTTCTGAGAGAGGATTGCATAGACAAGTGCATTCCATAGGGTGAGAGGATTGCACAGACAAGTGCATCCATGGGGTGAGAGGATTGCACAGACAAGTGCATTCCATGGGGTGAGAGGATTGCATAGACAAGTGCATTTAGTAGAGTGAGAGGATTGCATAGACAAATGCTTTCCGTAGGGTGAGAGGATTGCATACGCAAGTGCATTTAGTAGAGTGAGAGGATTGCATAGACAAATGCTTTCCGTAGGGTAAGAGGTTTGCGTAGACAAATGCTTTCCATAAGGTGAGAGGATTGCATAGACAAAAGCTTTCTGAGAGAGGATTGCATAGACAAATGCATTTCATAGGGTGAGAGGATTGCTCACGTGTGACCGTTTGTTATGACCCCTGCCACCTGGGCAACCATGCACCACCTTTGGAGAATTTATCCCCATTTCCGAAGGGTGGTTGGTGTTGTACAAGGAGCTTGTGATGGCTAGATAATCCCCACGTAACTGTGATTGACGCTTACACAATTAAACAGTGAAAAATTATGAAAAATGATATGGAGAGCTTGTCAGAAGCATCTTCCAAGCACCCAAAAAGATCAGTGGATTAGCTCACTATCTCATTTTTCATCATTTTGTCACTGTTTAATTGTTGTTTAAGTGTCATTTTGTAGCTTGATAAAGGGGATTACCCCAAAATTTTGCACGTCACATTTTGTCCCAATAAATAGCATTATTTTGAACTATTTATGCCTTTGCGTCTTGTTTTAGAGTGCTAGCAGTCATTCTCCTTTCAGATCCCCCCCCCCCGCCCCCCATGTAACTGTGTAGCTCATAACAAAATTTTAATGTAGCTTTGGTGTTCTTGGCAGTGTCAGTGTGTTGTGAGACAGTCCAAGCAGATAGTCCCCACATAAGTATGCAGCGTGTAACAACATTTTAATGTAGCTTTGGTGCTCTTGCTGGTGTCAGTGTGTTGTGAGACAGTCCAAGCAGATAGTCCCCACATAACTATGCAGCGCGTAACAACATTTTACTGTAGCCTTGGGTGTTTTGCTGGCGTCAGTGTATTGTGACGCAGCCCAAGCTAATGCAGGACGGTAAGCAGTCACTTGAGGCGAGTTAAAATAATAAACACGTCCTAAAAGAACCAACGCACAAGGGAGTTAATTAGCACTCAAAAGACCTCTCGCAAACACAACGACAAAGACCTACAGCAACTCTCACCTGGCATGCATGGAAAGAAATGTAAGGTAAACTCCACCAGAGGTGCATACTGTTTCTTCAGCCAAAATTCTGTTCCGCTGCAATGTTTCAGCAACTTCTTGCCCATGTTCAGTCAAGTCTTTTTTTATGCAGCCACCTTCAGGTCTTGCCATTTTGATGGGGAGTTAACACGCAAAACGTTTTTTCAAGCAGGACCATCGGATTGGAGCGGGGGCGGTTGTTGAATAGAAAGACAAAGTACACGGGTGCGAGACGCATGCATTAACAGTTCTGTCTGCTTTTTACAGATACATGGATACCTCCGTCATGGAATGCGATGTGCAGCCTACCTATGCTCGTGTCCTCCTCAAAGGAAAGGTGCTTGTTTAAAAGCATATTCCTGATCGTACTTTGTTGTTGTTTTGTCACAGTAACCATACATATATATATATAGTACATTGTTTTCTAAGGTGTTTATTTTATTTGTCTTAATAATTTGATGCAGTTTGCTGTAAAAATAGCCATGGATGTAGAACTAGAAGGAAAAAAAAAATCCTCCAGAATGTGATTGATATAATGAAGTAGATTAAGTTGTGTGATGAAGTTATAAAAACAATTCAAGCATGTTCTTAGGTGTTCCAACACACTTGATCATACAGCCTTTGTAATGCAGTCTGTGTAAAACTGAAAGTGGACTTTGTCCATGTGTGTACGCATTAAAAAAAAAAAAAAAAAAAGACTTCCAAGAAAGTGTTTCTGGAGATGTTGGGATTTGGGGCTTTATTGTTTGTTTTTGTGGAGGGTGAGGTGAGGTTGTTAAATCGTGTTTCAGGTGATGGTGCTATATATTTAAAAACCTCTTTTTTTTTATACCATCTATGCTCAGATCTTTCAGCTGTGTCTTCCGGAGGAGGTAAATGCCGACATGAGCGCTGCAAAGCGATCGCAGACAACAGGCCATCTTGTCATCACCATGCCAAAGGCGAGTTCTTTTTGTAAAGTTAAAACCATGCAGCACTTGTGGGCGTGTGAATGCGAGCATTTATGCATGCTTGTTTCTGTTTCTAATGGACGGTTGGGGATGTGTCAGTCTAATGATTTTTATTCGAGAGAGTTTTTACGTTTTGGTTCGACACAGAAAAAGCATAATTCCAAGTAATTTTGGATTTGCTATAGCTAAGTATTAGCGTATGCAGATTGAGAGAAAGGGGGCGTATGTCTAAGCGTGTGTATGTGCGTGTAGTTCATGATTTAGAATTATCTAGATATGTTCTTCATTGTGTGATTGAACGACAGCTTTAATTTCCCACTGGGATTAATAAAGTATATTGTTATTGTGGTTATTGTTGTTGTGCGCGTGTACTGAAAACCACCTCTTCTCTTCTGCATCCTGATCTGTCATTTTCTTTCTTCTCATTCTACCAGTAATACATGTATTTGTGGTGTTTGGATGTGCATGTGTGTGTGCATACATGCATGTGTATGAGCATATCCATGTCTTTGTAAGCGCTCCGGGTTCTTATGGGATGGAGTGCCATAAATAACTTATGATCTATCATCTCTCTCTCTCAAGGTACGCACATGCATGACCATACATGCATACACAGGCGCATGCAAGGGCACAAACAGGCATGTGCACATGCACGCACACGCTAAAATATTAACATCATCCTTATTACAAGTTCCTTTTATGTGCGTCTTTTTGGTGATCAAATTGATGTTTGTGACATCATTCCTGTACGATTTGGACCGTACTTACACAAGTAATTTTGTTTGTTGCATGGCCCAGCAGTCCTGTTGTTAATGTGTTGTTATATATGAAATCAATTTTGTTTAAACCCGTCTACTGTCACTACCATTATTACATGTTTAACTGTTGATGGTGATGCTCGGCTACCTCTTCTGTGTATTATTTCCTGGTTCACTATTTCAGGCCAAACAAGTGTTAAAACCCAAGAAAGAAGTTGCGAGGACGAAAGAGAAAGCCAAATCGCTTCCGAAAGAAAACGAAAAGGACTGCAGGTGAGTTTCAAGATGATCCACAGAGCAGTGTTAAGCAGTGATCCACAGTGGAATGTGTCAAGCAATGATCCACAATGCAATGCTAAGAAATGATCCACCGTGCAATGGTAAGCAATGATCCACAATGCAGTGTTAAGCAATGATCCACAGTGCAATGTGTTAAGCAGTGATCCACAGTGCAGTGATAAGCAACGGTGCATTTTGCAGTGTTGAACAGTGATCCACAATGCACTGTTAATCTACGATTGACAGTTCAATGACAAGACACACACAAAATAAGCCATGTTAACCTTGTACTTTCTAAACAGAATGAGTCATGTAACACTTCTGTACAGTGTCAGTGCTCGGATTCAGGATGGTTATTTAGCAGAATCAACACACAAGGGAGTTAATTAGCGCTTGAAGGACGTAATTTTTGGGGTTTTTTTTTAATATCTATTTTTTATTCGTTATACATAATTTTGGTTATTTTGCAGCTCTCGGCAGGTGCTGGAGGTCGACAGCCATGCAAGGTCAGGGGTGGACATCAGCAACATTGTTTCCGAGGAAACCAAACCTGCGCTGAAACCTCTGGGGGCTGCGCGGCGGACACGAAAAGCTGAACGAGCAAACAGTGAAAATTTTGTGGACAATCCAGATGTGCCACCACTCCTCTGAAAAGCGATGTTACATAAATAAATAACTGCAGAGCACGAGTATCAAGCGGGGTTGTGAACGACAGTAAAAGCAGTGTGTCTTGAGAGCAGACTGAAAAGAGTGAATAGAGTTGTCTCCCTGATGCCCCTGGGTGGGGTGTTCCGCTGGGAATGGGCAATGTGTCTGACGGCTTGCTGGCCATGTCACTTTGTTTCACAGTCCGAGGGCCCAGGAGCACAAGACTGCTTCTGTATGATTTTGCCGGCAGTTGTGAAAGCCAGGGCTCCGCACATGGACATGGAATATGTCTGCGGATTGCACTTCTTGTTGCAGTGGACATGTGTCAGTACTGATTGTGGCAAGACAGTTGATAGAAATTCAGATTTGCAGACCTGTGCATGGTTTGTCGTCACATGCAGTTGGAGGATGCTTCATTTGTGTCTGTGAACAGATCACTGAATTGTTGGCAGCTTCATTTTAGTGCAACACTGCTTCTCACAGTCAACCAGCCTCTCGCCCAAAATCTCACAAGCGTGATTTTGTGACTGAGTGCGCAGAATGCTTTAGTGTAAATGGCAGCAGTGAGAATCATCTTTGAAAGTTTTTAAAAAATGTTTTTAATTCAAATGAATGGTTTTGTAATAAAATGTAATAAAATTACAAGTAAAATTACAGTCTTATTTAGTCTGATGTAAGTATTGCACAAACTGCACCATAGGTTTTTGAAAGGTTTGTCGCTTTGTATGGACACTTTGCTGTATGGTGCTCTCCTGTCAAACTAAATTTGGTTGCAAATGAATCGGTTCAAACGATATAGCCAAGTCATATTCTGATCATGTGTGCTTTTGTATCACCTTATAATTATCACTTTGGCCTTTGAGACAGCAAAATAGTAACCAATTTGTTGGGGGGGGGGGGGGGGGAATGACTCTGCCTCACAATGATGTACCACCCTACCAAGTTTGGTTACAAAAGGTTGAATGGTTTAGAAGACATCTTCCAGACAAAGACAGACACAATGACGGATGGACAGACAGACAGCTGAACACAGTGATTTAAGGATACCCTCCCCCTAACCTTGTTACAAGGCATATAATGCACACGCACGCACACACACACACACACACACACACACACACACACACACACACAACAGGATATTCTGCCAAATCTACTGCAGCACACTGGTTGGATGTTGGAGTATGCTGGGGCGGATAGGTGGGGAGGGGGAAGAACAAGACAGATTCCATGAGGTTTCTGTTTCTTTAATTCCATTTGGAAAACAGTTGTTCAATGGCGCCACACGTGGTGATAACCAAGGACATGAAGTACGCAAGCAGCAGTAACTGTAACCATAGCAACGCAATGCAACACAACCACACTGAAAGTTGAAACAAACAATGCCACTGACCCCTCGCTTTTAGCCAGAAAGCTCTGCCCACTTAGAGTAAACAATGCGCATTCAATCTCACGCTTCCAACTGCAAAGACCCAAGGCGCTTGACCGTTTCTGAAAATGGCTGGCACATGCTTTTGTTTACAACACAGTGGTGCTGGGATGTACAGCCTTGGGGCTTGTCTAAGGAGGTGTGTGTACGCAGGCGCTGACTGGCTAATAGCTCAGCTGTCAGAGGGTAGCAAGAGGTCAGTACCAAAAATCAGTCTTTAGATGTGCGCACGCACACACACACACACCGAGTAGCTGCTTTACAAACAAATGTAGTACCAAATCCCGAAATATATTTATGATAATCAGTAGCAAAGCAGACAACAACAGAATGACGGGAGCAATTCAGATCAATAATTCAACCCCTCCCCCAAAAAAAATGTTGTCCAAAGTTCTGTTGTCTAAATTGTACCCCCTTTGTCTTGGTCCCATTTGCGTTACGTTAATTGGTTATAAATGTGTAAATAACAAATAAATATAACAAAGCCCTCTTATGACTATCCTTATAAATGTGTAAATAACAAATAAATATAACAAAGCCCTCTTATGACTATCCTTATAAATGTGTAAATAACAAATAAATATAACAAAGCCCTCTTATGACTATCCTTATAAATGTGTAAATAACAAATAAATATAACAAAGCCCTCTTATGACTATCTCCTTTCAGAGTAAAATCCACTGGAAGCGGTGAGTCCAGATGTCGCTGCTGTTGATCATTTCATACAGCGCTATTCTCCACTCTTGAGCAGACTCGTTGCGCGTAGTTGCCACTTTTATATGTTTTCCACTTCTGAGCAGACTAACTGGGCTCTTGTCTCAATGAGTGGCTGTCACTTTTTACGCTTGTAGAGCAGACATGCAGCACATGCACAGCATATTTTGTTGCTGATACTGTGTGTAACAGTGGTATGCAGCAAGCATGCCGTGTGAATCCACATTTTTGTGGCAAAGTGTCCAGGTTTCCACCTCTTTCAATTCCTGAGGACATCTTCCTCTTCACAACAGCGAGGAGACCCCTTTTGTTAAGGAGTACATCACACATGAGGTGCCTACTCAGTTGAAGCTTAGACCTCAAACTGTTCTTAGGTTTAGAGCTCAAACTATTCTTTAGATTTGAGGTCACACTGTTCTTAAGTTTAGAGCTCAAACTATTCTTTAGATTTGAGGTCACACTGTTCTTAAGTTTAGAGCTCAAACCATTCTGAAGCTTAGAGGGAGAACTGTTCTTAAGTTTAGTACTCAAACTGTTAAGTTTAGAGCTCAAACCATTCTTAAGCTTAGAGGGAGGCTCAAACTGTTCTTAAGTTTAAGGCTCAAACTGTTCTTAAGTTTAGGGCTCAAACTGTTCTTGAGTTTAGAGCTCAAACCATTCTTAAGCTTAGAGGGAGAACTGTTCTTAAGTTTAGAGCTAAAACTGTTCTTAAGTTTAGAGCTCAAACCATTCTTAAGCTTAGAGGGAGAAGTGTTCTTAAGTTTAGAGCTAAAACTATTAAGTTTAGAGCTCAAACCATTCTTAAGCTTAGAGGGCGGCTCAAACTGTTCTTAAGTTTTGGGCTCAAAACTGTTAAGTTTAGGGCTCAAACTGTTCTTAAGTTTAGAGCTCAAACTGTTCTTAAGTTTAACATTTAAACTGTTCTCAAGTTTAGCACTCAAACCGTTCTAAGTTAAGCACTCAAACTGTTCTTAGACAAGTGCAGCTGTTGTTGACTGCCTGGCCTTCTTCCATGGAAAAGAATCGAGACAAGTGGGTCACAAAAAGAAGGCACCGTTCGGGGTACAGGGTACTTTTGGGGTACACGGTACTTTGAAACAAACTAGGTTCGAACTGGTCGCGTATCACAACCTTGTGTGGCTACTACAGCCCAGCTTGGTAAGGCTAAGCATCCTAGTTTGTGGTGGCCAGTACCTCAGTTTGGTGGGATACACGGCTACGTCCATTTCCCCTGCAGTGGCAGCACAGCAGTGGCGAGAATCCCTTGCAGCGTAACAAATTTGTCATCACAGCCACACGTTTGATCCGCCACAGCACCACACAGCATCAGGAATTAGACATCCTAGTTTGTGGTGGCCAGTACCTCAGTTTGGTGGGATACACGGCTACGTCCATTTCCCCTGCAGTGGCAGCACAGCAGTGGCGAGAATCCCTTGCAGCGTAACAAATTTGTCATCACAGCCACACGTTTGATCCGCCACAGCACCACGCAGCATCAGGAATTAGACATCCTAGTTTGTGGTGGCCAGTACCTCAGTGTGGTGGGATACACGGCTACGTCCATTTCCCCTGCAGTGGCAGCACAGCAGTGGCGAGAATCCCTTGCAGCGTAACAAATTTGTCATCACAGCCACACGTTTGATCCACCACAGAACCACGCAGCATCAGGAATTAGACATCCATGTTTTCAAGGGCTCTGATTTTAACTGCTCGTTAAAAAAAAAAAAAAAAAAATCTTTGTTGTTGTTCATCACACCCATGCCACCAATATAGAAGACTTATGCGACAAAAATATCTTGATTCCTTTCCTAGCATTTTTCTTTTCACACAAACTTATGTCACAAAAAAGTAACTTAGTAACCTTGCTGGTCCCAGATATTTTGCATGGGAGGCTGGGGGGAGGGTGAGAGGGGGAATGGGGGGGGGGGGGGTCCTAATGTAAAAAAGACGCACCTTTATGAGCAAACTGTTGATATTGACAAGACTGAACTGTGTATCTTACAGTGACGAGCAAAAACCCAAAGGGCAACACAAGTTCTGGTTAAAAGAGACAACACACACTCAAATGCCTGGCAATAATTACAAAAATCTGCGCAGTAAAATATATGAAAGTGCTGGTGTTAGCGAGGTCACGTAAATGATTGGAAACAGAAAACTCAGCGGACACGGTCACAATAAATGAACTCTTACAACATACCCTGCATCCCTGGCAGTAAAACTTTTAAACTGATTCTCATGGGTAATGTTTTGTTCTGAAGGCAGTGTTCTTTAATACTGTTCTTGTACATGTTTTTCATCACTCAGATTACGTTCCACCCTTTTGTAACCATACTGGCTGACTGGGCATAAAACACCAAGTTGTTTACTTACTCAGATTATGTCCCTGTCTTTGATGTCGTCCTTGTGGTGGTTGTGGCAGTTTTTAGGGGGGAGTGTGTATTTTTTTTTTATTTGGGGGGGGGGGGGGGGGGTTATGAATGAATGTATATTGTAGTGGGTGAATGCATGTTATTTGAATAAACACTCCACAAAGATGTGCTTCAGGGACAAAGAAGTTTGTAAAAATGCAAAGGCACAAAATATTCAGCCTGTATTTGAAAGAACAGATGAAACCACAAGTTAATGCTGTCCGCTCTGGGGGTTTTCCCACACACACATACTTGCAGAGCTCAGCATCACACTTGTATAGACGTACAGCAGTGTTGATACTTTGCTCGTTTTGTCACAAAAATTGGGCTACACACTGAAAACATTTAAACAGACCTTGGCGTCAAAAATGGTACCACACAAGACAGAGGAATTCAAACGCTAGCAAGAAAAAGGAGCATAGGTGAAATTATTACAGAAACCCAAGCAGCATGACCAGAAATAGACACATGTCAACATCCAACCTTGCTGGTGTTGGACACAGGAATCGCAAATGAAATCTTTGAGCCAGAAGACAGGTCACTTTCACTCGTCGTGGCTCTGAATGTTGGTACGCCACAGTTCCTGTATTTTTTTCTGATGCATCAGGAACGCTGTCATCGGTCTTCACAACAAAGTTCACATCGTGCATTTTCACCACAACACCATTCACAAACTTTTTAATGCACATCAGTGAATACATTTTCCACATGATCTCTGTCACGTGCACCTTCACAATCGCCAGCATCACCTCCACCTTCATCAGATCCATCTGAAGACACAGTGTTCCGAGATTTCTTCCAGCATAACCTTGTACAGTGGCTGCATCAGATCCACCTGAAGACATGGTGTTCTGATACTTCTTCCAGCATAGCCTTGTACAGTGGCTGTACAGCCAGGTGCAAAGTCAGCAAAATGTCAATGAGGTGGTTTGGCCCAGCGGCAGGGCGCTGGACTGGTGAATGGATGGACAGCAGTTTGAATACGCTTCCGTTCTCCTCACAAGTTGTGGCTGATGGGACACTGCCAAGTGACTCTGTCCCTCACAGATGCCCACTGTGACACAGAATCACTCTGGCAGAGACATCGCCCACACATCCTTGGCAACTGGAGTCAACTCCTATTACAACTGGCTGACCGTCTCAACGCCCCACACCCCTGGAAGTGTTACGGCACAGTCTGAGCAGCTACATACAGCGTGCTCTGCCCCCTAATGGTACCTCTTCAAAGACAACCTGACAGTACCTCTCCAAAGACAACCTGACAGTACCTCTCCAAAGACGACCAAAGATGACCTAACAGTACCTCTTCAAAGACAACCTGACAGTACCTCTTCAAAGACAACCTAACGGTACCTCTCCAAAGATGACCTAACAGTACCTCTTCAAAGACAACCTGACAGTACCCCTCCAAAGACAACCTGACAGTACCTCTCCAAAGACAACCTGAGAGTACCTCTCCAAAGACAACCTGAGAGTACCTCTCCAAAGACAACCTGAGAGTACCTCTCCAAAGACAACCTGACAGTACCTCTCCAAAGACAACCTGAGAGTACCTCTCCAAAGACAACCTGACAGTACCTCTCCAAAGACAACCTGAGAGTACCTCTCCAAAGACAACCTGACAGTACCTCTCCAAAAACAACCTGACAGTACCTCTCCAAAGACGACCTAACAGTACCTCTTCAAAGACAACCTGACAGTACCTCTTCAAAGACAACCTAACGGTACTTCTTCAAAGACAACCTGAAAGTACCTCTCCAAAGACGACCTAACAGTACCTCTTCAAAGACAACCTGACAGTAACCCTCCAAAGACAACCTGACAGTACCTCTCCAAAGACAACCTGACAGTACCTCTTCAAAGACAACCTAACGGTACCTCTTCAAAGACAACCTGACAGTACCTCTCCAAAGACGACCTAACAGTACCTCTTCAAAGACAACCTGACAGTACCCCTCCAAAGACAACCTGACAGTACCTCTCCAAAGACAACCTGACAGTACCTCTCCAAAGACAACCTAATGGTACCTCTCCTCTCCTGGAAGTGTTACGGCACAGTCTGAGCAGCTACATACAGCGTGCTCTGCCCCCTAATGGTACCTCTTCAAAGACAACCTGACAGTACCTCTTCAAAGACAACCTAACGGTACTTCTTCAAAGACAACCTGACAGTACCTCTCCAAAGACGACCTAACAGTACCTCTTCAAAGACAACCTGACAGTAACCCTCCAAAGACAACCTGACAGTACCTCTCCAAAGACAACCTGACAGTACCTCTTCAAAGACAACCTAACGGTACCTCTTCAAAGACAACCTGACAGTACCTCTCCAAAGACGACCTAACAGTACCTCTTCAAAGACAACCTGACAGTACCCCTCCAAAGACAACCTGACAGTACCTCTCCAAAGACAACCTGACAGTACCTCTCCAAAGACAACCTAATGGTACCTCTCCTCTCCTGGAAGTGTTACGGCACAGTCTGAGCAGCTACATACAGCGTGCTCTGCCCCCTAATGGTACCTCTTCAAAGACAACCTGACAGTACCCCTCCAAAGACAACCTGACAGTACCTCTCCAAAGACAACCTGACAGTACCTCTCCAAAGACAACCTAATGGTACCTCTCCTCTCCTGGAAGTGTTACGGCACAGTCTGAGCAGCTACATACAGCGTGCTCTGCCCCCACAAACCTAGACAGCTCCTGAAATGTCATAGCTGCACAGTACCTCTCCAAAGACGACCTGACAGTACCTCTCCAAAGACGACCTGAGAGTACCTCTCCAAAGACCTGACAGTACCTCTTCAAAGACAACCTAACAGTACCTCTCCAAAGATGACCTAACAGTACCTCTTCAAAGACAACCTGACAGTACCTCTTCAAAGACAACCTGACCGTACCTCTCCAAAGATGACCTAACAGTACCTCTTCAAAGACAACCTGACAGTACCTCTTCAAAGACAACCTGACAGTATCTCTCCAAAGACAACTCAGCCATAAACAAACCCAACAACAACGGCAAAAAGCAAACCTGTCTTCTCTGCTAATATTTGGCACACCTGCTCGTATTAGTTATTACCCTCACAATGGTACAGCTGCATGAGAGCGAAGGTGTCCATCAGGCTCTTGCCTCCATTTGTTCTGTGGCAAGGTTTGCTCGATGTACCACTCATTCTATGATCCAGATGGCAACAAAATGACATGACTGGTATGCAACAACTAGAGTTACCCGAGGACAGTAAGCAAAAGCAACAACACACAGGGCACACAGTTTATATCTGAACTGGAGGTACAAATGTATAATATAAGCCAAAAAATGTACACCATTACTCATTACTGTTAACGTAGGTGACTTACTCAGTACCTTGCGCATATTTCAATTACCAGTTGAACATAGAAATGGAAAGTAAAAGAGACCTCAGCCACATTATGAAACCAAGCACATGTCGTTCAACAGTATTGTTGGTAATGGCACAAAATACAGTTGTCTGAAACCTCCCAGTCTTTTTGTAATCAATACCCAATTGAGACTGCAGGCTTTCACGCTCTCAAAAAAGCTCTAACAACCTCTGAACAGGCTTTCACACTCACAAAAAAGGCTTTCTCACTCTCAAGTCAGGCTCTCACACTCACAAAAAAGGCTTTCTCACTCTCAAGTCAGGCTCTCACACTCACAAAATGGCTTTCTCACTCTCAAGTCAGGCTTTCACACTCACGAAAGAGGCTTTCACACTCTCAAGACAGGCTTTCCTGTTCACAAGACCGGTCACACTAACAACATGGGCTTTCACACTCTCCACAAAGGCTGTCCTGCACATACCATCCACTAAGACTTTAACATCTGCAAAATAGGCTGGTTTCATGCACTCTTGAAATGGGCTTCCACACTCGTAACAGACATTCCCACTCTAACAATAGGCTTTCCCAACCTCAAAATGGGCTTTCCCACCCCCCACCCCACAAAACAGGCTTTTCCAACCTCAAAATGGGCTTTCCCACCCCCCACCCCTCAAAACAGGCTTTTCCAACCTCAAAATGGGCTTTCCCACCCCCCACCCCTCAAAACAGGCTTTTCCAACCTCAAAATGGGCTTTCCCACTCCCCCCCCCTCTGAAAGCAGGCTTTTCCAACCTCAAAATGCCCCCCCCCCCCCCCCCCCCATAAATGGGCTTTCCCACCTCAAAATGGGCTCCCCCCCCCCCCCAGAAATCCCTTCTCGAAACAGGCTTTCTACACCCCCTCTAGAAACGGGCTTTCCCATTCTCAAAACACTTTCCCACTCTTAAAACAAACCTTCCCATTTCCACTCTCTTGATATAGGCTCAAAAACAGGTTTCCCCACCCTCAGAACAAGTTTCCCCACCCTCAGAACAGGCTTCCCCACTCTCAGAACAGGTTTCCCACCTTCAGAACAGGTTTCCCCACCCTCAGAACAGGTTTCCCCACTCTCAGAACAGGTTTCCCCACTCTCAAAACAGGTCCCCCCCCCCCCCCCCCAGGTTTCCCCACCCTCAGAACAGGTTTCCCCACCCTCAGAACAGGCTTCCCCACTCTCAGAACAGGTTTCCCCACTCCAAGAACAGGCACGCTCAGAACAGATTCCCACTGTGAAAACTGGCTCCCCAACCTCAAAACAGGTTTCCCTGCTTTCAAAACAGGCTTCTGCACTCTCAAAACAAGCTTTCCCACTCTCAAATCAGGCTTTCACACCTCTCTCAAAAAGCCCCCCCCCCCCCCCTCCCCTCTGTCAGGGATTCCAGTTTCCAGCAAAAATGTTTCCGGAATGGAGTACAGGTCCCCTTTCCTTCCACAGGTAAGACCGCCCTAGTTTTTCACAATGCAAGCAAGGGTTTATGTTGAGAAAAAGATGCACAAACTGCAGGAGAAGAAAAACAAAACAAAAAAACTACATTCCATCCAGGAAATGTCAAATCCAAACCATGTGATGCACTGACAGTAATATGAGCTTATTCCTACTGCTACATCACATCTAGCAACATCAGCTTTAGACGAACGTAAGCATGGCATGTGTGCAGCATACACACACGTATGAAATGATTCACACCGCAGTTCACAACCCATCAAACATAGTAATGCATGGAAGATACCAAAAGTATGTGGAAGATACCAAAAGCACTTCAGGTCAAACTATTTTCAACTCTCAAAACACAGTTTACCCTCCACCCCCCATGGCAACCAAAAATGGACCACAAAAAGCAAGCATCTTATGAAATCAACATTAAAGTCCTACTACACAGCCGAGGAAATGTCACTAAAATGTTGAATAAGTAAAATAAAAATGAGTACATTATAAAAGTGCTCAAAGCAATCTGTACAGATTTTTCCGTTAATCCAAATCTGCGCAGCATCGCTATTGTGTCTGCATGTGTTGCAGACTTCATAATAATTTCAGGCACTGTTGATTCTTTTAAAAAAAAAAAAGAAAAAAAAAAAGGGCCATCTGACAGTGGCTCCTGACCTTCAGTTCAAACACTTAGAATGTTAAAATTGAACACTCTTTCAGAAATGTGTTTTTCAGAGGATGCACCCCATGCCTAAATTTGCGGGAGTAACTGATACAGAACTGTTTAGCTGTATAAAAACTGTGTGTAAAGTTGTCCACAACGGCTCATCCTGGACAACCGTACCAATCAATCATGTATTGTAAGAAACAAAATCAGACACAGCAGAGAAAATCACTGTATTAAAAAAAAAAAAAAAAAAAAAAAAAAGCAAACAAAACCAAGAGCGTTCTAAAGCCATCAGTTTCAGGTATTACAGCACAGCAGCAGGCAGCCTCTTTTTCAGTTTGACAGTGGAACAAATGGCACCAAGCAAAATCAACCTAAAACCGTTTAGAACAGAAGACATTTATTTTTTTATTTTTTAAGTGCCTCTATTCAGCCATATAAAAATAATAGCAGATAAGCCATTCGAAAGTGCAGCAATATGAAATCATTCGCTCAATCTTAAGTTAAAGGGCAGAAACAGTTCAGGGTAATGATATGTCCTTGGTAATTTGATCAGCACCAGTGTATTGAGACAACAAAAATTAAACTTTAGTTTTAATGAAAGCACACATGTAAAGAACATAAAATGCAAGAGCATGAAAGGCATCATTATCCCTGTCATGTCTCGTCTTGACGCGGAAGTCAGAATTCACTTTTGACGATCACAATCATCAGTACAACTTGACAACACACACACACTTACCAATAAACACATGTCATTGTCATCAACTTCCCGAGATATACTACACATCATAATTCACAATTGACGTCATCAACTTCCACAGATATATAATACCACACATCATAATTCACAACTGACGTCATCAACTTCCATAGATATACTACACATCGTAATTCACAATTAATACAGTCAGAAATACAACAAAGTTTCAGCATGACATCGGCCCTGGCACTGAATATAATTCAAAATCTACATTCTCAACATGGTTTTAGTAGTTAATATGTAATACTTTTTTTTTAAACCGCTGATATTCATGATCCTCAATTCTTGCATCAGTTTGCATTAAAGTTAATACAGCATGGCGGTCATACTTGTTCTCACTACTCCATTTCAAGTGACAGGGTGCACCCTGAGCCAGTTTCAGGTTGGTTAGTCTGTAAATGGATCTGAATGCCCTGTCATCCGCACTGGGTCACCCCAACACAAACAAACTCCGTCGTAAGCAAATGCACACTTCAAAACTCTTCTCATATATATACAAAAAGCAAATGCCCAAATATCTCAAAACTCTTCTCATACGCAAACCTTTTCTCAAATCAATCCACAAAAGCAATCCCTACACAAACGAAACATACACACACAAATACCAAAACACAAGTTTTCAAAGAGTTAATCCCTTCAATATTACCCCTGTTAAAGCAGCATGTAAGGCTAAAACATGCTGGTATTGTCGCCCATTTTACTGATACCAAATTTAAAAAAAATATCAAAAATGGAATTAACAGAAACAGAAACATAAATTAATTATATAAATGCATCATGGCAAATACTAGCTCCACATGCCACTTACCAGCTATTAGCTCCTAACTGTTTGATTAGAGCCATACACACACACACAAAATAATAACTCTTATTCTTAACGGAAAAACATTCAAGAATTTTCTGGGGAAAATCAGGAGAGTGGGCCACTGATAGAAAAATGACAAGACAGAAAGAGCAAGGGGACTAGTCAGGGAAAAAAACAAGAGAGACAGGAAGGGGACGGGGAGAGGAGTGGGCTGGGGGTGGGGGGGTGGGGGGGGAGTAAACAAATGACAGCCCTGAGGGAAGACATCAAACATCCCAAGCTTCCCTTTGACAGGGCCAGATGCCGGCGCAAGTGTTTTCTCATGCACCTACACGATGAACGCGTGTGTGTACAGTGTCCCCCTACTATTCGGGCATCTGCATGCGGACTTCAGGGATCTGACCTCACCTCATTACACTGATATGCACGGCTACTAGTAATCTTGGCATGGGGAAGTAAATGCATCAAACTTGACTAGAGCCCCTCCGTGGTGACTGAGACCCAGTAGATAACAACTGAATAAGGCAGGATACTCTCAGGTTTAAAGCAGAACCAAGTCATAAAGCCTGCGGTGTTCTCCATTGCTGTCCCGCACAGTTACACAGTTGGTTCACAGACTATCCATAAATCACAACAACGGCAACAGCACGATCAAACCAACACTTCAACAGACACTTGTAAATGTAAATCACAAGGAGTGCAGAGTGAGCGGATGGCCTAGTGGTAGCAGTACGGTTCAAGTCTGCTTCAGCGCTCTTTTCTCTTCAAAAGGTGTTGGTTTGTGGACACTGCCCAGCAACTTGACCCCTCATGATAAATTAAAGGGCTCATTTCAGTGCAGTATCGTTCATTCCGGCAGCAAGTGTAGTGCTAGGTCCAGTTCACAACATTCCAGACAAATTAGCTTTAAAACAAAAACAAAACAAAATCTGTTGACAAAGAAAGAATGGAGGAAGCCATCAAGTGTGAGAAAGAGTGCTGCTGTCAGGCATGTCTATTCTCCCGACCTGTCTTTAACCTCTGACCTCCGACCCTGGCCAGTTCCAGCCTCCCATCTACTTCCTGATAACCCATCAATGCCAAACCGGCAAATGTGTGCATCCAAACCATTCATCTGCCACATCAGTAGAAAGCTGATGTGGTTAATAAAAAAAAGAGAAAAAAGAAAGAGTCTGCTGCGCAGCCAGTGTCAACAGGTCAGGGCCAAAAAGAGGTCAAGGCCAAAAATCCTTATTTCTAACCTCCACACACCGGCCACCCACCCTCTCCACTTTATTCCACAGCCACCGACAATTAAAACATTTCTTCAGCTTGCACTGGAAGCATCAGCCTCCAGCCCACCCACTGGCCTCACATAGATCTCTGCCACAGCTGATTATGCCACAGCCTTGAAAACTGAGATTTAAGAGTCCATAGTCTGTCAGAGCATAAAAGACTAGCTGTGGCAGAGATGCAAAGAAGGGGCAAGCTAACCGCTGAGCACTGCTTGGTAGGTGAATTAAACTATGACTAGTTTAAGTAAATCAGGTAGGACGGGACAGTTTAATACTATTTTGTTCCTCTGCAAAAACTCAACAATTCACCCAAGGGATATTAAATCATAAATGGTCAGGACCATCTACATTCGGCAAAATGTGACCATCAAAGGATATATTATATATCTATATATCATTACCACATTGTTATCATGGCTGATTTATGTATACGTTTGTATGGTCATTATACTCCTCTCATGACTATATATATATGTGTGTCTTGCCATTTAAATTAGCATTACCAATCATATTATTATCAAGCATTATGAAGCATGATGATAGGAATAATAAAACATTAAAGTATATATACATAATACTATGGCCAAGGCTTTTGAATTGGCGTCAAAATAGCTGACCCGTCATGTTCCTGCATTCATTTGGAATAAAAACTATAAATATATTCCCAACTTTTCCCTGCCACTTTGCTGGAAGATGATTCTCTCATTCTGCCATGTACCTTACATGTCCTATTTCTTCAAAATAAACAACGATTAGAAATAAAATAAATATTTATGGCTGTTTTCAGACACTGTTGTGAAATGACAGTCAGTCAAATTATTTCCATTCGTTGCACATTTTGCTTTTGAACATGTGCGCACATTGTTTTATGTGCTTTAAACAAAAAACTGTGCACCTTTCTAATGACGGCGAAACAATGCGACAGTGTGAAAATACTGTGTACTCTTCAAAAATTTAAAACAGGCGTTTCTCTATTGCTGTTTGGGTTTTCAAAGAAACATTCCAAAACTGACTTGGGGCGTCCAAAGTACTTTCATGTAGTCAATACACTGAACTAATTATCGCACTGATATAACGCACTGATTGACTGGGCGTAAAACACCAATCTACTTACTTACTTACTGAACTAATTGATGCAGTTCTAAAATGAAGTTGGCATGTCAGTGTTTCTGGATGCCAAATCAGAGTGTTGGCCATAATATATATATATATATAGCAAGAAACACACGTTTCCCCAATACCACTTCTTTCCAAACCATTATCATCACACTGTAAAGTAAGTTTACATTAAGACTAGCGTAATAGTAACAATCTGGGGGGTTGTCAAGTCTTTTGGGCTTTAATTTCAAGAAGTTTGCATACGAAACATGCACTCTCTGACACTTGCAAATTTCCCATGAATATTGGCAAGGCAGCAAACATTTCCGTGTTAATAAATACGCATGCAAATATTATACGAGTCAAAAAGCAGGCCCTGGTACAGATTTCAACAACAAAAATCATCTCATGACATCATACGGTCAAATGTTCAAAAGCATGAAACGAGGAGTTTTCTCGGGACATGTTGGTTCCATTTACACTTCACACCTGAGAGTGAAACTGAATTTTTGCACTAATGCTATACCCACAATTCTGAACACTGCAATGAGGAAAAAAAATGTGAAACTGAACAAGGCCCAGAATAAACACACATGCAGAATAAACACACAAGGAAAATTAATTAGCACTCAAAATACATAACACGAGTACAACAACAAAGACCTGAGTGGCCTCTCACCTGGCATGCTTGGCTAGGTATATAAACTCCACCTGCACCTTAAATAGAGGCATAGTTCAGGAGCTGTGTGAGAGTCGAGATGGACGTCCTGGGCTGTCCGTCCTAACGAGCCTTCTGATTTCCGTGGACGTGAAGATTTATTGAACCGTGCTTCGGCATTGGTCACAACATGTCCCTAATATGTCAACTGACATCTGAGGACATTAAGCATCAACTCATCATCATTAAATACAGGCTGTTGGTTGGCTGTTGCCTTACGTCCACAGAAACCGTAGGCTTATTAGGGACGGGAGCCCAGGACGGCCACCTCGACTTTCACACAGCTCCTGAGCTCTGATAGAGGCTGTAAGTAAACATGGTGCTTAACGTCCACAGAAACCGTACGGCTTATTAGGGACGGGGATAAGGGGGGAAGGGGTTATGGAGGTGGGGGAAGAGGGATATTTTATACCTATCGCTACACTGTCACCACCAGAATGACTACTGCATTAAGGTGGGCAGCGATGAGAGCCATTTTAATGTTTCAGTAGGAAGTGATGGACAAAGTCACAAGACAGTGTCCACAAACCACAACCTTTTTGAAGAGAAAGGAAAGCCGAAGTGGTATCGAACCGAGGTCCTTCCGCTTACCAGCCTAACGCCTTACCGCTAGGCCAAACCGGCTCACTGAGAGGCTGTACCTTTGGTGGCGTTTATATACCTTGTATTTACACTCATGCCAGATGAGAGTTACCACAGATGACTCAGGTCATTGTTGTTGTACTTGTGTTATGTATTTCAAGTGCTAATTAACTCCCTTGTGTGTTGATACTGCAATGAGAATAAAATGATATTCCAAGAGTTTCAAGTATACTACAGACATATTGCTGTACAAATTCTTTGCAGTGTAATTTCAATCACTTTAAAGCATTTCTTCTAAAAACATAACAGTAACCTGTCTAGTTAAAGAAAAACCAACGTGGAACTGGAACTGCATATACATATCAAACAAAGGCTTCGTTGTTTTGAATATGACCACCCTCTAAACAGTTTGTATACAAACACATCTATCAATAAAATGTACATACATTACACATCATACACCCCTGCTACCCCCCCCCCCCCCCCCCAAATCATTTTGTTAATGCTTTACGAATGCTTTATCATGCAAATGCCTGGTTAATTTACTAACAGAAAAAAAGCTTTAAAAAGTCAACGCTCTATCACCTTGCATTCAGAACATGAAAATTATATAATTATAATAATGTATTCTCTTAATCTTATGTGATATTTTCCCAAATTGGAGCACATAGCCCATTACAAAACAAAGAACCAAAATATAGTTTTAAAAAACTCATTTGTACGAGCACACATGCTGACACATATGCACAGGCAGTCGGTAGGATAGCTTGAAGATGTGAGATTTCAGCCATGATCTGAAAGAGTGAGTGTGCTTGATGACCACACTTTTCAAAGGAGGCTGTACCACATGTACAGTGCAGCATAAGAAACAGACCAAGCATCCATGTGCATGTACACAGACGGAAGACAAAGAATGGCAGTATCCGAAGAAGTGCGTAGATGGCAGGTTGGTTTGTAAGCTTTAAGGAGTTCAGTCAAGTGGCTACAAGTGGCTACACATGGTTGAGTCTTTGTAGCTGTAGCAGAGAGGAACGAGTTTGCACTGTATTCATGAATCAATGGCAGCCAATGGAGACAGACAGGGGAACAGATGCATTTGTCACAGAGTCTGGGTAGGAACAAGAGAGCGGCCCAGAGTTTCCATCAGAGGATACAATCATGAATTCAGTCTTGTCATCATTAAGTTTGTTTACTGTCATTTAAGTAATATCATCATCTATACATTCATGCATGGAGCGGAGGATATAAACGGGATCTGGTGAGGGGGGAAAAAGATTTCTGGAGTTGAGGGTGATGAGTGGTGAAGGACAGAGTGATTTAAAACAACAGTGGAAGGAGAAGCTGTGTAAAGAGTAAGGAGTACATGAACAAGGACTGACCCTTGTGAAACACCGAATGAGACTGGAGCTGGCTCAGCAGTGTAGCAGTGGTTACTGATGGAACCACAGACTCGGAAACTGGCTGGAAAGTGCAGGTCATTAATTGTTCAAACTTTCCTGTGACACTGAAAATGGGTCAAGGCCACTAAAAACCAGAATGAATATATATATTCATGTAACAGGTGCTGCCATTAAGCAAGACTTTCAGATATGATCTCACTTAAAGAGCATCTGACAAAATGCAAACTTTTTTTCCCCTTTTCTTGCTAAGGCAGAAAATGTGTCAAATATTTTCCTTCAACTTCAAGAACAAAAGCTCCAAATAATTCTGTTCATTGTATCCATGTCAGTCACAGTCACAGCTGGGTTGAGTTTGACTGGGTAACTATGTCCCCAAAATGTGATTTTCAATTTGATCTGTCTGTAATATGATCAGGGTCATCAAAACTGTGATGACAATGCCAAGAACAACAGGGATTAACACCAAGCACGACCTCTTTGTCTACAAGAAATCCAACATGAAAGTTTCTGCAACACTTGGCTGCACACTTTAAAAAAAGTGATTGTGATCTTGCTTCCCTCCATGCCAAAGTCACAAAAAGCACTGTGTGTGTGTGCGTGTGCGTGCGTGATCAGGTCTGTGATCACAAGTCTGTAACACTTGAACTTAATCAGATAAGAACTCAGGCTACTGAACTGATTACCGTTCTATGATTTGAGATACAGAAGTAACTTGCCAGCTAGCTCAAAGCCTCAACATGGTTTGTCACCTTGTGCAGCAAAATATGCACATTTTGCAGTGTCTAAATCAAAATAAGCGCTCCTTTTAACCTTCTGTGTGCTCTGACCTTGTTCGTCTGCTAGTTTTAGTCTCTGGAAAGGTCAGGCGTTGAACTGCTTCAGCACACGCAGCAATGGGATGGTCAGAGGAAAGGTGGGAGTTGAGCTTGCCACTGCACATGTGCATTGTGATATCTTCTGGTACTGGCCATGACAGACATTGTTCAACGTGACTGTCGTTTTTTGCAATAAACAAAAAGATTGTAGGTACAGACAAGGGCATGGAAGGGTATCGAAACAAAACCAATCATTACAGGCTAAATTATTTTTTGTTTGGTACAGTCTCTTCTTTATGTAATATCATCCTTTTTTCTGTTCTCACTGGCTGCAAATAAATTTTCTTGTGACTGTCACATAAAGTTCATCCAGCATGACTAGCAAACATTGCCTAAATACTTTCACATTTAACAATAATATGTGTATTCAACTGTAAACTGTGAGGCTTACAAAATTATACAATAAGCTCCAGTCAGTCTTTGTTAAAAAAGAAAAGAAAAGAAAAAAATCAAATCAGATAATATTGCAAACAGCATGCAGGATCCAGTATTGACCATTGTGAAAAGACATTACTTCTTAGTCTTACATATCCAGTCCCACACAATTACTTTGTCATTTAAAACAATTAGTGAATTATTGCCACTTACATTATAAAGAAGTTGACCACATCTCACTGCACCTCCATGAATGACCACCAGAGAAAATTTGTATCCAATCACCTCTCCAAAATGCAAGCAAACTTAGAGATCAAGGTAAGACAAACTGGTGATAGTTTCAGTGTGAATCAGTTTACTTTGCCACTTTTTTCAAACATCTTTTATTTTGGTTAAGTGAAAGGTATGGATTCCTGACAGTCTCTGCAGCATATCCTATCATAATTAGTGCACTGTAATCCGTATGTGTAATATGATGAGTGAAGTATAGGAGATGAAACTGGCCTTTCCCTACATAAACTAAATCAAATGTTTGGATGACAAGCCCAAAAGTTACATATTTCGCTTACTGACCTTTGGTTACCATGCTTTGTATTTTGGTAGCCAGGTCGAAAACCCAAAAAACGGGAAATGTAGCCAAACCCTAGAATTTGGTAACCATATTAAAATTAAAAAAATTAATAGTAACACACACACACAGTAACATACAAACACACTGAGACTGGCATTATGACTGTTTTCAAATCATATTGTCCAAACATCCTTCCTGTCCATGCATTCCATAACTGTGACACTGACATGACCATAATTTGTGAACAGCTACTGGTTGACGGTACAATTTTTGTCCAGATTTATCTGCTAATCTAGTAATGCCGGTCCCAGTGTGTGTGTGTGTGTGTGTGTGTGTGTGTGTGTGTGAGAGAGAGAGAGAGAGAGAGAGAGAGAGAGAGAGAGAGAGAGAGAGAAATTTCTAGTATGGCTTGGTAAAAGCCAGCTCTTCTTCTGACATGATGTAAGCCATGCTAAATTTGAACAGGACACCATTTTGCACAGCATTTGTGTTCTCGCCCTGCCCTGACACTAACCTGGCCTTCACGAATGTTACACCCTCAAGCTTGCCAGGCTCTGTACTTTTACTGTCCAATCTCTTTCTTTTCTGAAATTCTTACATCGGGTCATTAGCTCCAACTTTTTGGATGCCTCCGACAGTTTTTGGCTTTGGACACATCCAGCACTTTGCAAAGCCCAGTATCTCATTTGTAAATCAGCTACAAGAATTCCCTTTTTAACACTTGGGGAAAAAAAAAAAAAAATCTATGTTCAGGCATTAGGCCTCTCTTGGCCACTGAAAAATCTACTGACTCTTGCTCATTTCGTTTTTACTTTCGTGTCAGACAAAGGAACAAGATGATGTGCACACACCTATATATATGTCAAAGTCTGTATCAGTTGGATCAGAATTCTCACAGGTCAGTACACATGAATGCAGTTAGAAATAACACCAACAAAAAGCACACAATAACACACTTGCAGTGACCAACATTTCTTTTTTAGCAGCCAAATTATTTCTTTTAGTCACACTGGCAAACCAAATAACTGCCACTTTTAGGGCTGACTATGCCAGACAGTATACAGATATGATGAACTGATTTACCAGTGTGTTTGCAAACACCCCCCCCCCACCCCTGCCTTTCCAGCATTAAAAATCATTGTACAGTCTTTTTCAGCTCTAGTGCTACACATCCTTGTGGGTTTTTATCACATTACACAATATATAAACACATTAAACTTTCAGGACCAGGCTGACAATGACATGATCAAGTGTAATATTCAAAACAAAAAACTGTTCACTTCCCCGGAGGGGCTTTCCACGGAAGATTGCTCAAGGGCCTCGTCTGCCAGGCTTCTTCCAGCAGGACCAAAAAAGCCTACAGTGAACCTGCCTCTTTTTTCTTTCTGTTAAATTACAAGTTTGATCACCTGTAAAAGGCAGACTCCAGCACTAATACTGTAGCAGCAGTGGTACTACAGTACAGCAGCAGTAGGCGCCGAACCACAGCCCATCCTCAGCTCATCTCCAGCTTGACGCAGCCATGCATCGCCCTCCCTTCCTTGAGCTCCTTCTCAATCGTCCACGTGCCCATCTCGGGGTCAAAGCATTCCACCACACGGCTGGGCTTGGAGTCAATCAAGCCGCCCACGATGTAGATCTTGTCCTGTACCACCACGGCCCCGCTGTGCCTCCGAGCATACTTCGGGCTGGGCAGGGTGCGGAAGGTCCGCTTGGCAGCGTCGAGCGCGATGAACTCTTTGTTGTCCTCCCACATGATGTAGAAGACGCTTTTGATGACCACGATCTGGGCGTACTGGATGACGTGCGGCAGAACAAACTGCTCCCCGGTGGGCTTGATCATGTCACCGACGATGTGGTAGCTGGTCATGGTGTCCACTTTGGCATCGCCTGCCTGCAGACCGCCCACCTCCACGATGGTGGAGTTGTAGAGAACCAGGCGCGACTGTTTGCGGGGGAACATCGTGCGCCCGGCTGCTGTCCACGTGTTGGTGCTGGAGTTGTAGCACTCGATGGTCTCAATGTTCAGCATCTTGTTCAGCTCGTACCGCACCCCGCCCACCACATACAGCCGGTCGTCCAGCACGGCTGAGGAATGGTACGCCCGAGGCTTCAACATTGGCTGAACCTCTTTCCACGTCCGCTTGGTGGCGTCAAAGCGCCACGTGTGGGCCACGATGTGGCTGTTGAGAATTCCGCCCGTCACGTAGATGAAGTTGTGCAGCACCGTGGCTGAGAACCACGACACAAGTTGTGGAAAGTCTGGCAGGGACAGCCACTTGCCTCTGTGGGGGTCGTACATCTCTACCGTCTGGGTCAGGTAGGTGCTGTCCTGAGGAATCCCGCCAACCACCACCACCACCTCCTTGGCCACTGTAGAGGGCCGCGGCAACACCTGCAGCAGACCAAGAAACATTTGACAAGGGAACAGTGCATGTTACCATGTATTATAGAATTATATCAGTTACGTACTTACTGTAAGTGTAAAATTATACTGTAACTTTGTAATATACTATTAGTATTAGTACCATTACATATGATATAGTGTTACTGTTAGTGTTACAACTTACATGGCTGAGTTTTTTTTTTTTTAATGGCTAATATAATATTTACACCTCTATAATGTACATCTACATGTATCCCAAAAAGAGTTCCCCAACACATGGAATATTAAACCTTAAAATTAAACCACTGAATCCTCTGATGTATGAAAGACATTATTTTTAAAACATTTTATTCAGTTAGTTTTTTTTTAAGCATTTCATTCGCTCAGTCAAAGTCAGTCAGATGAGTGTCTGATTCAACTTCAGACTTTGACAGAATTTCACACTGCAGATAATTTGCAGTCAAGTGCCTACAGATTTTTGGATTTGCCATGCAATCACAAATTCTCTGAAAGTGTTAGGAATTTAAATAAATGTTGATCACGATCATGAAAGAAAAACAATCATACCGGCAGTACTGTTTTTTTCTGTGCCCTCATGCAATCTGCCAATTTTCCAGCAAATATGGGCTGACTAGATTCCCACACAGGGGCGAGTGAGCCAGCCTGACCTAGTGGGAAGGCTGGTAGCGGTAAGCAGGACCTCAGTTCCATTCTGCTTCAGCTGTCGTCTCTTTTCAAAACTTGTGGTCTGCGAATGATGCCGTCTTGCGGCTTTGTCACAACACAAGCTCACAGTTAATGGAACACTAAAATGGCTCTCCTCACTGCCCATCTGAATGCAGGAGTTATTCCGGTGGTGTGTTACTGTTAGGTGTAGCTCCCTCTTCCCCTGCCTCCTTGGATCTCTGTCCCCACCAGTACCTCTTCGGCCGCAACTCGGCATTAAACGAATTTAACAAACCAGCCATCCCAAACAGTAACACATGACATGTCTAAATAATTTGTTCCATCTCTTTCCACAATAAAATAGATTCTGACAACTAATTAACTATTTTATAATAATCAATTTGACAATGACCCAGTCTTGGGATCATTTCTGGGAAACAGTTTGGGGCATTTCTGGGCAAAAAATGGCTCAGTTACACAAAGGTAGAGAGACATCAAGCTATTGCCAGCAAAATTATTTCAGTTGACTGGGGGTGGTGGGATGGGGGTACAAGTATTTCAGGGGTACAAGTGCTATTTTAGTACCTGCTAGAAGGCAAAGTAACAGAGAGATAAAAGAAAGGGGGGGGGGGGGGGGGGGGGGGGGGGGGAAAGCACATAAAGTTGACTCTTTGGCAGTTGGAGTTGAGGGAGATGGATGCTGAAATAAGAATCAACAAAAGTTGCCAGCAGTTGCCAGCAAACCACAGCCACTCCCAGACTGTCAGTGATGGGGCCATGACCAGCAACTCCAACAACCACAGTGCCGGCTGCTGCACACATTACAGTTTTTGTTCCCTCCCAGAACCATTAAAGAATGAAATGACTCAATGCACTCCCATCAGAGGCGACAGCAGCTGACACTCTTGACAATCAGGAGCCTGGATAGCTTAGTGGTTAGAGTGCCAGACTCATGATCAAAAAGGTCGAGGGTTCGAGATAATTTTCTTCTCCAGGCCCAGGGTCAACTTTCTGCACTGACTCTTAATTTTGGTATCCTTTTCACCACTGTGTTACCACGGTAGCATGTAAAAATATCCTGGTTATTCTGCCAAAGGCGCAGGTGGCAGGTTACAGCTAAGCACACATACCATATTATATATGTAATGTATATTTTATATATTATATATAATACATATGGCTCTTTGCATGAGGTAATGTGACATGGTGCATGGTTGTATGGTGTACACAGAACACACAGATGACAGAGTGAGAGACAGCAGCAGTTTCACATGGCACCAGCCATACACTGTAACAACTAAACAACGCTGTAACTAGTGTAAGTACACTATCTGGTGGAAATTCAAAACGTGCTATAAAATGCAACAGTCACTCACTGAAACAAGAGGCTAGAGCGCAGTGAGTCTGCTCAAGAATGAAGAATAGCCCTAAAAGCAATCAATAACACTAAGTAACAGCACCTTTGTCAGTTTGTGACAAGGGCCTGCTTAAGACAAAACAGCTTTTTTTATGCAGATGCCCCCCCCCCCCCCCACTTCCCCCCTCTATAGTGACAAAACAATTGACCTGACGGTTGTGGTCACTCCACAGATGAAGATAAAGTTGAGTCTGGAAGGTAAAAACAAACTTATCAAATTTAAAGTAAGAGCCAGCATATTAACTTGACTCTGGAGAAGAAAATTGTCCCTGTCAAGTGTCATTCCCAGGGACTGAACCTTTCAATCACGCGTCCAACGCTCTAGTCTAAAACTGAGCTATGCCCCCATCCCCCTCAGATAAACCACTGCGTTCACATACCTGATTATCCTGCATGCTCCGTCTGCGCATTCCCACCTGTCCTTCTATAGCTGCCCTGAGCTGTTGTGCCTGAGTGACCAGTGAGTAGCACTCAGCCGAGGAGGCTACCAGGGGTTCCCGCTCGATCAAACTCAGGCTGTTTATATCCAGAACTCCAAGTCGCACTTTATCCAGCAGTTCTGGCAGGTAATGTCGCCGGTCGTCTACATCAAATTTCACCCACCTCATCACAGCCTCATACACAATTTCCTCATTTCGAACATCAATAAAATCACTACTGATATAATGCTTTAGCCGTTCTATAGGCAGTTCCAGGAACTCATCATATTCTACCACACTGGAAAAGTTCTCCAGAATGTACGCATTGGCACTCTGCTGAAGTTTCATACAGTTATGTAAAGCGGCAAAGTTCTCCATCTCTAAGCAGTTTGAAGGGTGGAGCTGCCGTCGTAAAAACTCTGCACAGGCCTCCACAATCCTCGGGTACTCAAAATGGTTACCAGCTGCCATCATTTCTTGAGCATTGTCATGTGTAATTTCCAACTGTCCACTATAGGCATAGTCTATTATTCTCTTCAAAGTCCAAGCCGACACCTCACTGAATGAAATCCTAACCTCCCTGCTCTCTTTCAAGTCACTGGTAAACATGGCCTGGAAGTAGGCACTGCTGACTGCTAGCACATTTTTGTGGCAAGGAAATTCTTCTTGCTCCACACACAGTATTGTATCCGTGAACACTGACTCACTGCGAAAAGCGTTGAGCCTGCTGAGAATTTTTCCTCCATATTCCGAATCAGACAGCGTGTATGATCTGCCTTGGTCTGGTGTCATCTCGCTTCCCCGTCGGGCCATTGCAAACTCTGGCTCTGAACTGGTTTAACAGATCTACTTGTTGCTCTGCCAAAGCTAGGCATGGACAAAGCCAAGTTTGCAAGCTGACCTAATAATAATATAGGATCTCCTCACTGAGTGAGGAATCAGCGTTCTCTAACTGCCAAGTAAATGTCGCCCTATTGCAATCTGGGCGTGACAGCTGAAGATTTGTCACAGTTCATTGAACTTATCCAAAATGAACTGTAATTAATCTTTCTTGAGGAGTTTAGGGAGTGACCCTTCTCACCTTGCACAGCAGGTCAACTATACTGATAATCTCTGCAGTTCACCTTAGTACAGCTTGTCTAACGCCATGTAAACAGCCAGTAGTACCGCGAGTTTACACTAACTGGAATGCAAACAAAGCAGCGGAATGAATTCGTTTACACTCGGTCAACAGAATGGTTCTGCTAATACCACGCTGAACATCCACAAAAATCTATTCCTAGTCAATGTGAATCAACGAATGTCGATAATTTCCCCTTTTCAGGTTGCAGTGAGCATTCCTAGACAACAAAATACACAGTCGTTGTTTGTTACCAGCCTAAGGAAGCATAAATTCAACATAAACTTCCCACTTACAACCAAACTGTTGGCTTACGTTTATGATGCTTTTCACCTGCGGGAGTACCTCACAACTCGAGAAACTACGTTCCACTGCTTCCAGGTCCGTCTGTCAGACAACATTCGCCTGCTTTTGGGCGACTTGTATTTAAGTTATGCATTTGTTTGCACTAAAACGCTCGACCGTAGTCAAACAGTACAAAGCGTGCCTGGAATATTCTTTCTCTCTGCTAAAGGCTAGCGAAAAAATGGTGTTCGCTCAGTCAATCTCTGTCGCACGAGTCCACTGTGTTCCGCCATGTTGGGCAGATCAATGGGAAGAGTCATGACGTCATCTATGGCGTAAAAGGGATTCCCTTTCGTTTGTTCAGCGTGTTTTAGAAGTTGCGTGTCCCTTGCAAGCAGCCTGGCAAGGGAGAAGGATCGCAAGCAACAACTCATTTTCAATGTTGACCGATGGGAGTGAATTGTCGATTTCAGTGCGTGGTTAGATGTTTGCGCTGCCTTAGTTGTCGCGATCTTTTGTTCGTTCGTTCGTCAGTTTAGCTAACACCACAGCAGCTAGTCTGTTAGCTAACTGACCAAAATTCGTCCAAGTACTGGGAAGGGGGACGGGGTGTGGAGGGTAGATGGGGAGGGGATAGCCTTCATGTCAGAAGCAGACTGATGTGGCAGGACCCCCTACACTGCCCCCCATCGGCCGATCCCACTATCAATGAGGCGAATTCTGCCGCTGAGGCACCGATGAGGGCCGCTGATTCTCGTTTTCACTATGAGGGGTACCGGGGCAAAATCAGTTCTTATTAATTAACAGCAGACCGGTGGGGAATCGAACTGACGCCTCACTTGTAGGCCAAACTGGCTCACATGTCGACCTCAGCGGCGGTTAACCTGTTTAACGCCGCCGAGTTCATGAGTCTCCTCAGTGACAGCGGCAGGCGGAGAACAAAAACTGGAGAACAACAACAACAACAAAAAGCAAAAGTAGGCCGAGGACCGCCGTGAGACTGATTCAATGAGGTGTGCCGAGATTAAGACGAAACTGAAAGAGACGCCGGGAGATTTTCACTACGATATACTAGTCAGTCACTGTCACCACCACTCATGACTCAGTCTGACCTGACTGAGAGTGATTTTCCGCATTCATTTAACATATGATCTTGATGTTGATGAATTAGGCCTACGTTGGCAACGCCCAACTTTTTCTGGCCGTACCAACGGAAAAACTACGGCCCGGAGAGCACTTAAAAAAGAGGGGGGGGGGGGGGGGGAAGAAAGACAGACTAAGACAGTCTCCACTGAAACCCGGCTGACCGGGCCGAGTACTACATGATGATGACCGGCTTTGGAGTAAGTCCATGGTCCATACTGACAAACCACTAGTATTTGTAGTAATCACATAGTGATATGTAGATTTTATTACTTTGTTGTCAGTATTCGTGTCAGTGTTGTGCCAGCCTGTTTTTCCTTTGAATCAGTACTTTAACTTTTGAAGACTGACTGAGACTGAGACACTACCCGGCGTCGGGGCCTCAAGTAACGGCTCCGGCCGCGGCCACGGACGGTTCTGCATTTGGCGGCGGCCTCAACGGCTGAGTAACGGCTCTTCGCGGCCACGGACGGTTCTGCACTTACCAGCGGCTCAAGTAACGGCTCCGCGGCCACGGACGGTTCTGCACTTACCGGTGGCCTCAACTGAGTCAACGGCTCTTCGGCCACGGAGTTCTGCACTTACCGGCGGCCTCAAGTAACGGCTCCGCGGCCACGGACGGTCACTTCTGCACTCAGCGGCGGCCTCAAGTAACGGCTCTTCGGCCACGGACGGGTTCTGCACTTACCGGCGGCCTCAGTAACGGCCTCCTTGGCCACGCCGACAATTCTGCACTTACCGGCGGCATCAGCACGGCTCCTTGGCCACGCCGACGATTCTGCACTTACCGGTGGCCTATAACGGCTCCGCGGCCCAAGGGCGGTTCTGCACTTACCGGCGGGCTAACGGGCGGCTAACGCCGGTCGGCCGCGACGCTGCCTCAGTCACTTAGACTCCGAAACGGGTTCAGGGTTTTTCTTCTTAGTTCTTCCTCATGTTTTTTTTTTTTTTTTTTTTTTTTTTTCTGTTGTTGTTTTGTCACAATAAATAGCACTCTCAGTTTTAACCTTTTATGTGTTTCGGATCATCCGTATCTGGCTTTACTTCTGGTTCGCTTGCGTGATACAGACGGGTTAAAAAAACAAAACAAAAATTATAAAAAAAAAAAGAAGAAGAAGAAGAAGATGCTAGAATTTTATTTATTTTTTAATAAAAATAAAATAAAAAAATCTCGACGAGTAAGAAAAAAAAGGGAGGGGGGGGTGAGGGAGGGGCAGTAGGGTGATAAGTAGTTCAAGATGGTGGTGCGGGATGGGGGGGGGGGGGGGGGCAAAAGGAATACGATTAAAAACCTGCACTTTATTACATTACACTGAATTTGTTAACTACCCTTCTAGCACTAAATTTAAAGATGGGTTTAAAACCTGACCGAAGGTTTGATGTTAATGATAATATGTATAGATATAAATAAAAAATGTCAAGGTTATGTGTCTGTTTGTGAAGAAAGAAAAAAAAATACATTAATGATATATATATATATACAAGCTCAACAAATAAATAAATAAACTGATAATAATAAGATGAGATGTTGCTGGGGTTTCCCCACCATCATCATCTCATCCTTATTTATTTTATTTATTTAAGGGACAGTAAAAAATATGCAAAATAAGCACGGCACTTTCATCCTCAGTCCATCCATATGTACCTAACAGCTACACCGTTGTCGCCACCAGAATAATTTTGCATCAAGGTGGCAGAGTATGAGAGCCATTTAATGTTTATTCAGTGATTGTTATGGCGGGCAGATTAAGTCAGGAGGCACTCACTGAGTGTCCACTGTTAAAGGCCACAACTGTTCATGAAGAGAAAGAATCTCAGAGGCTATTGTAAGTGAAAAGGCTATGTCAGTGAAAGTCGAGGTGGCCGTCCCTTACCTGCTGAATAGTCTGCCGCACAGTCTCTGTGGACGTAAAGTGCAGGACAACATGGAACTCGAACTGTCACCGCCGCCACTGAGAATGACTGGCTTCAGCATCACGATGGGTGGCGGTGAGGGCCCAGCTTTTAGTGTTTCGTTAAATGTGATGGACGGCAAAGCCACCAGACAATATCCACAGACTGCAATGGCTTCTAGAGAGAGAGAGAGAGAGAGAGAGAGAGAGAAGAGAGAGAGAGAGAGAGAGAGAGGAGAGAGAGAGACTGATTGATCGATAAAACTTTATTTCTCGACGGTAAAGGTATAAACCACAAAGGCCGACTCACATATCTGCCGTTGCTACAGTACTACTAATATCAGAGAGAGGGAGAGAGAGAGAGAACCTGAGCGGAATCGAACCTAGGTCCTTCTGGTTACCAGCCTACCGCCTTACCGCTAGGCCAAACCTGCTCATATCGTCGACCTCATTGGTTAAACGTGTTTAACGCCTAGTCACGGCAATGTCTCCGAACTGCTGTCGTTACTGGGGACGGGGGGGTGAGGGGGGACTGAGATCCACGAAGGTGGCGAAAAGGGAGACTATACCTATGCCGCCACACTGTCACCACTACAGGGTTCCAGGCGAGATCAAAAGATCAAGAGATCTTAGAGGAGGGAGGTGGAGCTGGACCCTCACTTTTGCCCAGAGAGATCTGAGTAGGGAGGTGGAGCTGGGCTGAGCAAGTTGGACGTCTTTTGCTTTGAGTTGTCCAAGTTGTTCGTCAACAGCGGTGCAACGGACATTGTTTTAGTGACTCTGTCCAGCACAGCAGCTTGAAAGAGCAATTGCGCAGTGCACAAGTCGCTGGGCAATGGCGAGGGGACACCGCCTTAACACTTCCATTGTTCTGGCGGCGGTCCACGGTCTCTCCGGTCTTTTTCGGGCGGTTTCCGCGGTCGAGCCAATCACCCTGTCCCCTTTCCCACTCTGTCCCGTCCCTAATAGGTCATCCCGCCTCCGTGGACGTTAAGCAACATAAAAGCCAAAAAAGTCACCACTAGAACGACTCCTGCATCATAGTTAAGATGGGCAGCGGTTAGAGAGCCATTTTAATTGTTCATTAATTGTGAGGGAT
>OY757545.1:4776575-4784345 GCA_963584105.1 Alviniconcha strummeri | reverse complement strand
GGAGTCGCCTACGGGTAGCTCGTCTCACCTGGCATGCGAGTCAATACAAGGTACATAAACTCCACCAGAGTACATCACAGGGCGGTGTCTTGTGTGTGTGTGTGTGTGTGTGTGTGTGTGTGTGTGTGTGTGTGTGTGTGTGTGTGTGTGTGTGTGTGTGTGTGTGTGTGTGATTTGTTGTTGTTGTTGTCGCTGCTGCTGCTGTTTTCTTTGTTTTTGTTTTGTTTTTGTTGGAGCTTGTGGGGTATTTTTGTCGTTGTTGTTTTGTTTGGGAGGGGGGGGGGGAGTATGTTTTCGACTTTGAGAGAGACGCTGAGTTTTGCTGCTATTGAATAACATATTTTTATGGTGCAACATTTTGTCCGGAGAGACCATTTCAACAATCTAAGCACGTAGAACACACACACACACACACACACACACACACACACACACACACACACACACACACACCTCCCACCCCACACTGACACACTCCCGCACCCGCACTCCTTGTCTTCCGCACTCTTAGTAACGTCACAGTTTCCAAAAAACAAAACAAAAAAATTAAGCCTTCAGCAGCAGCAGCAAACTATTCAGTCTTCCTTCTCTCGGCATCCGACATGCGTGTCGGTCAAACGACAGCCGGAGCCAAGGCGGAGGATATCCGCTGGACATTGTCCTTCCCACAATCCCCCGTGCTGCTGACGAGAAGGCGACGGGTGCGCTAGTGGTCTTAGCGGTCATTCAGAAAGTAAAATGTTTTCCTTACGCCCAAATGCCTCCCCTCTCAATCAATTCCCGCAGCGGGCGAATGGATATTGTGTCCGTTTCACGCTCCTTTCTCGCCTACAAAATGCCCGGCTTTTCTGAGGCCTGGTTCTCTTTCTGTCTGTGTCTTGCTCTGTGTGTCTATTTGTCTGTCGCTCTCGCGCTCTCTGTGTCTCTGTCTCTGTCTTTGTGTCTCTCTGTCTCTGTCTCTCTCTCTGTCTCTCTCTGTCTCTAATAATAATGTACATTTATCATTCGCTCATCAACGCCGTGAGCGCTCACATGACACATATTAACCTAAATATGATATCCTATAAATATGATATACACATGTTGAGCATAGTCCTACCAAAACAATTTACATAAAGTATTCTACAAAACAAAACAAAAAATGCACTATAAGCACGCACACACACACAAACACACACACAAACACACGCACACGCACACACACGCACGCACGCACGCACGCACGCACGCACGCACGCACGCACGCACGCACACACACACACACACACACAATGTCTGTAGCAGAAACTGGGTACTGATATTATTTAGGATGGAAATACTGTGAGAAGAGGAAGGTTTTCAGTTTGCCTTCAAAAGATGACAGGGTTGAGCAGTGTCTAAGGTCTTGTGGGAATGAATTCCAAAATAATGTGGGATCCAAAGAAAGAGAAGGTGCGAAAGCCATGAGTCTTGCGTTTCTATTGCTGGATTTCCAGCATGCGGGTATCAGAAGAAGAGCGTAGTGCACGAGACGGAATGTAGACATGCAGCAATTCAGAGAGGTAAGCAGGACCAGAACCACTCTCTCTGTTTCTCTGTCTCTGTCTCTCCCCTCTCTCTCTAGTGTCTCTGTCTGTCTCTGTGTGTGTCTGTTTGTGTCTGTGTCTGTCTGTCTGTCTGTCTGTCTGTCTGTCTGTCTGTCTGTCTGTCTGTCTGTCTGTCTCTCTCTCTCTCTCTCTCTCTCTCTCTCTCTCTCTCTCTCTCTCTCTCTCTCTCTCTCTCTCTCTCTCCGTCTCAGTCCCTCCCTCTTTCTATCTCTCTGTCTCTGTCTCTCTCTCTCTCCCCCCCCCCCCCCCATCCCCCTCTCTCTGTCATTGGCCAAAGAAACAAAATCAGTGCAACTCTTTCAGATTGCTCCCAAATGTTATGGGCTACATCGTATGTCTGTCTACCTTCTCTGCAAGTTCTTTCTAGCTGTTACACAGATTAAAGGTGATGCTGCGGTTGCTGACATGGCGCTGTCCCAATGACAATGAGGACAGAAAAACTGAGCAGTTATGATACGGTTGAGCTTTCCGTGTGACGGGTTCAATATAACTGAACTTTTTATTTTATTTTAATTACACCGGCAAAGTTTATTTATATTCATGAAAATATGAAAAATCTAAATCTCTGTATGAGCATTTAAAAAAGCTAAGCTTGTAGTAAATGCTCACAAGCATAACTTACTAAGTTCATTTTGCAACAAGGGGTTATGTTAACATAAAATCGGAAGAAGAAAAAGTTCAGTTAAAAATCGAGGTTTTTGTTGTTGTTTTGTTTTTGTTGTTGTTGTTGTTTTTATCACTAAAGAGCTGTTGTAGAATGAGAAGAGTTTATTTATATATATAAAAAATATTTTAAAAAATCTGTCACACAAAAATACACCCATAACATGTTTTCATTACCGCCTTACTCAAGAACTCAAGTGCAAACACACACAAAATCAGAGCTCAGGAGCTGCGTGAAAGTCGAGGTGGACGTCCTGGCTCCCGTCCCCAATAAACCTACGGTTTCTGTGGATGTAAAGCAACACTTCAGCCAACACACAAAATGAAGACCTCTGATTACTACTTGTGTCTCTAGTTCACCGGCCAAACAAACTGGTAATCAAGAAACAGCGTGGCGCGATCCCACGATAGCTATTTTTCCTGATTTTCTGAACGGGGAAAGTACCCTAGAAGTGAGAAACGGGCTGAAGTGGAATAAGGGAACCAACTCTTTCTATTCGGCATTTAAAACATTTCAGAAGTTATTTCCCGTGGCACACAGCCCGTGATCACAGGCGGGAAAGAACTCTTTCTACTTAGTATTAAAAAAACGTGCAAGTTACTTCCCGTAGAACAAGACCCCTGACCGCTGTTTTTTTCTTCTTCTTTTTTTTCTTTTCTTCTTCTTCTTTCTTCTGGTTATGGTTCCCCCCTCTCTCTCTGTCTCTTAGATCTAGAATAGTCTGGGCGAGGGCTGCACATCAAAAAGCATACATATTACATGTTTATTACCCTAAATAAAATTTTTTTTATCTAGTCTTCTGTCTCTCTGTGTTTCTATCTGTCTCTCTGTCTCTGTCTCTGTCTCTCTCTCTTTGGTGCTGTGAACACACTATGTTTGGTGTGGGAATTTTCATGTATAAAATTTCACTCACTCATTTATGCCTACATGTATAGTAAATGATACCTGTAATTTTATATTTACTCATCAATAGCTTAGCAAGGACTACAGCTTGTTAGACAGGTTGTAAAATAAAGTTTTTGAGTTCGAGTTCTCTCTCTCTCTCTCTCTCCGAGTGTCATGTGTTATCTGTTGTTGTTTTCCTGTTTTCCATCTCATTCCTCTTGTGAATGTGTGTGTGTGTGTGTGTGTGTGTGTGTGTGTGTGTGTGTGTGTGTGTGTGTGTGTGCGTGCGTGCGTGCGTGTGTGTGTGTTTGTGCAAGCAGACTTTTAAAACATGTACATATCTGAGACAGAATGAAATGGTCAGCTACAGCATAAAATCAAAAGTGAAAACCAGCCAACGCTGTCCTCACTCTTCTTTTCTTTTTCTTTCTTATATAGATAGGGTGTGTGTGGGTGGGGGGGGGGGGGGGGTCAGTGTGTGTGTGTGTGTGTGTTAAATCTTTCTTCTTTTTTCTTTTCTTTTTAAGCTTCTCATTTCTTACAAAACACACATCCATGGCTGTTGGGGGTTTTTTCAGAAAGATTTTAATCGGGTTTTATATTCCATGATACTAATCACGCGAACAATGCACTTCACACCTCGCAAACACACATTCTGATGCTATCACATGGGACAACCCACACCTCACAAACACACATTCTATCACGTGGGACAAAAACACACCTCGCAAACACACATTCTATCACGTGGGACAACCCACACCTCGCACCCTGACAACCATCTCACCCTCTGGCAGGCTTTTAAAAAAATCAAAAAATCAAAAAGTTTCAGTTTAACAGCGCTCCTTGGGCTTATCCAAAGATTAAATTTGTCACCGCAGGGCAGTGATTCGAACAAGCTCAGACAATACAGCATTGTCAAACGTGACTTGTCACTAGCTAGGACAATGCAGCATTGTCAAACATTACTTGTCACTGGCACAGACAATGCAGCATTGTCCGACAATACTTGTCACTAGCTATCAAAAGTTAGTTAGTTAGTAATTGGATTTTAACATCCTGTTAACTGCACAGGGTCACCTCAGGACATTCAGACTCTGTCATAAGCAAATTCACATTTCTAAACTCTTCTCATCTGTGAACCGTTTTTCAAGTCAATCCACAAAACCAGTCCCTACACAAAAACATAAAAGGAAACATCAAACACAAATTTTCAAAGGATTAGTCCCTTTAATATTACCCCTGTTAAAAGAACACATAAGGCTAGGACATGCTGGTATCGTCAACCATCTAAATTTATCAACACCAGATTAAAGAAAAATATAAAAAGGAATGAACAAAAACCATACAATAAAAATATTTTAAAAAGTTACAGAAATGCATAATGGCAAATACCAGTGCCATATGGCAGCAAGTCGCACATACCACCTGCCAACTGTCATCTCCTAGCTGCTCAACAAGAGCAATACAAAAAAAAATATACAAAAAAAACAACAACTAATTCTTAACAAAAAGTATTTGAGATTTCTGGAGAAAAGTCAGGAGAATGGACCATTAGCAGAAAGCTGACAAGACAGAAAGAGCAAGAGGACTAGGCAGAAGAACAAGAGAGGAGATAGGAAAGGGGAATCAAAAGACAGCCCTGAGATTCCAAACGAGGGAAGCATCAGACATCCCCGGCCTCCCTTCAGGGTAAGTAAGTAAGTAAGTAAGTAAGTTGGTGTTTTATGCCCAGTCCCCTTCAGGGTAGTTGTCAAAAGTACACAGATCAAAACAGTCGATGGCAAAAGTCAGCAAACAAAGCACACACAAAAACTTAAATTCTCAAAATATTCAGTGACAACAGTCAAGCAAACATGTCAACATAAAAAATAAAAAAAATACAAACCACCAAGAATGGTATAACCAATCATCAGTGATCGACAAGAATCAAGGTAAAGTCTTGAATACATAGACAGATACTCAGACAGATCATTTTCAAAGGAACGCGTCACATTAAAATTGTATCAAAATGTGTACTGTCAGCAAGACTGCAAAAAAAATGCTAAGAATAAATCTACCTTGGCAATGTCAATCTACCATGGCAGTGTCAATCTGCCTTGGCAATGTGATCACAGCAAAGGGAACATTCCAACCATACTCTTCACAACTGCTACTGTAACATTTGGCAGGAAACAGTGGATGGCTTTTTAAAGCAAATGGATACCTCATTCTTTACCTTTTTTTTCCTCTCTCTTTTTTTTTGGGGGGGGGGGGAGGGGGGTTGTTTTGTTGTTGTAGAGTTCCCCAGCTGCACCCTCAGAGTGTCACCCAGTGTGCGCAACTAGACACTGATGAATGCATCCCATGGGGTGAGTGGAGTGTGTGTGGTGTGTTTGTGGCGTGTGTATTACATGTTTATTACCCTAAATAAAAAATTATGTGTGCGTGCGTGTGACTGTTCCCATAGGGTGAGTGGAGTGTGTGTGATGTGTTTGTGGTGTGTGTGTGTGCGTATCACCCCACTGCATGGGCAGCCACGCACCATCTTCAGAGGACTTGTCTCCATTTCTGAATAATGGACCCTGAAGATATGTCATGGTGCAAAGCAAGAGTACTTGCTGTCAAAAGCCAAAGTTCAGCACGATCGAGCTTGGTCACCAAGCAGATGGGTGACCGTTACATGCTACGCCTTGCATCCACCCTAAGATTTCTCCAGAGTCCAATTCTCTGCAGACTCTTAGAGAAGTCCTTCAGACGAGACCATAAACCAAGGTCCCCCATGTGCATACCCACACAAAAAGATCACGTACATACATTAAAGATCCTGTAGTCCACGTCAGAGTTTGGTGGATTATGGAAACGTCAGAATAACCCAGCATGCACTAACAGTGTCAGAGTCTTCAGAGTACTGAAGTTGGACGCTATATGGAAGAAGAAGGAGATAGTCCTCCACATAACTGTGCAACATGTAAACCTCCACATAACTGTGCAACATGTAACATTTTAATGTAGCCTTGGTGCTGTCGCTGACGTCAGTGTGTTGTGACACACTTCAAACCAAGGTGGGGAGGGGGAAGTGACAGGGAGGAGAGGGGTGGGGTGGAGAGGAGTGCGGGTGGGGGGTTGGGGAGGGGGGGCAGTCACGGGCTGATTCAAATCAGATGGAATATTTTGTCTCTCCTCCGACGAGAACGATAAAAACACGTCAGACCTGAGTGCTTCTGGCTGTGCCTACATACACAATCTCCAGGCAGCTGGACACCGAAGAAAGGCAAGATTTTCCAGCTGCCCTGGCAAATTTAACCGATGTTTATCCCACCACTGCATCACAGCAGGTAAACACAAAAAGTGAAGCATCCCATTCATTGTCAGGGCAGAGTCGGTGCTGTTGCGGAGGCTGCTGTAACCTCAGCCAGGTAAAGTGGCCCAAAGTTTCTGCCAGAGATTTTTTTAACACAATATTCATCCCATGTTGGGAAAAGTGGTTACAGCAGCTGCAGGAGCATCATCACCCAGACTTAGCAGGACAACCAAGTGCTACATAAATGCATTTTTAACACATGTATGGATATTGCATACAAAATCCAGTAAAACAGACATATGGTAAAGTGGGATACTCTGTCTGTCTGTCTGTCTGTCTGTCTGTCTGTCTGTCTGTCTGTCTGTCTGTCTGTCTCTCTCTCTCTCTCTCTCTCTCTCTCTCTCTCTCTCTCTCTCTCTCTCTTAAGAAATAAACCATTTTAATCACATAATACCTTTGGCATCAAGCAGCTTCAAGAAACTGATCAACCAGAAACCTTTCACATTCTTAACAGGGGTGTTTCTGTTACTCCCATTCACACCGTTCTGCTACACCAAGCAAGGCACAGCTAAATTGCTCGGACATTCCAGCCGCAAACAAACACAGCTTAATGTGTTATATATTCGTTGGCTATTCAAAAATGTGCTATAAAAAGCTAGTCACTCATGTAGAATCACATGCAAGCGCAGTGAGTCTGCTCGAGAGCAGAGAAGAGCGCTATACAAAATGATCAACATATATATGTAAAACATACTTTGTTCAAACAGGCAAACAGCAGTGTTGTACATGTTTCGGTACTGAGCTGTCATTTAAAGGAGAACTGAACTGAAGTAGCATCACAGGACCCATGAACAGGAATAGAAAAAAAAATAGTCATGTCACAGCAATTTTTCACTCTGTTCCTAGTCCTGCTTGTTAAAAATCAACACACAAAGGAATTAATTAGCACTCGAAAGACGTCACACAAACACAGCAACAAAGACCTCAGTCACCTACAGCAGCTCTCACCTGGCATGCAAGCACACACAAGGTACATGAACTCCACCAGAGGTACATCCAATTAACAGCTTGTTAAAAAAATGATGTTTCAAAGTTGCAAAAGCACACCTGAGTGCTGCCATTTTGTGCCAAGCAGTCTGTGTCGATGACATCATGAACAAGACCATCACTTCTTCCTTCATGGTGGTTTACGTCCACACAAACCATAAGGTTTATCAGGGGCGCGGGGAACAAGGCCCTTGCATGTGGCAAAAGAATCAGCTATGTCATGCTCTTCAGTGGCAAAGAGCAAACTAACATGGCTCCCTCCTGAGGAGCTCAAAATCAAAGCCAAAAAAGGTCATTTTCTTGTT
>OY757545.1:4769075-4771575 GCA_963584105.1 Alviniconcha strummeri | reverse complement strand
CTCTCTCTCTCTCTCTCTCTCTCTCTCTCTCTCTCTCTCTCTCTCTCTCTCTCTCTCTCTCTCTCTCATGCACACATAATTTATATATCCAAGTTTATATTCACATAAACACACAGACAAATCTACATGTGTGTGTGTGCGCGCGCGCGCATGCATGTGTGTGGGGATGGTGGGCAATGGGGTTGTGGGGATGTGGGTGTAGGCGTGAAGAGACCGGAACAGAACAGTGTATAACTGTGCCTATTACACATCAGTCATATTAATAATATGAGTGATACTGTTTACTTTATAGCACATTTCTGTAAATAACATATATTCTATTTAATAATGCTTCCAGCATCAATCTTGCCCATCTCTTGTCGTGCACTCTGAGGTTGTTCTTTTTATACCTGCATATTTTTGTTCATTCGTTCTTTGTGCGTGGCACCCACATTTTCCTTTTAACAGAATAAAGAAGTACTTGATTCGATTTGGCTTGACCAAAACCAAAACAATGTAAGTCTTTTTTGTCTTTTTTTATCATTTTTGACTGTTTATCTGTTGTTTAAGTGTCATTTTGGGGCTTGATAAAGGAGATTTCCCTGAAAATTTGCATACTGTGTGTCCGTGTCAAAATAAATAGGCGTTCATTTGAACATTTTTGTGTTTGGATCTTGGCTTGACCATAAAAACTAAAAATCCTCCCTACAGCCCCCTCATCCTTACACCCCCCACCCTCCCCCCACCCCCACACACAACCTTCCACCCCCCCAACCCCCACCCACCCCCTGCCCCAGCTACATACCATCAGGAGAGAAGCCAGAGTAGAGCACTTCCAGACAGCGATGAGGTTTCTCCAGCGTGCCGCAGAAATAGAGCTGCGTCACCATGCTGGGTTCGGCCAGACTTCGCACCCGGCTGCAGAACCTCTCTTGCAAGCTGCTTGGCAGTGTAGCCTGTCGAACCAACAATCACTGTCAACATATATACATACACAAGCACATTCCCAAAGGAAACGGCAGCCTCCATGCGTGTTTTGGTGCCGGTTTGGTGCCAGACAGAATCCTTGGCTGCTGAGTCTACCAAACGCACATTTGAGGGGTGAACTACACTCAAGCTCAGAAATTAAGCCGCTTTTTGAAACAATGTACAGATGGCAGAAATTAAGCAATTTTTTTAAAACAATGTACAGATGGCAGAAGTTAAGCAACTTTGATAAACAAGGTACAGACGGCAGAAATTAAGCTACTTTTTAAAACAATGTACAAATGTACAAGCCTTCATCAACATACATTTACACAACCATTACAAACGGAAACTGTATCCACTGGTCTGGCTCTGTTCAACATGCGATCAATTTCTCATACACTACACCTCATGGAGGACATTGGGGAAATGTGTCTGCTGTGTGTAAAAAACCCAGTTTTACCAGTGTTGCTGATCAGTGAAACAATCAAGTTGCACGAGCAACATAACTGAATTGATACCACCCGATGACTAAAAAAGGAACAAAATAATAATGATATTGAAGTGCTCAAAAAATATAATTGTGATGAAAGAAATATTTGGTTGTGAAGTTGTCTGCATATGTGTGATTCTAAACTGAAATCTGTTGGTATTATTGTATTGCACATAGACTAGGTTTAAAAAAGTGGATAAGTACTGTGTGAGTAAATATGCATGCATGCACACCCATACACCCACCATGCATGCACATGTGCACATACAAGCACATGCATACATGCGCACACACCTATCAAGCATGCACATGTGCACATTCATTGGTGCAGAAAGGTTAGACCACTTTAAGAAGTACAGGCCAAGTTTAAACCATTTTACATTTCTGACCACAAAAAAATCAGGCGATGAATTTAGTAAGTCAGTAATGAACTGCCAAATCGTTGACAGTGAGGACAGCCACCTTTGTGGATAATTATCCTTCACATTGCGTAGCTGTCGGCCTGCACGCTTGGCAAATGGCCTGCTGCCTGCAAGCTGATGTTTGAAACGGTCCAGCAATTGCAAGATCAATTTTGCGAATGCTTAGCCATCCAGGGGAATTAATTCAGTCACCTAACTCAGTTGCAGAGCAGGATCATTCACCCTTTGTGGTTAAAAGGTGTGCTGTAATGCCAAGCCAGTTTCTGGTTAAAGGGTGTACTGTAACGCCAGTCCAGTTTCTGGTTAAAGGGTGTACTGTAATGCCAATCCAGTTTCTGGTTAAAGGGTGTACTATAATACCAAGTTAGTTTGTGGTTAAAAGGTGTTCTGTAATGACAAGCCAGTTTCTGGTTAACGGGTGTACTGTAACACCAAGCCAGTTTCTGGTTAAAGGGTGTACTGTAACACCAAGCCAATTTCTGGTTAAAAGCTTACCATGATACCAAGCCAGTCTGTGGTTAAAGGGTTACCATAATACCAAGCCATTTGTGGTTAAAGGATGTACTGTGATACGAAGCCAGTTTGTGGTTAAAGGGTGTACCATCATACCAAGGCAATGTGTGGTTAAAGGATGTACTGT
>OY757545.1:4744607-4765675 GCA_963584105.1 Alviniconcha strummeri | reverse complement strand
TTTTCCAACGCGCTGAAAGCAGATGGCTCACCGTGCTGGGTTTCGGCCGGGAGGGAGCCAAGAATCGCAGGACCTTATCGTCCTGGTCGCTGATTGGCTAAACGGCCTCCAGACGTCTAATGACCGTGCAAATGGCATCAAGGTGCCAAACAGATGGTCCGTGTTTTCGCCGTTTTGCCGGGTTATCTTCGCTTCTAGTGTCTCATCTTCCACTCCTGATTCCTTTTTATGCGGCATGTTCCGTGCAATTACCTTCATGGCCGCGTAACATTTCTCTTCACTGAAGCCTGTTATCTTTAGCCAGATTTTCAACAGTCATCTACATATCAGTTTAGAGCCATACATCCCCTCATTGCTTAGTTCGCAACACAAGAGGAAAAAAACAAACAAACGTATCGTAGTCTGTTGTTTAGGGCGTTATTGGCTGTATATTGCCTTTGTCGTTTCATCGTAAGTATATAAACTGACTCAGATCTTTGGATTTTTTTTCTTTTTTAAATTTAATCCGACACCCAGCAGCTAAGCTCAGTTGGCATTATGACTATTTCAAATAGCATAAAATGACAGATCCGGACCTGCTGTTAGGGAAGTACAGCAGTCCAGGCTGCTCTGATCCGGACCTGCTGTTAGGGAAGTACAGCAGTCCAGGCTGCTCTGATCCGGACCTGCTGTTAGGGAAGTACAGCAGTCCAGGCTGCTCTGATAAAAGAAACCATGAACATTAACATTGTGACTGCTTCAATAAAGACTCTCCGAGCTGAAGATGGGCTATTACATTAGTGATTGTTTTAAAGCAGACGATGAGGAAGATAAAGCTACCGATATGCCGATCGGGCAGTAGTCGCAATATCTCTGTGGATCATCAATATTCTCTCTCTCTCTCTCTCTCTCTCTCTCTCTCTCTCTCTCTCTCTCTCCCTCCCTCTCTCTCTCTCTCTCCCTCCCTCTCTCTCTCTCTCTCTCTCTCTCTCTGTGCGAGTACGTGCGTGCGTGCGTGCGTGCGTGCGTGCGTGCGTGTGTGTGTGTGTGTGTATGTGTGTGTTTGGTGTGTGTGTGTGTGTATATATATTATTTTCCTTGATTACACACACACACACACACACACACACACACACACACACACACACACACACACACACATACACACACACACACACACACACACACATACACACTGCTGCTGCCATCAAATGCTTGAGTTCTGTTTATTATTGTTTTGTTTTGTTGTATCCTAAACCAGTTCTGAGTCAGACAGACACTGCATGAGCACTCAAAGTTGCATCAGCTGAGCTCCATAGACAGATGAATACATGGGATATAACAGCCTCGAACTGCAAAAATATATATACTTGCACACATGCATGCAAGCATCCACACGCAGAGACACATGCTAGCATGCATATATATGCATACACACACATACACACACATGCATGCACACGTGTGTATGCAATCTCTCTCTCTCTCTCTCTCTCTCTCTCTCTCTCTCTCTCTCTCTCTCTCTCTCTCTCTCTCTCATGTGTACATGAAATTTTATATTTACTCATCAGTAGCTCAGCAAGGACTAGTTGTTAGGCAGGTTTTTGACTAAACCTAAACTACAATCCTTGTCAAATAATTTTTTGAGTTTGAGTTCTCTCTCTCCCTCTCTCTCTCTCTCTCTCTCACACACACACACACACACACAGAGAGAACACAAACTCACAATAATGGAGTCAAAACCAGTGGCAGGCACCCTGCGGGTTCGATCCTCCTTTGTGACTGTCTCCACCTCACCCAGCCCCACCTCCACCAGCACCAGCTTCCCAGCTGTTCAAACAAGCACCAGATGGAGACACCTTTGCTACCCATCAACATCCCATCCCTTACCACATTATCAACATTCCTTCCAACATCATCAACACCCCTTACCACATCATCAGCATTCCTTACAACATCATCAACATCCCTCACCACACCATAAACATCCCAGCCCTTACCACTTCATCAACATCCCTCACCACACCATAAACATCCCAGCCCTTACCACATCATCAACATCCCTCACCACACCATAAACATCCCAGCCCTTACCACATCATCAACATCCCTCACCACACCATCAATATCCCATCCCTTACACTTCATCACCATTCCTTCCAATATCATCAACACCCCTTACAACATCACCAACATTTCTTACAACATCATCACCATCTCTCACCACACCATCAACATCCTATCCCTTACCACATCAGCAACATTCCTTCCAGCATCATCAACAGCCCTTACCACATCAACATCCTATCCCTTACCACATCAGCAACATTCCTTCCAACATCATCAACAGCCCTTACCACATCATCAACAGCCCTTACCACATCATTAAAAGCCCTTATCACATCATCAACAACAACCTCACCATTGTGACCGATTTTTTTCCCCTTCTGAATTCAAACCAAGCAGTTCTACTTACTGCTGAAAACTGGGCAGCTTTTGAAGGATACTTGGAGAAGTACAGGCCATAGCCATACTCTCCATGGGAAAAATCTGAAGCAGAAACCATGACATGATGGTCTGAGAGTCTTCAGTGCAGCTTTCTAAATTATTTAAAAGTGACAAAACTGAAAGACAAGGCAAATGCTGGCAGCCCTATACGGGCATCTAGACAAATCCTCTCTCTCACACACACACACATACACACACTCCGGTGTATATTCATAACCACATTAACACACAGACACAAACAACTACACACACTCACACAAATCCACCTCTCTCTCTCTCTCTCTCTCTCTCTCTCTCTCTCTCTCATGCACACACACACACATACTCATACCCACGTAAACACACAAACACTCTCTCTCCCCCTCTCTCTCTCTCTCTCTCATGCACACATAATTTATATATCCAAGTTTATATTCACATAAACACACAAACAAATCTACATGTGTGTGTGTGTGCGTGCGTGCGTGCGTGCGTGCGTGTGTGAGCGCATGCATGTGTGTGGGGATGGTGGGCAATGGGTTGAGGGGATGTGGGTGTAGGCGTGAAGAGACCGGAATAGAACAGTGATAATTATAACTGTGCCTATTACACACCAGTCATATTAATAATACGAGTGATACTGTTTACTTTATAGCACATTTCTGTAAATAACATATATTCTATTTAATAATACTTCCAGCATCAATCTTGCCCATCTCTTGTCACGCACTCTGAGGTTGTTCTTTCTATACCTGCATATTTTTGTTCGTTCGTTCTTTGTGCGTGGCACCCACATTTTCCTTTTAACAGAATAAAGAAGTACTTGATTCGATTTGGCTTGACCAAAACCAAAACAACGTAAGTCTTTTTTGTCTTTTTTTATCATTTTTGACTGTTTATCTGTTGTTTAAGTGTCATTTTGGGTCTTGATAAAGATTTCCCTGAAAATTTGCATACTGTGCGTCCGTGTCAAAATAAATAAGCGTTCATTTAAACATTTTTGTGTTTGGATCTTGGCTTGACCATAAAAACTAAAAATCCTCCCTTCAGCCCCCTCCCCCTTCCACCCTCCCCCACCCCCACACACAACCTTCCACCCCCCCAACCCCACCCACCCCCTGCCCCAGCTACATACCATCAGGAGAGAAGCCAGAGTAGAGCACTTCCAGACAGCGATGAGGTTTCTCCAGCGTGCCGCAGAAATAGAGCTGCGTCACCATGCTGGGTTCAGCCAGACTTCGCACCCGGCTGCAGAACCTCTCTTGCAAGCTGCTTGGCAGTGTAGCCTGTCGAACCAACAATCACCGTCAACATATATACATACACAAGCACATTCCCAAAGGAAACGGCAGCCTCCATGCGTGTTTTGGTGCCGGTTTGGTGCCAGACAGAATCCTTGGCTGCTGAGTCTGCCAAACGCACATTTGAGGGGTGAACTACACTCAAGCTCAGAAATTAAGCCGCTTTTTGAAACAATGTACAGATGGCAAAAATTAAGCAATTTTTTAAAACAATGTACAGATGGCAGAAGTTAAGCAACTTTTAAAAACAAGGTACAGATGGCAGAAATTAAGCTACTTTTTAAAACAATGTACAAATGTACAAGCCTTCATCAACATACATTTACACAACCATTACAAACGGAAACTGTATCCACTGGTCTGGCTCTGTTCAACATGCGATCAATTTTCTCACACACTACACCTCATGGAGGACATGGGGGAAATGTGTCTGCTGTGTGTAAAAAAAACAGTTTTACCAGTGTTGCTGATCAGTGAAACAATCAAGCTGCACGAGCAACATAACTGAATTGATACCTCCCGATGACTAAAAAAGGAACAAAATAATAATGATATTGAAGTGCTCAAAAAATATAATTGTGATGAAAGAAATATTTGGTTGTGAAGTTGTCTGCATATGTGTGATTCTAAACTGAAATCTGTTGGTATTATTGTATTGCACATAGACTAGGTTTAAAAAAGTGGATAAATACTGTGTGAGTAAATATGCATGCATGCACACCCATACACCCACCATGCATGCACATGTGCACATACAAGCACATGCATACATGCGCACACACCCATCAAGCATGCACATGTGCACATCCATTGGTGCAGAAAGGTTAGACCACTTTAAGAAGTACAGGCCAAGTTTAAACCATTTTACATTTCTGACCACAAAAAAATTAGGCGATGAATTTAGTACGTCAGTAATGAACTGCCAAATCGTTGACAGTGAGGACAGCCACCTTTGTGGATAATTATCATTCACATTGCGTAGCTGTCAGCCTGCACGCTTGGCAAATGGCCTGCTGCCTGCAAGCTGATGTTTGAAACGGTCCAGCAATTGCAAGATCAATTTTGCGAATGCTTAGCCATCCAGGGGAATTAATTCAGTCACCTAACTCAGTTGCAGAGCAGGATCATTCACTCTTTGTGGTTAAAAGGTGTGCTGTAATGCCAAGCCAGTTTCTGGTTAAAGGGTGTACTGTAACGCCAGTCCAGTTTCTGGTTAAAGGGTGTACTGTAACGCCAATCCAGTTTCTGGTTAAAGGGTGTACTGTAATACCAAGCTAGTTTGTGGCTAAAAGGGTGTTCTGTAATGCCAAGCCAGTTTCTGGTTAACGGGTGTACTGTAACACCAAGCCAGTTTCTGGTGAAAGGGTGTACTGTAACACCAAGCCAGTTTCTGGTTAAAAGCTTACCATGATACCAAGCCAGTTTGTGGTTAAAGGGTTACCATAATACCAAGCCATTTGTGGTTAAAGGATGTACTGTGATACGAAGCCAGTTTGTGGTTAAAGGGTGTACCATCATACCAAGGCAATGTGTGGTTAAAGGATGTACTGTAACACTAAGCCAGTTCATGCTTAAAGGGTGTACTGTAACACCAAGCCAGCTTCCGATTAAAGGGTTACCATGACTCCAAGCCAGCTTGTGGTTAAAGGGTGTACTGTGACACCAAACCAGTTTGTGGTTAAAGGGTGTACTGTAACACCAAGCCAGTTTCTGGTTAAAGGGTTACCATGAAACCAAGCCAGTGTGTGCTTAAAGGGTGTCCTGTAATACCAAGCCAGTTTCTGGCTAAAAGATGTACTGTAACACCAAGCCAGTTTTTGGTAAAGGGTGTACAGTAACACCAAGCCAGTTCATGCTTAAAGGGTGTGCTGTAACACCAAGCCAGTTTCTGGTTAAAGGTGTACTGTAACACAAAGCCAGTTTCTGAGTATGGGTTACCATGATACCAAGCCAGTTTGTGGTTAAAGGGTGTACTGTAACGCCGAGCCAATTTGTGGTTAAATGGTTTCCATGATACCAAGCCAGCCTGTGGTTAAAGGGTGTACTGTCACACCAAACCAGTTTGTGGTTAAAGGGTTACCATGATACCAAACCAGTTTCTGGTTAAGGGTGTACAGTAACACAAAGCCAGTTTCTGATTAACGGGTTACCATGATACCAAGCCAGTTTGTAGTTAAAGAGTGTACTGTAACACCAAGCTAGTTTGTGGTTAAAGGGTGTACTGTAACACCAAGCCAGTTTGTGGTTAAAGGGTGTATTGTAACACCAAGCCAGTTTGTGAGGCTGGGTGGGGGGTTCGGGGGGTGGAGGGGTGGACGATTCAGCAGACACAGCCACTCTCGCAGACTGACCTTGTTGATGGAGGACACCTCATACTTCATCTTCACGCTGCGGTCCAGGCTCATGGCCTGCCTGAACTGCAAAGCAATGTCGGAGAAAATGGACACATCCTCCGCGTGGTCGTAGGGCGCCACCTGGCTGCGCACATGGCTGTCCGTGATCACATAGTGACTGTCCTCTGGTGGAGGGTGAGAAACAAACGGTGAAAAAGGCATTCGATCACAAGCATGATGACTGTAGCATCTCGTGATGGTTAACAGTAAATCAAACTAAATTTCAGATACCTACAGCCTCACGCTTCAAAGCATTATTAAGTGTGTTGGAGGTGCTGTCTGTCGGCATGTGTCTCAGTGGATGTGTGTGGATGTGCATGCATATATTATGTTTGCATGTGTGCGTGCGTGCGTGCGTGTGTGTGTGTGTGTGTGTGTGTTGTGGTGTGTGTGCAGTTGTGTGTGCGTGTTGTGGTATGTGTTGTGGTGTGTGTGTGTGTGTGTGTGTGTGTGTGTGTGTGTGTGAGGGGGAGGGGGGTTGCATCAAGCAGAATGAGAAAGAGCCTGGCTAACACAAAAGAGTTGACACTCAGTTCCCTGTGTGTGTGTGGGGGGGGGGGGGGGGGGGGGTTGCATCAAACAGAACCAGAAAGAGCCTGGCTCACACAAGAGAATCCACTCACCAGCAGACAGTCTGCTTTTCCTCATCACTTCATTGTCCTCCAACAGCTTGTTCATCAGATCATTCTGTTTCTTCAGCTGAAACAAATAAGGCTACAAGTGCACCCTTTTTGTACGTGTGTGTGTGTGTGTGTGTGTGTGTGTGTGTGTGTGTGTGTGTGTGTGTGTGTGTGTGTGTGTGTGTGTGCGTGTGCATATGCATGTGTGTGTGTGTGTGCATATGGATGTGTGTGTGTGTGTGTGTGTGGTGTGTGAGTATAGGAAGGAGGGGGGATATGTGTGTGTGGTGTGTGTGAGTATAGGGAGGAGGGGGATATGTGTGTGTGGTGTGTGTGAGTATAGGGAGGAGGGGGGATATGTGTGTGTGGTGTGTGAGTATAGGGAGGAGGGGGGATATGTGTGTGTGGTGTGTGAGTGAGTATAGGGAGGAGGGGGTATATGTGTGTGTGGTGTGTGAGTATAGGGAGGAGGGGGGATATGTGTGTGTGCATGTCTATGTGCACCATAATATACACCAAAATATGACTTAGCAGGCAAAAAGCTAAAAATGCCTGCCGGACATAAATTGATATGATAATGATATGAGACTCCAAAAGAAAGCCGTTAATCAGAAACCTCTATGTACTGACCACAGAGCTGAAGGACCTCTATGTACTGACCACACATCTGAGCTGAAGGACCTTTATGTACTGACCACACATTTGAGCTGAAGGACCTGTATGTACTGAGAACACATTTGAGCTGAAGGACCTTCATGTACTGACCACAGAACTGAAGGACCTTTATGCACTGACCACACATTTGAGCTGAAGGACCTTCATGTACTGACCACAGAACTGAAGGACCTTTATGCACTGACCACACATTTGAGCTGAAGGACCTTCATGTACTGATCACAGAGCTGAAGGACCTTTATGTACTGACCACTGAGCTGAAGGACCTTTATGTACTGACCACAGAGCTGAAGGACCTTTATGTACTGATCACACATTTGAGCTGAAGGACCTTCATGTACTGACCACACATTTGAGCTGAAGGACCTCGTGCTGCAGCTTCTTCATGCACATCACCTGGCTCTGGTAGGCCTCCAGGCTCTTCTGCTGCCTGCACATCAGTCACATGCATACACACATTGTCAGCCACATACATTATAGAGAACGTATAACAAAAGTCCAAGCATGTCTTGGTTTTAAAACTTTTATTCCAAATTTTCGCCCACTGGTGGGCTTTGTCAAGGCCTGCCCAGTTGGCTAGATTCCTACAACACACACAAGTGGCAGACCTTGAATGTCCATTTTTCAACAATGAAACTGAAAAACATGCACACACACACACACGCATCCCCCCCCCCCACACACACACACACACACACACGCACACACACACACACACACACACACAAAACATTTCTTCACTATCCGCTTCAGTTCCATTTCTGGCACACCCCTTCACTTTCTGTATGATCTCCTTCAATCCTACATTCCAAACCAACAATTATGGTCAACATCCAACACACGTACCATTGTCACCTCTCATGTAAACACAAAAACATTAGGCGAAAGATTTTCTCACACCATTTCATCTGTATGGAACAGTTTGCCTCACACACACATTCTGCCACTTGATTCTCCTTCCTCCTTCTATTCCCAAAACACTGGCTGGCAACAAAAAGATGCCTATAATGATGTCAGAGGCCCAACAAAAACAGTGACTGGTGCTTTGTCTTCTTTACTCTTGATGATGATGATGATTGCTTTTATATAGTGCTATTCTCCGCTCTCGAGCAGTCAATCAATCAATCAATCAATATTTTATGTCTGCTCTCGAGCAGACTCACTGCAGTCACATGTGATTCTACGCGAGTGACTAGTTTTCATAGCGCGTTTTTTAATATCCACCAAAGTTGTATGCTTACAGCATTGGCATGGCTGGTGCCAGGTGAAACTGCTGCTGTCTCGGCACAAGTTCTGCATACACCACACAACCATGCACCATGTCACTTCATGCAAAGCCATATATATATATAAGGTGTATGCCTGTTTAGCTGTAACCTGCCACCTGCACTTTTGGCAGAATGACCAGGATCTTTTATATGCTACTGCAGCAACATGGGGTGGAACGGATACCGATGAAACTTACAACAAGTACATGTGATGAATGTCCAAAAGTTGAAAGGAAGGAAATTTGCTCTCACCATTTCTTGAACTCCGCCTCTATCTCACAGACTTCTGGGTCTTGTTTCAGAATGCTCCTGACCTCTATCATGGCTGTGCCTGACAAAGACAATATCACAATATCAAAAAGTTGAAAAACAGCAGCAACAAAATGGGTTTAAAGTTGTTATCTCTCTTTTCCAAAATGCATAGTTGTTGCTGTGTTGTTGTTTTTTTGGTGTGTGTGTGTGTGTGTATTCATGTGTGTGTGTGTGTGTGTGTGTGTGTGTGTGTGTGTGTGTGTGTGTGTGTGCGCGCGCACGCGCGCGCATGCATGCATGTGTTTGTGTGTATTTATGTGTGTGTGTGTGTGTGTGTGCACGCATGTGTGTGTGCATGCATGTGTGTGTGTGCCTGCGCACATGCATGCATGCATGTGTGTGTGTGTGCATGAGTGTGTGCATGCATGCGTGCGTGTGTGTGTGTTCTGTGTATGTGTGTGTTTCTCCATAACAGAAACTGACCAGACAGAGAAAATCCTGGCAGGTAGCACATCAAAGTACACTGTGTAAACTGCTCAGCCAGCTCACTGGAACAAACCATGTCAGATGACTGAGTGAGAGAGATGGACAGACAGAAACATACTTAGGGAGACAGACACAGAAATGAGTGAGGGATGGTAATGGTGAAGATGATGATGACGATACTTTATTACACAAGAACATAGATTCACACACAAGTCAGCTTTTGTTTGACAAGTCTGTCTCTGATGACAAACACAGCAAAACTCAATACCTCAAAGCAATATACAAATAATTGTGGTAAAATAAAATACGAAGAATTATAGAAACCATTACTGAGAGAAAGAGAAATGTACCAGAGAAAAAAGGGGGGAAAAACAAGCAAGTAACTGATTGTTGATTTATTATATTCAGGTCTGGAAGGCCTTGAATCAAAATAAGATTGGAAGAGAAAGAAAAAAACTCTAAAGAAAAGAAAAGCCTATACTCTTTATAAAGAAAAAATATATCCATTGTATACATATATATAATTTTCTCTCCTTTTTTGGTTTTAGATATTCAGCACAATCATTCTCTCTCTCTCTCTCTCTCTCTCTCTCTCTCTCTCTCTCTCTCTCTCTCAAACTGTTTTAAGGGCATTCAGCACAATAACTGACCTCCACTTGCTGTTGAGCAAGACATCATCGGTGAAGCCAAACTTGGAGAAGAAGTTGACAGCACCATTGTCTGCATGCACCACCACTGCTTCGTAATGCCCCACTACCGTAGGGTCCAGGCATTTCTGTCGGTCAAACAGTCAGCGGTTTCTGTCAGGCATTGGCAAAGTCAAAGGACAACCACCCCCAGTTCCATCCCACTCCCCACCTAAAATGGTTTCTTCTTCTTCTTGATTTTCTTCTTCTTGGTTCTTCTTCTAATTCTTCTTCTTCTTCTTCTTCTTCTTGGTTCTTCTTCTAATTCTTCTTCTTCTTCTTCTTCTTCTTGGTTCTTCTTCTTCCTCCTCTTGGTTGGTTCTGGGTTCTTCTTCTTGGTTCTTCTTCTTCTTGGTTGGTTCTTCTTCTTGGTTCTTCTTCTCAGCTCTTCTTCTTCTTCTTCTTGGTTCTTCTTCTTCTTCTTCTTCTTCTTCTTCTTCTCGGTTGGTTCTTCTTCTTCTTCTTCTCAGCTCTTCTTCTTCTTGGTTTTTGTTCTTCTTCTTCTTCTTGCTTCTTCTTGGTTCTTCTTCTCAGTTCTTCTTCTTCTTGGTTCTTTTTCTTGTTCTTCATCTTCACTGTTCCTCTGTGTGGCTGTAGTACAGTTCTCCAGTTTGGGAAGATAGACTGTGAATGTGACCATTTTGTGGGTTTGCATTAACTGGTAATTTGTGGTGTTTTACCAGTTAGGATCAGCATATAATGCTGTGGTAAAAAAATCTGAAACTGGTCAGGCATACCAGACATAATTTTGTTTGACAATTTTTTTTTTTAATGCAGCACAATGAGAGGGTGTGTGCATGTGTGTGTGCATGTGTGTATGTGTGTGTGTGTATGTGTGTATGTGTGCATGTGTGTGTGTGTGTGTGTGTGTGTGTGTGTGTGTATGTATGTGTGCATGTGTGTGTGTGTGTGTGTGTGTGTGTGTGTGTGTGTGTGTGTGTGTGTGCATGTGTGTATGTGTGCATGTGTGTGTGTGCATGTGTGTGTGGGGGGGGGGTGGGGGGTGGAGGGGGGGGGGGGGTCAGGGTGTGTTCTAGACAGGGAAGGGAGCAAACAAGTGTTTGTTAGCACAGCTCTGGCAGTAGTGTAGATGGCCGTGTATCTGACCGGTTATGGTGACTGTCTGACCAGTTTCCGCGAACCACTTTCGCCACCATATAGCTGTCACACTGATTTGAAAAATGTCTAGCTGATCACTGCATTTTCACTTCCCGTGCCACCTGGGCAGCCACATGCGGTCTCCGAAGGTTGGCCAAGTTTACACCACACAGCCATGCACCAGTTTACAGTGTGCGCATGTTCTTCCGCTTTAACTTTGGTTGTTGTGTCATGTGTGGCAGGCAAATTTTCCACATGTGGAATAAAGAACTACCTGACCTGACTCGACCATTATCCATACCTGTCAACCCGTACAGTTTACCAGTATAAAATATTTAAAAATCATTTTTTGGGGGGGGATATGGCCATACTGGAAAAGGGATACAGAAAAACATCATTTTCTTGAGATTTTGTTGTTGTTTTAAACTGAGCAAAAAGACCCAAAAAATTGTTGAACGAGCAGCCAGTGCACACCATCGCCAAATGCACACTGACTGGCCTAGTGCAATAGGCTAAGAAATCTTGTCATGCATGCATATTTAGCACAACACTGCTTCTTCCTTCCACTGCCACGCGTGCCAGTTTGAATTCAAAAAGCTGCTGCTACCAGCAAAAAAACAAAAGACCCCAGGAAACCCCAGGAAACCCTGGTTCACAAACTCTGGACTAAGGTTTACTCCCAAAAGGGGTTGACAGCTATGATTATCTCAAGTTGTGGCTGTACTTACAGACAGCAGATAGCGTCCCATCTGGAGCTTACGGGCTCGTCGTCTCACTCCAATAAAAGTTAAATGGATCACTCTTTCCTTTTGCTGACACCTGGAAAGCATAAAGTGAAAGTACTGACGCTGCAATATCAGGCAGAAAACACAGCATCCAGTCACAAACACATTTCAAATGGGCACTGCAAAATTAGGTGGGGAAACATGGCAACTCAATCAAAAACACATTTCAAAAATAACTTGGTTCATACTTCACGTTAATCAGACATGCAGAAAAGAACAAGGAAAATGGCCTGTACCCACTGAAAGAAGACAGGCACAAACCATGCAAAACAGTTTTAATAAAATGTTTCATTATCAGGAACAAATATTTACATAGAAAACACATTCCTCTCTCTCTCTCTCTCTCTCTCTCTCTCTCTCTCTCTCTCTCTCTCTCTCTCTCTCCACTTTTTTTTTCTTCCTTTTTTTTCTTTCTTTTTTTCTATTTTTTTATTTTGTTAAAGTGCTTCTCATGTGTGAACACTGATGAAACCTTTAAATGATGCCTGCAGATACAAAAAATTACTGTGCAAATTTTCTCTGTTTTCAAGTCAACTTGCATCTTCAGTTCAGGCACAGGCCATGCAACACAGTTTTAATAAAATGTTTCTTTATGGAACAAATATTTACATGGAAGACACATTCATCTCTCTCTCTCTCTCTCTCTATCTCTCTATCGCCCTGATATAACCACACTGGTTGACTGGACGTAAAACACCACTCTCTCTCTCTCTCTCTCTCTCTCTCTCTCTCTCTCTCTCTCTCTCTCTCTCTCTCTTCCCACTTTTTTTCTTCTTTTTTTCCCCCCCCTAAAGTGGTTTTCATGTGTGAACACTGATGAAACCATTAAATGATGCCTGCAGATAAAAAATAAAAAAATAAAAGAGAAAAAGATGATGCACATTTTCTACGTTTTTAAGTCAGCTTGCATCTTCAGTTGAGATCCCCTTTAATCAGACTTACAAAAATTTCTTCTCATAAGAAGCACAGCCCAACAGCATGTTTTCAATGCTGACATGTTCCGGTTTTATTTCCGCTCCCTCTTCGCACTTCTCTCTCTCTTTGCGGCGCAGCTTGGCTTTTCGGATGAACGTGTTGATTCCTTTGGTAAAGTTTGGCTCCTCATCCCTTGCAGCCGGAAAAGAGTGAAAAGAAAAAACACAGAAAGGAAGTCAACGGGTTTGTAAGTCGGAATGTAAACCATGTGTTTTGGTTTCGGAAAAGTAAAGGTTAAAAAAAATATTTAAAAAAATAAAAAGACCCACAGACTCTGGTAGCGAGGTAAATGATGGAGACAGTGTGGTGACTTGTACAGTGGATTGACAAAAAAAAAAAAACTTTACCAAGGGATGGATTCGTCTACATTTCTATGATGGATTGACAAAAACATTTTACTAAGGGATGGATGTGTCTACATTTCTACTGTGAATTGACAAAACAAAAACAAAAAACTAAGGGGTGGATTTATCTACATTTCTACAGTGGACTGACAAAAAAAACTACTAAGGGACATATTTCTCTACATTTTGACAGTGGATTGGCAAAAAAAACCCACACCTTTACTAAGGGATGGATTCATCTACATTTCTACAGTGGATTGACAATTTTATTTTATTTTTTTACCAAGGTATGAATTCATCTAGTTCTCTAACACTCAAAATTCACCTTGTTTTCATGTCATCCTTTGCCAATTGATCTGAACACATGTGTATATGTGGGGGGAGGGAGGGGGGGGGATACTGATGACAAATTCATGTATGTTGTTATTGTGTGTCTTGATGTTGGTTGTTTTGGCATGATTATGAAATGTACATGACTATGGCTCACCTGAGAAAAGGCACTCTAAAACCCCATCACTGTTATTATTACAATTAAAAGATTTTAAGTGATGTGTTTTGTTGCAGTATATAGTCTCAAAGGTATACAAGAGGCAAGAGGAAAACATTTGCAATTAGTTACCACTCAGCTTCCAAGCCACAGCAGAAGACAACAAAGACAACCAAAACAATCAAACCACAGTTTCGTATCTGAACAAACTGAAACTACAACTTCAGTTTTGTATTGCAACCTGTTTCGCTGATCTTCTCAACATCGAACTTGCTGGTTCAACTGACAATCTTCATCCTCATTACAATCTTCATCCTCATTTTCCAACCATACTGCAGCCCACTTACTATGAATATGCATGCGCACAGGCAAAAAGATCACATATATGCACCTGAAGAAATCCTGTTGTCCATGTCAGAGTTTGGTGGATTATGGAAACATTAAAATAACCCTGCGTGCATTGTGAAAAAAAACATTTAAAAAGTGAAGCCCACTCAGTCTGCTCGAGGGCAGAGAACAGCACTATGCCAAAGCAACGAATGGTAATAATAACCTGAAACAGGTCATGCAGGAAAACGCAAACCACAGGCCATACACGCCCTCACGTTTTGGACACCAGCTGAAGACTCTTGAAAGGAGACAGCAGGGCACCAAGGATCACCTGCCAAAGGAGTTTCCACAGTACCACCAGAATCCGCCACAGAAACAAGCCAGCATTTCTCTGACACAATTTGGCACTCCTGGAGTTGGCAGAAAGGGCACAAACACGCAAACAGCTGCTGACAAGAAGTCCTACGCCACGGAACACATCCACAAACAGACACCCACAAGAAATCTCGACTTACATGCACACCAATAATAAAGAAAAAACACCACATACTCTTCCTCCTCTTCTTCTTCCTCTTCTTCCTCCTCCTCCTCCGTATCACTGAACACATCTGCAAATTTACTTGCTGTCTCGTCCTCTTCTTCTAAAACATCGTCCTCTGGGTCTATTTCCTCATCGTCATCATCATCGTCACTTTCATCCTCACTCTTTTCTTCACCGTCCTCTTGTTTGGCATCCTCGCTGGCTTTCTCATCCTCAGCTTCCTTCTTCTTCTTTGCTTCCTCCTGCTTCCTCTTCCTCCGCTCCATCATGTCTTTCACTGTGTCTGGAGAGGGTGGGGGGGGTGAAAAACACAAAGCATGCCGGGCATCAATGTTTCTGTTACACCATGTAATATTTTTCTCAACGTTGGGTGAAACATTTTTTCTTTCTTTGTTTTTAACACATTTTTATTCAGGTTTTATGCTGACATTCAGTCACTTGATATAACCATACTAGTTGACTGGGCATAACAAACCTTGCCACTACTAAGAAATACAATGCATCATTGAGTCTCTTAGCGCCATCATTAGTGCTTTGAGCTTCATGCATGTATAGTCATCGAGGGATTCAGTGCATTAGAAATGCATTTATTGTTATTATTATCATCAAGGGAAACAAGCATACTGAATCCAGAAGATGGGATCAGCACATTTTTGAACAATAAATGACTATATTATATTGTTAACAACCTGTGAATATAAAATATGGTCACTACATCGTGTCAACTGGTCTAATATATATCACTATATGTAAATGCACAGCTGTACCCAGTGCTATTCTACTACATAGCCATTAATACACAGCATCTTTGGATGAAACTTTGCAGGTAAATTTTCTTCCTGTATCACATTACAATGGAACCCTTCTTTCAACTAAATCAAAGACCACCTTAAAAAAAGTCAAGCATAAGTGACAGTCTCAAAACAAGGGTGGTCCCTGCCTATAGGCTCATATGCATGGAAATGTGAAAAGTAATAAGAGCCAAACACATAAAAGGTTCAAAAGAACTTATTTAATATGATGATACTCAGCATGGAGTGCAAAAAGAGGCAGCAGAAATACAGACATAGGCAGATTATATACTGACACAGACACTGAGACAGGGATGGAAGGGGGAGGATGGGGGAGGAACGTGGAGTGCAAAGAGAGGCGGCAAAAAGACAGACATACACAGGCAAATGTTACTTGGTTGTTTGCTTGGTTCTTTTCTCCTCTCCTATGTATTAAATAAGTCTTGGAAAACAGGTGACTCAACCATGTTCTTGTCTTTTGCTCTAGAAGCAGACCTTCAACTATGGTCGGCTAGTCAGTTTATGAGTCAGCTGGTTGGTTCAACTTCAAGGTGAACCAGTCAGCTGGACTAAAGCGGTCGGCAAGTGGAGATAGGTACCTTGAAGATCTCTGACCAGAACAATAGTCCTGGCCCACTTCTCACAGATGGTGTCATAGATGCAGTCAGGAGTCATGTCAGAGAGACAAACATCATAGAGCCCCACAACAGCATGCAACAAGTCCTGGTTAGATATCTGCAACACACAGCCATCATTAAGTAAATAAAATAACCATATCTACATTAAATATCAGTAAGTTATTATAGTTTATACCTATAGGTTATGTCCCTGTCAGTGTGCGTGTGTGTGTGTGTGTGTGTGCATATGAGAGACAGAGAGAGTGCGAGAGTGTGTGTGTGTGTGTGTGTGTGTGTGTGTGTGTGTGTGTGTGTGTGTGTGTGTGTGTGTGTGTGTGTGTGCGTGCGTGCATGCATGTGTGAGTGTGTGCATGCATGTGTGCATGTATATATGCATGCATGATTGAGAGAGAGAGAGAACTGAACATGAGACCTTTTGACCTTTCACCAACTGACATAAGAGGCTATGTCCCTGTCACAAACATATCCTGAAAATAGGTGACTCAGCCATGTTCTTGTAATTGTTCTACGTAGGCCATCAACTTTTTTTTATTATGTTAACAGAAGTGTAAGTTCACACTGAGAGGATGTATGCATGCTTAGCTGTAACCTGCCGCTCATACATTTAGCAAAGTGGCCGGAGTCTCTTGTGCACTACTGCAGTAACACAAGGGTGGAATGGATACCCAAAAAAGTCAGCACAGAAAGTTGAAACTGGAGAATAAAATTCTTCATTCTGCATTTCCATTTTCTGTGCAATTATCACCTCTACAAAATGCACGTTTTGTCTTTTATAGAACTCTGGAGGAGGGTGGGGGTCATTAAAAGACAATGCACTGCAACTATGCAAGTGTCCAATTACATGGCACATGTCGAGGTTCTGCACAACTGTCATTCGTCTCACTAAATTACTAAATAGCTCCATCAACAGCATAAACAGTGGAATAATTAGTTGACTCTTCAGTCTTCTTCTGTACAGTGTCAAACTTCCACATTTGGAAGACTTTTAGTGCATGCTGTGTTGTTTGGGGTGTTTCCATAACCCACCAAACTCGGCCATGGACTACAGGATCTTTAACGTGCGCATGTGATCTTTTTGCACGCGTAACATACACACACGGCGATCCTCGGTTAACATCTCAAGTCTCGCCACTTGCTGTGAAGTAACACTCACGAGCTTAATCAAACGCTAGAATGCCACTGCAGACTGTACTAAACAATCACAAAGGAATTCTAACCCCAGGTATGACACCGCTGTTTTCCGTCAATTGACCAAGTTGCAACAGTCGTCGAAAATCAACCAGCACGGGGTAGGCCCACACTGACTGCCCATCTTTGCTCTTGAATTCCTGCTTATCTTCAAGCTGTGACCCAGGCCTTCCGAAACAGCCAATTTTTTCATTGAGTTCTAACTCTGAAAGGCGCTGCCTAACTTCGTCAATGCGCTTAGGACCGTCTCCGTCCACGGTTTCTCCGCATTCCGCCATCTTGTCAACAGAGCAGTCCCGGACTGAATCGCTATACGTACGCGTTACCTCCCTTAGACTGCCCCACAAACTGAATCAACTGGATCATAGAGGATCCAAGCTTTCATAAGCGTTCTTATTGTGTCGGTTTTGTTTTGTTCTTCTTCTTGTTGTTCTGGGGAGAGGGGTTGTTTTTTTGGTGGTGGTGGTGGTGGTGGTGTTGTTTGTTTTATTGGGGGGGGGGGGGATACATATTTAAATGTTTGTATGTTTGTTACAAATATTACTGTATTGCACCATTAGAGAAAAGGATAGACAAGTAAAGCATTTAAGAAATCTACGGTCCCACAAAATGATGTTAATCTCAATTTCACTGCCATATTGCATGGGTCAGATAACAGTGCAAGTAGTAATAGTAATAGGATAATTATGCAGCATCACCAGAAGTAATATTAGCTGTTGGTCTTGTCAAATTAAGAATGTCATTTGACATGGTAGCATTTTTTATATATTTTTTCAGGGGAGGTGGGAGGGGATTTCATGTTGATTCTTGTTAAATTCAGTTTTAAATCAATGATGTGAGAGGGTTTTCATCATTGTTTTTGTTGTTGTTGTTGTTGACTTACCGGTTGGATGTTTTTTCTGTTTGCCTCCTTTTTGTATTGCACTGATGAGACTCAGTTAATAACAGAAACAAAAATTATTTGAAAGAATGGTGAGATGGATCTGCATATACTGGTGAACAAAATTCTTGCTTGACAGAATGTTATGCTAAAGCTTCATGTGCTGGTGCTCTGTCAAAACAGTTGATGTTAAAAATAAAAAAAAATAAAAAAAATCAGTTCATCCAGGCATAAGACAAGCACTGGAACACACACACACACACACACACACACACACACACACACACACACACACACACACACACACACACAAACACCACCACCATCACCACCAACAACAACAACAAAATTAAATCTGTATTGAAAATACAAAGATTCCTATACACTACTGATAAAAGTCATAAACTGTATACTGTTTGGCTGCAATGTTCGGTGTGGGTGTGGGGTGTGGGGGTGTGTGTGGGGGTGTGTCCGGGCGCCCAACGAATATGCGTGCACATCTGTGCGGCATGTGCGCGTCACAGCTGTTTTACTACTCTTGCCTTCACTATTGTCGTTGCCGGCTGTTGTTGTTCATTTAGGGTTTTTTTTTTTTTTTTACGCTTCGATCGATACATATAATTGTTGTTGTAGCCGAAACACGTCAGTCAGCGCTGAGGCCCGAAAGAGAGAGGCAGTGCCGGAAATATATGAATACACGCCAGTTAGAGGAGAGACTGGTCGTTCCAAGCAGCGGCTACTTCGAAGACTGAAAGTGAGCCAGTACGATACGATCTGAGTGCATGTGCGTGCGTGCGTGCTGGCGTGGATGAGCCGTGTATGTGTGTTTGTGCGATGAGAGAGCTTGGCAGTGGTGCTAGAGAGAGGGGGAGGGCCGGAGAGACCAGAGCGAGGGGCGGTGGGTGGGGGCCGAGGGGGCGTCGGGTGGCCAGCCGTCGGTACAAAGTCCACAGTGAGAAGCAAGAGTGGGATCAGCAGTATTATATACTCTCACGATTTGGTTATATATAATCTCTGTTGACTAACACACGTTTACCCCCCTCCCCTTCCCCACACCCATCCACCCACCCACCCCTGAAGTGGGCCGGAAAGCAGCTGTTTAACTGATAAGGCACGATAAGTCGTTGTTTAGCCCCACTGCTCGATTTTTCTCAAGGTTAAGCCATGCAGAAAGTATAAGTGCATGCCCGCTTGGCATTGTCGGTACATTGGTTTCTGGAGCGTGGTTCCTCTCTCTCTCTCTCTCTCTCTCTTTGCGTAACTGTCCGTGTTTCGTTATACAACCATTCCCAAAACACGCTCAGCACTCAGGCACGCGGTGACCGGCGGGTCCAAAGTCCAAAGTTGTGTTGACCTATATATCCGTCGTGTCATGCGCGGTGCAGACTTGTCGATTACCGCCACAGCGAAGGGACACACCCACCGTCAATGAATCACTCAGCCAATCAGACTTGGGGTCAAACTGCTGTTGGCCAATCAAATGATGGGAAGCGGACCAGGCCCACTTCGGCTGCCACGACCCTATCGCGTGTCCCGACGGCTCTTTCATCAGCCCGACTGGTTGTATTGCCCGACCTTACTACTACGCCTGGCTACAAGAAGCGTACATGTGCGTTCTCACGTTACCAACTGGAGAGGTGACGATGTGGGGCTTTATGTCCTCCGTTGTCGGGTTGACATATTAGGGACAACAACTGGAGAGGGCAAAGGTAGGCCGTTAAAACTGATGCCGTGCACAACTTGGAAAGTCAGTCGCCAGGCAACGCAGGGGAAATTAAAAACAACCAACCCGGCAACAACCTCGGTTTGGTTGTCATGCTGATACTGTGCAAGTTGTAAGAACACACTTTTAGGTGGAGGCAGATTCTGCATTTGGACTCAACACACACACTGACACACACACACACCGACACACCGGCTGGTGTACGCGCGCGGGCGCGCACTCTCGCACGCACGTACGCACGCACACACACACATTGCTCTCTCTCTCTCTCTCTCTCTCTCTCTCTCTCTCTCTCTCTCTCTCTCTCTCACTCACACACACACACACACACACACACACACACACACACACACACACACACACACATTGCGCTCTCTCTATCTCACACACACGCGCGCTATCCTAGACCTAGGCAGAGAGAGGGCGTGTCAGTGCCGACAGGTTATATAATTATATATATATACTCTGGGGCCTCATTGTTAAGGACTTTGTACCGGCATGAACAAACCCTTCGGGTGTGGGAGACGGGGGGAATCGGACAGACAGATGGACAGACCGAGATAAGATAAATACTTTATTACACAAGGATATGATTTAAGCACAAGTCGAGACTAGAGAGAGAGCCTGAGGGGGTGGGGGGGGGGGGGGGGAGACAGACAGACAGACAAACGGGGCAGGGAAGAAAAAGTGTCCAAGCATCGGCCGGTTCACTAGACTGCACAGGCATGCACTGACAGCGGCCTTGAACCCACGGCGACAGTCGCCCAGCCGTTGCGGCGTGAGCATCCTTGAAATGGCCACGCGGCGACCAGGGTCAGTTCCGAACTCCAAGCACTGGTTTACGACAGCCTTCTTTCAGTGGAGGAAGGTGCCGGAAAGCGGTGCTCGGAGAGTCCTTCTGGACTGTCCGGCGTGTCCACGCCTAATGAAATGACATACTTATGATTGTATGTAAAGGCCGCCAAGACGGGTGTAGCTTTTACGGAGAAGTAGTTTTCATTTGGTTTCTGTTTTTTGTTTGTTTGTGGGTTGTTTTTGTTTGTTTGTTTGTTTTTGTTTTTTGTATTTGTTGTTGTGGTGGTGGTGGTGATGTGTTTGTTCAAGTTGTGCTAGTCAGTGTGTTTGCGTGAGTGTGTGTGTG
>OY757545.1:4709502-4744407 GCA_963584105.1 Alviniconcha strummeri | reverse complement strand
GACACGGTCTTTTTACATCCAGCCCTCGCCCATGAGGGAAACTACTATTAACTAAGGATACAATGAGCTACAGTATGTTGAGTATACACACATTAATACCAACAATAAAAAATAATATATAAAAATTAGCAGAGAGAGAGAAAGAAGGAATGGGGGGGGGGGGGGGGGAGAGAGAGAGAAGAAGCCGAAAACTGTTCTGAACCAAGTAAACGGTCCATTCTAATTCACTGCCGCCAGCACAGACTATGAGAGAAAGAGAGAGAGAGAGAAAAAAAGAAAAAAAGAAAGAAAAAGAAGAAAGAAGAAAGAAAGAAAACTACAAACAATATAAATGATTCAGAAATTATTATTATTATTTTTTTTTTAAACAAACAACAACAAAAACAGCATATGTTCTTTGTTCAGAACGATGGCTAAATGTCAGTATCTGTATGTCCCACACTGACATCCTCACATCATGTCCATGTAGATATTTCAGTACTGATCGTGATCAACATGAAATATTAAATGTGATGCTCCCACGACTGCTATGCCGGTAATTCTCCTCATTTCTCTCCCTCTCTCTTCTCGCCCCAATGCTGTTGATAATATCTCATTCATTCATCTGTTTTTGCAAGCTGTCGTTGTACCATGGTGTTTTTGTTTACTTCAGTCTTTCTTTCTTTTTCTTTCTTTTTCTTCTTTTTTTTTTTTTTTTTTTTTTTTTTTTTTTGGTGGGTGGAGGAGGGGGGAGGTTCCAAAGCTTTCTACTCATATCTGTTTGTTGCTCTCTTTTTTCTGTCTCCCCCCCCCCCCCCCCCCCTTCTAGGCGAGGTAATAATAATAATAATAATAATGGACATTTATCATGCGCTCATCAACGCCCTGAGCGCTCATATGATACATTATTTAGTCTGTTCATATTAACTTTGTGCTTTTGTGTCTGCTTGCTGTATAGTTTCATATATATGCATGTCAGTAAAAACTGATTAAAAAATATATATGTGAAAAATTTAAACAAAAGCGGCATGGACACACACACACACACACGCACGCACCCACACACACACACACACACACACACACACACACACACACACACACACACACACACACACACACACACACACACACTGATGCAAATATTATCCCTGTATATATTCTACAAGAACAACTGACGCTGCGATATACAGTCCAACAGTCTCAGTGAATCAGCGACTGATTGATCGGGTTGCTCTCAACGAGCAAAACCATCACATCTGATGTGCTTCCGTGTGCCTATGTGTGTGACTGAAACACGCGCGCGCGCGCGCGCGCACACACACACCGTCACACACACACACACACACACACACACACTGACACACAAACACACACACACACACACACACACACACACACACACACACACACACACACACACACACACACCAGTGCCTGTGACTATCACACACACAGTCAGTGTTGGCAATAACTTATACAGTGACTCAGTGGCTAAAACGAGGAGGGGGGGGGGGGGAGGGGGGATTCTTAAATTTGTCAAATCTTCGATCGACTTCAATTTCTAATATTATTAACTCAGGCGTGGAAAAGGTAGGCAACGATGAACTTGACAGCACACTTCAGGTACAGCACACTGTATGTGATAATTTATGAATTAGGCTATCATGAACAAAACGTATAAATTTCTCTGATCACGGTCGTGGCTTGTGTGATTTCATCATCTGTTTGAAAGGTTTGTGTGGAAAACATACACGTAAGCTACTTTACTGTCAAGTGTCGCTGAACTGCAGCTACATTGACTAGATCGCATTCACTGTCGACCACATTCTTCTTCTCTCTTTCTGAGTGCATGAACCCCAAAATAGTAACTGATCGTCATAATTATTCAGCCTCAAGAGAAGGCGTGCGCTGCGTAGCGATGTGGGCGACGGCACGAGGTAAACATTGACAACTCCCACAGTACACGACAAAGCAACACCATCCAAACTCCACGTGCACAGGGACGCTGAACCCATGCGCTGATCACATGCACACTTCACTTTGATTGGCTCTTAGGGCCGTGCCCCCTCTTTTGGTTGGTCAGACGTTCCCCGCCCTTGCCTTGAATTTGCACTGCGGCTACATTTTGTGACACACTAATCGGTGGACGTTCAGCGAACACAGACGGGAAAATTTTCAATCCAAGATGAGAGAAGATTCGTTTACTTATCCTGCTTCACCACCTGGCACACCTCAGTCGGACTCGGAGGTTAGTTCTGATAAAGTTTTGTCCATTTTATTTATCAACAGGGTAAATAATTGTGTGGAATGATCGTTAACCGATCGGAAGTGAGTGTATCAACAAAGGGAGATAGTCAATTTGAGGGTTTTGTTTTGGTTTTTCTTTAGGCTTGGGTGACGGTTTTGCTCGCTGATGACTGATTTTTTACTTGAAATTAGCATGAAGTCTTCCAATCAGTATTTTGGGTTATAATCAGAGTTACGTTTGTGAAGGTTTTCTCTTTTGCGAAACCATGTTGCGATGCAATCCGGTTGTTGTTATTTTTCAAGGCCATACATGAGGCATGTTTTCCGTTATTAGAATCGTATACCTCCATGAAATTGAAGGGACTGCCCGGTTTAGTGTTTTGGACTGAGGATTTTGTCACTTGATTTTTCTTCGTATCGATAGAGGTGTGAATTGGAGATATCCTGCCCAGTGATCATGCATCGCAGAGATGCGATCACGTACGAACCGAGTGATCTGTGGGCGTGGGGGAGTGTCGGGGTCAAAGGTCTCAAAGCAGGCTTCATGCGTTATGCAAAGAATTTCCCGTGTTTCCTTGCTCCTGAAGATACTTTTAGGAATTTTCGTGACCTATGCTCGTCATCATTACAACCGTTGATTGCTCTCGATGAGCAACATGGACGGAAAAACATGTAGGTCAAGTTTGTTTGGGGCTAGGTTGTTCGTCTGCTGGAAGTAGGAAGTGCATGCCCCATAGACACACGCGCGACCTAGTTGGCCTTATTTGGCAAGTCTACGCATGCGGCTGCGGCCGTTCCCTGACCCGATTGTCTGAAACTTGCCGGACTATCATGCACGCGCTTTTACTTCTGATGTAATGTTGAAATGCGTTCGCCGGCATTCATTCTCCTCGCAGTGAAGACTGTTCCATGTCAGTTCGCACTACGAGTGTACGTGTTATGGCTCAGTCAGAGTTGCTTGGAAAACAACACTCGGTCTCGGTGTTTTGTTTCGTGCTCGGAAAACAACCCTCACCCCCTCTCTCGCTCCCATCCTCTCGTATCAGTTATTATTTAAATCCTAAGGGGCGACGGCTGGGTTTATAGATCTGTAGCCACCACTGACTCTAAATCACGATCCACGTAAATTACTCTCTTACACAATCACAAACATGCACTCACCCCACCTACATTTTTAAAACAAATGTCAGGGTAGGACATGCCGGCAATTAATTACCCTATTGCTTTCACATTTCTTATGACAAATGTGAGACTTTGGTACTGGCCATTGAAAGCCAGTTGCTGACAACACTACACTGGTCCAGCAATATAGATCAGTTATGACACACTGGCTATCACTGTATCGGAAAACATTTTTACAGTGGTCAATGAATCTCATTTAGATGGTGGTCCTGTCTTGACACTAGCTATCAAAAACAAAAACATTGATCTATAAATCTGATTTAGATTGTGGTCCAGACAAAATGTTTATTATTAGAAAAACAAAATAATAATACATGTTTATGTTGTAGTAATTAAATTTACACACTCAATTCCCCATTTTGTTTGAATTAGATGTGGAGTCAGACATGCACAGCTATATAAATTCTATCTTAGCCATACAGGTATATATGCATATTCTTAATCATTTTTCATCCATACTTATGTTGACATTTGGGTGGGGATGAGAGTGGGGGAGGGGCAGCGTTCAGTACTATTTGTGCATGTTCATGTGGAAGGGGCGGGGGTGGGGGGGGCTTCCAATAAATTTAGAGTTAATAACCACAGAAGGTGCAGCAAGTTGACCGACTAGAGGTACTAATATCCACAGAAGGTGCAGTGAGTTGACTGTGATTCTTGGCCGCCTTTCAGATGATTCAAAGCGGGAAGGAGGCCATGTCGATGAGAGACATGTACGCTGCCGAGTCGCTTCTTCACCTGGCTCACCTGCAGGCCAAGGAGAGGGACACCAGGTGCCCCCTCTTCCCGGGTGGCCCCCTGGGGTGCCTGACGCCGCCGCACTCCGAGGACTCCTGCTCCTGCTCCTCCCCGCAGACCGACAGCAGTCAGGATCCTTTTTCCCCCTGCCCCGCCCTGGCTGGCCCCACAGTCAAGAAAGAGACCAAGTTGGAGCAGGTCAGTTTTATTGTTGTTGTTTTACACGCGCCAGGCTTGCCTTGGTTGATTTCCTGAGGAAGGGAAAACAGAAAACCTCGTGGCAAGGCGAGATCAAAAACCACTAGCCTATCGGGCTAGTGATAACTTTTGCCTTCTGCAGTGACGATTTCTTTGGTTAGGAAAAATGTTTTGACTGCTGGAAGAAGTCAGAGCAGTGTTACGTAAGTGTTATCACCTTTGTAACTTGGCTAAAACTGCAACAACAACAAAAAGAACACAGAAAAATTAGGGGGGGGGGGGGGGTCTGAATAAAAATTCTTGGCTACAGACTATAGCCATGTATTCCTTCAGGCTTGCAGGTTTCATTATACAACTTCTCCACAAACAGAAAATTTGTAACACTTCTGCTGGCCTGTGGCGTATACAATTTCTGATCAGTAACATCTTATTCCCTTCTTTTTTCTCCAATCTATCTCTCTCTGTGCGGTTTGTTGAGTGCATAGATTGTATAATTTATGTACACGTACCTTTTTGCAAATATGCGATATAATGGATCTTGGTCCTTTCATGGTCATTTGAATTATTGTATGTCTTTATTTTGCAGCTCCTGAAAGAACCCCCTATCAACATGCACCAGAGGATGGGCAGGCCAGTGTCTGTGATTGTCCAAAATTCTGTCTCCAACACCTTGAGTAGAATACCAGACAGCTGCAAGCCTCTGAGGAAGCGGCAGCACCTCCAGTTTGACACAGACAGTGATTGTTCCGTGAGTGACGTGGCTCCAGTGAAGTTTCCCAGACTCTCAGAAAACCCTTCACTGCCTCAGGCTCAGGGTGGGTACCCCCAGTCTGGTGCATGTGGACAGTCGCTCTGTGTTCAGAGCAGGTTTCCGGCAACTTTGCCACAGCCGGCAGAAAATGGGGATGGGGGCAGGCCACAGTGCAAGCCACTTGACGCCGCTCTTGTTCACCCTGACTGCTACACAAAAACAGCCACGCAAGACTGGAAGAATACTCGTTCACATTCATCCGTGCCATCATGGACTGCCAACAGCCCGCCAGAGCCTGTGAAAGCGCCTGCCGCCACCCCTGCCCCCCAGACCACCACTGCCTCAAAATGCAGACCCTCCGCAACGCCCCCTCCTCCCACCATTCTCCCCAACATTCCATTGCTTCAGATCTCCACTGTCAACGGCTCCCTCACGCTGCCCGTGTCGGCAGTGACCACACCTGGCAGTGGTGCAGCCGTATCCGCGTCATCTCAGGCCCCCTTCCTGCAGGTTATTGTCGTCAGCGGCATCAACAGCTCCGCTGCACCCTGCAGCACTCGAACCATGCATCCAGTGCATGGGGCAAGCAAGGGGCGCACAGAATACTGCCCCATTGCCCCAGCTCCCTCATCCTTCACTGCCATCCCAGGGCTGGGTGTGGAGGACGGGGAGGCGGTGGCGCCTTTGGACGGCAAGCGGCGGCGCACTCATGTGTGCCACTACAAGTCGTGCCGGAAGACGTACTTCAAGAGTTCCCATCTCAAGGCTCACATCAGAACTCACACTGGTAAATAAGTGGCTTTGTTTGTTGGTGTTATTATTATTCCCAGTTATTTTTATTTCCTCACTTATTTTATTTTGATTTCCTCACCCATTTATGTTGTACTTACTCCCATAGGTTCCTGGGATAAAAGTAGTGTGCTCTTCAGTGTGCTGTCCCTTATAAATGTGTCCTGGGGATTTTCACTGACATACAAATTTACACATTATGTTTTAGTCTTCAACTACTGATCAAGAACAAATTGTTTTGGTTGACTAGCAAAGGTGTATGACACTATTGACAGCATAAACTGGAAAAATGAAAGGTAGGACAAAAAAAGAAGGATCTTTTGATGTGAATAGATGTATCCTATTATTTGTTATGGTACCAAACTAGTAATTGGGTAGTTGATATATTCCCAATGCTTTGAAGCTGTCTGTCCCATGCTACTGTATTGTTTATCATAACTGGCCATTGTGCAGTACTAATGATTGGATTCAGATTTTTTTATATCCTTGGTACTAATGACTGGATATGGATTTTTTTTAAATCTCCTCAATGCTAATGATTGGATTTGTTTTGTTTTTTATTTTAGGTGAAAAGCCATTTGTCTGTGAGTGGGAGAACTGCGGCCGTACCTTTGCACGATCTGATGAGCGTTCTCGACACATGCGCACCCATACTGGAGAGAAGCGATTTCCATGTTCCTCTTGTGACCGCAAATTCATGCGCAGCGACCATCTTGCTAAACACATGCGAAGGCACAACACTAAAGGATAGACTGTTTCCAGGACTGTCATTTGCCACAGTGTTGATATTAAACAAACTCCAACAAGATTGGTTGATCGTGTCAGTGTTGAAAGCTGTTCAGTGTTACGTCATCAGCAAAGAACAACAAAATAAAAATGAGAAATCTGCCTTTAAAAAAAAGAAAAAGTGGATTTTTTTTGTCAGCTTTATTGTGCAGACATAGACTACCACACATGCTACATCTCACACCAGAAAGATGGAGCTTTGAAGTATGACAGAACTGGCTTTGTGCTGAAACAGAATCAGAACTGAGAAACAGTGTATCACTGAAAGAAACACCATAGAAATGGTTTACTGCCAAATGTGTGCCAGTACCAAGGGAAGTAACCAGTTCTGTGGAGACTTACTGGAGAACTTGCTTCCTGATTTTTGATACACATTAGAACTACCATGAACATTTTTAGTTTTGTCTGTTGTATTGCACACTGTATCGTTTCAAAATGTGTGACTGCTTTTGCAAGACATCTGCCTGTTCAAAATTGTGATGATTTTTAAGTTCTGATGTTTACTTTCTTTTCATGACCATATGTAATTGTAATCTGAAAAATGTATTTTGACTGTGAGTTGTATATTGGCTGAACCTAATACTTAATTTCTTGGTGAATGATTATTCTTGATGTGATTTTGTACACCCGTTTGTCTTTCAGTATGTGTCGGTTCAGTTTTTGACTATTATTTCAAGTAATTAATTGCCTACGCTTTTGACCCTTTTTGTTTGTTTGACATAGTTTCAAAGGGGGGGGGGGGGGGGGGGGGGGTAGTGTTTACTTTGTTAGCAGTGCAGTGTACAATTAGTTACAGATCTTTAATGAGTTTACATTAAAAGTTACCACGGCGCCTGAAATCATAAAAAGGTCAAAAGATCACCAAAAAATTAACAAGTCTTTCTTAACTTATCGAAGGATATATATAACAGGAACTAGTACTTGATGCAATCTACTATAGATATTTTTGAAACCAAAAGAGCAGCTAGTAGTACTTAGGTTGGGGGGCAGTGCTGTTCAGAGAATCAGCGGAAAAGTGACTGCTCTGCATCCATAAAAATTATCGTTTTTTTCTACACAGTGTATCATTGTTTGATAAACACTTGAACTCTTTCTTTCCTCATGTCTTGATATATGAAAGTACTATAGACTTTAAATAACCTATGCATGGTAGGTAATCGTGTAATGCGTATCCATAATTATGAGAATCATAGACTGATCCAAAACTGCAGTACTGTGTGCACTGTAAAACTGTCCTTTTTGTGACTTTTGCACACAGTTTCAGGGTACTTTTGGCGTCTTTACCTTTGTTTTCTTGCTCTTTTTGATTATAATTTTCAAATCCTCCATCATAGTTCAGGAACTTAGTGAGAGTCAAGGTGGCCGTCCTGGGCTGTCTGTCCTAACGAGCCTTCTGGTTTCTGTGGATGTAAAGCTATATTGAACCATGCTTCAGCATTGGTCTCATCTTGTCCTAATATGCCAGCTGACATCTGAGGACATTAAGTATCACTTCATTATCAAATCCTCCATTCACGGTGGGTGTATTACATCAATATTTGGTTTTCGCTATTTGCCTTTATCTGTTCCTGACAGAATTAATGGGGGCAGGGGTGTGTGTGTTCAAATCATCATCTTTGGACCGTGTCATAAGAACCTTGGTGGTGCATAGCAATGAGTGGAAGTGTTTTGCAGAAAGTGTTGATTGCTGTCTTCAGTCATGGTCACCGTCCCGACAGAGCCAAAAGGTTCAGATCCTTAAGAACATTACTGCAAGACCTTCTGAACTGCCCAGCATTTTGCAACCAAGCTTGGTACGGTTGTGTGGGCATTCTGTTTATTTGAAACCACACTAAACTCTCTACCACCAGTATGCTAGTGCATAGAGAGTTTCTCGCTGAGCATCTCTCAATGTTCTTTCCAGTCTCACAAACTTTCTATCTGGCCATCGTGTGGTACCATCATGAAGACTGATGGAATTCACTATGATTGGAGTCCAAATCCAGTGATCAAGTGATTATCTCAAACTCAGTAAAAAGTGCACCCTTGCATATTTTAAAGGTTTTGTTTGGAATATGCTTTAGCTTGTGGAGCAGACCCTTTGGGCTTTTCATGCGAAATATCATTTTGGTGTTTCGATTGGCTAATAAAGCTTTCCAGGTGATTGGCAGCCTATTGTCTGAAGTAAACGGTTTAGGGTACTCTCATTATGGTCAAGGTTGCAGGGTTAAAAATTAGTACTAATGGTTTCCTATTTTCTCCACTTTTGAACCAGTTCTTTCCAAACTGATTGTGCTGTTGTATCATTCATGACCTATCAAAGTACTGCTCAATCTCTCTGTATTTATTTTGTGTGTCTAAAACATGAGCAACAACAAAAATCAGCAGCAAAGTAATGGGAGACGGGAGTTTTGTTTTGTTGTTGTTTTCAGGAACTAAAGTGATATTTGGTTTTCGTGTGTGCTGTGCATGTCTGTAAGACAAGTCCCTGCGGATGTTGTATGTAAGACAAGTCCCTGCAGATGTTGTATGTAAGACAAGTCCCTGCAGATGTCGGATTGGCAGTGGGGAAAGCCTTTAGGCAACAAACATACTGGAATTTGAGTGCTTGGCTGGGTGCATCCATCTGTTATGCTTTTCAAGGAATACTGGTGCTATGTATTTGCTGGTGTGCACCATTTTGGATTATATATTCATTCTCTTTTGGCAGCAACATTTGCTTAATCAATGTATTTTTGATGTGTGTTAAAATGAACCCCATGATCCTCGAAGGTGAAGTTTTTGTTTCACTGTTGTTTTTACATCAGATTTTATAAAATAAAATAAAAATCTGAAATGTTAAGACTTGAAATGCTGATTGTAAGAACCATTCCAATGTCGTGGGAAATGGTGTTAGCAAAGGAAAACTTGCACATGTCTTAATTTTCTTCTGTTTTTTTAAGATAAATTCTTTTTTTGCTGATTTTTTTAAAGAAAACTTTTTGATATTCAGTATGAAATTTTGTGATTGCGTTTACTGTTCAGTAGGAGTTTTTGATTGTGTTTACTGTTCAGTAAGAGAATTTTTGATTGTGTTTACTGTTCAGTAGGAGAATTTTTTGATGGTGTTTACTGTTCATTATTCTGTTTAAAAAAAATTAATTTATTTTTGTTTTGTTTCACTGTTTCATTTGCATTAGCCAACAAACAGGTAGAGGTAGTGACGTTTCATTTGCATTAGCCAACAAACGGGTAGAGGTAGTGAGACGTCTTGTTTTGATTGATTGTCATGTGAATACAAACAACACTTCTGGGATGAAAGTAAGATTACTGTTGAATGGAATAATTTGAATGGTGATAGCAAGTGTGTATGGAGGTGAGGCGGCTTGTACTCTTGAAGAATGTAGTAATTTATTTCATTAGTTGCCTGTTGTTCGTTGTGGGTAAATCCTACATTAATTTATTCTTCTACATGTACTTGTACCCCCACACCACTGAACTGTTTTTTGCACTTGGGTTACATAGTGCTTTTGATTAAAATATTTCTAGAGGAGATTTGGGTTTCTGTATACTATTGTGTGTGTATGTGCGTGTGTGCTGAGGAAACATGCAGACCGGACTTTGGAATGACCAAGCCTAACAGGATGAATGTCAACTTCTATGTTTCCAAACAAACTGATGTTCAGCAGTGGATTATGTAATTGTCATTCTTTTTAGACTATATATATAAAATCTCATACACACAGACACAAACACATGCTGCCTCAGAGAGGTAAAACATTTTTTTTTTTTACATAGTGCATGGCTGTATACTGTGTATGCCATTTTTGTATTTCTCTCTCTCTCACATATATATATATATACATATAATCTCATACACACACACATGCTGCCTCAGATGGGTAAAATAAACATTTATAAAAAATGATGCTTGGCTGTATACTGTGAATGCCCTCTCTCTCATATATATGTACATATAATCTTACGCCCACACACAGGCTGCCTCAGACAGGTAAACAAATGTTTAAAAAGTGCTTGACTGTATACTGTATGTGTGCCATTCTTTCTCTCTCTCTCTCTCTCTCTCTCTGATACAATATACATCTCGTGCACAAACACACACACACACACACACCGCCCAGCCTCCGGTTATCAGTAATATCACATGACTGACACACCTCACTTCCCCCTTCACCCCAAGCACAAGGCTGTCGTGGCACGATCTTGAACTGACTGAACACTGATGTGTGCCACAGACTGACGTTGAGATGTTCATATCCGTGTACAGTTAGTTTGACAGTGTAAACATTTGCAGGTTAAATTAATAATCTGAACTGGATGTTCCCGGCAGACATTGGTCATTGGCAGACAGGCCTGCTGAAACCAAAACAATGCTTTATTCTTATTCTTATTATTATTATGTAACAAGAGATGAAATGTCAGCACCATTGCCACATAGCTCAGGAGCTGTGTGAAAGTCGAGGTGGCCGTCCTTAATAAGCCTGATAGTTTCTGTGAACGTCAAGCAACACTGCAGACGCCATTGCCGCCAACGAGGGGGGGGGGGGGGGGGGGGGCTGGGTCCAGCCGGTCGGCACAAGCCTTGCAATCCGTAACTGCCCCACTACCTCAGCCGTTTCTATGGCAACGGGTCCCTTGGTAGTCTCGCGTTTGCCGCGGCCGACGATGAGGAACCCGGATGATCGTAATGTGAAAGGTCCCAAGTCATCAGTTGAGGGTGAACCCGCCCAAACTGACTATCAAATGTCCTTTCTCTGATGGAACTATATTTTAGCCTTCTTACAGATTAGTCCAACGGTTAGTTAGTAACTGGATTCTAACGTCTTGTACGGTTAACCGCCGCACAGGTCACATCGAACTCAAACTCCAAGCACTGGTTTACGACATCCTTCCTTGGAGGAAGGTGCCGGAAAGCGATGCTCGGAATGTGCATCGTACTCAGACGGCAGGGCCCAACAGTGCATGAACCGGTGCTGGGCGGCCACCCCACGGCGAAACTTCCCCCGTGGTCCAGTCAAGCCGCTGTAAATCAGTTTCAGTCAAAACTGACTCTTCTCATAACCGCTCAGTCTCGGCAAATGATATCCACAACCTGTGTGATCAATCCATGCACAAATGTAAAACAAAACATACATACACAAATATAAAATAATGTTTCTTCTGTTAAAAACAACACACACACACACACACACACACACACACACACACACACACACACACACACACACACACACACACACACACACACACACACACTGACGACTCATTTGTGTCAACAAAGACTGACTGAGTGACCTGACCGTGAACCGTCACATACAGTATAAGGCCAAGCCGGACATACTGGTATCGTCGACTATTCCGTCTGATTTATCGATGCCAGATTAAACAAACATATTAATTTCCAAGGCCGAATGGACCTAAACAATACTGAATAATAACAATTTAAAAGTAAGTCATTATCAGTGCCAGTGCAATGCCATATGGCTGTGACAAGTACCACCAGTTCGCCAAGCGGACAGAACCACTATTAATTTCGGCCGTCGCCTGACCACCTGGAGCTTACTGTATGATTTATGGCACAATGGCCTCATACCTTGTCTTGTGCTAATGTGTTCATAATCAGAGTGAACTACAGTGACCAGTTGTACCGACTCAGTACCGCCTCTTCTTCAGTCCACGCAATCAGTTCTTCCAGGGCGAGAGGCGAAATGACTCATTTACACGCATATATATAAGAAGTCTCTCTCTCTCTCTCTCTCTCTCTCTCTCTCTCTCTCTCTCTCTCTCTCTCTCTCTCTCTCTCTCTCTCTCTAATAATAATAATAGAGAGAGAGAGAGAGAGCAAGTGACTATCATCATAATGAGTCATTATTATTATTATTATTATTATTATTATGCACAAAAAAGACTTTCGAACAGTACGCGTTTGCTTTGAGCCGCAGGGTAGGCGCTTTACAAATTTCCATTATTTGTTCGAGGGGGAACAACCTATGGAGAACAATTACTTTATGATCTAGAAGAGTAGTTCCTCTTGAGCCACTAGCACAGACCCGCACTAAATTAAAAAAGAAAAGAAAAAGTTTAAGTTTAATAATATTTCTATTTTATTGTGCTGATCATGTGTAAAAAAATCAGCGATGTATTACACATGCGCTTTCACCATTTCAAATATTAGCTCATATTATTTTTCGTTTTAGAAGATGCATTGTCACGTGACTCCAGCATGGCGGATGTTATGCGACAGCAAATACCCAAAGAGGTGTAGCCGGTGTTTCACTTGAACATCGGCTGCTTGAAATGCACTTTGACGGTTGACTCTATCATCGATCATCAAAATGTTTTTGACCAGAGCGTTGGAGAAGATACTGAGTGATAAGGAAATCAAGAAAACTCACCATTCGCAACTGAAAAAAGCTTGTGAGGTGGCACTAGGTAATATAATAGGAAGTGTTCTGTCATGCAGCTGCTAACGTTTGATGTTGACAATCGGATGATTTATGTTTCGAAACTGTTGTGTTAGGCAAAATAAATGGTGCGTTTATCGTATGGCGATAAATTAGAAGTTTTGAAATGTGAGTTGCTATAGACAGTATGATCCGTAAGTACTGGTAACTGCTTACCTGGTTTTGAAACAAGGTGAATTGTGTCATTATTTATACCCAGGGGCAGATCAATAATGACATTGACAGTGTGCTGTCAAGCGGCTAACAGAGAAAGTGGCTCATTATGCCCAAACAATGACAGCAATAAATTAGAATTATTTAAACCGTATTGGTCAGTTTTGTGCTTGTAAAAATGTAACACCTACAACTTTACATGTGCTCTCAGTCTCGGTCTCACTCTCAGTACCTGCAACCACTCCCCTACGACTCCTAGTCCTATACTAGGATGTTCAGATTGTGTTGATATAACAGTGTTTAATTTTTTTTAACTTGTCTTGCTTGAGTTTCATTGATCTCTATGTGTGTGGCTTTGCATGTTTGTTTACAGCTGATTAATTGGTTAATTTAATAATTGCTGGTTAAGTTCTAAAGGTCATAATGTACTTGAACCAAACACCGTCAGCAGAGATGGTGAACAGATGTTTGCACTGGATACAGAATTTTGCTTTGATCTGTATTTTGTGTGTGCATAAAGAACTGAGAAGATATTGCTGCTGATTTTTTTTTTTTTTTTTTTTACATGGATCAGATGATGTCCTGATAAGGATACTCACTGTGTCAGTTTTACCATAGCCACTGGCCAGTTAGTCTTGATGCATTTAAATCAAAATATTATAATGATAATTTATCACATCATGGCAGTCCACTCAAACCTGTGGCGTTAACACTCAGTATTAAACTATTATTACTATTGATAATACAATAGTATTAAGACATGTATCCTTTAAATTTAAACACAACTGTTTGTTTTGTTTTTTTGTCCAACTGATTTACTATCTTGCTGTCTTTTCTCTTTCCTTCTAAAAGTGTTTTCAATTTTACCCACTGTTTAGTAATAAAAGTATTAAAACACATGTGGTTTTTGTTTCAGATGAACTGAAAAATGACAGTAAACAAAAGAAAAAGTGAGTTCCCTGTTTTTAAATGATCAGTGAGATTTGATTTAGGATGTTCTAGTAACTTATAAAATACTAAAGTGTAATAATAAAGTGTTTTATAAATAATAGTAAAATATTACTTCTGTTTTAGTGTTTACTCAGTTTAGGTCAGGATTCTTATTTTGTTTTATTTTTTACAGCCTTTCATTAATTAATACAGCTGTAACAGCAGCATGTGGATGACCCATCAAAACTGGTAGACTCACACTTGTCACTGTCCTAAGCTGTGCTGATGTTCTATAAAAATTAAAGTCTTAAAAACAAACACTGCAACAGTAATACTAATAGTTGTACTTGTAAGTTGTAGTAATACTCCTGGCAAAGTCAAAGAACAGGACAGCAAATAAAATAATAAAATAATAATACAGCATGATGCTAGGGGACGATGAGTCAGAAATGCTACAACACTGCATTTCACCACCTAAGATTGCTCCGGCTGTTAGTGTTACAGTGTTAGGTGTTATTGCTCTGATCGGTTATTGCTCTGATTGCTCTGAACTAGTAAATGTTATGAAGGTAGTAACTTAATAAGTGGTGCTTTGTTTGGAAATTGTATTTAAAATTAAATCAAAATTATACATCATTGATCAAGTATGTATAGCTCTAACTTTGACGTCATATCGTCAGAGTGACTGTCCACTGAACTTACTAATAACTAAGAATTAACGTTGTTTAGTTTTGTTTTTGTTTTAAATTATGATCGTAATTATATGTGTCAGAACTGACAGTGTGATTCAACAAAAAGAAAAATGATTGTTATCAAAATATATTTGAGGTTTTTAGTCATTAATAAGTTTTTATTTTGTACAAAATGCTGTCCTGTAATCAGCAAAACATTTAAATCAGTTTGTCAGGGTTCAGGTTAACCAGTCATTTCGAGTATATTACCAGCTGAACTTGAAGATCAGCATATATATTTATAACATTACATTTTTTAAAGCGGTCAGTCAGCATTTTTATTAGTATGAAGTATTTTATAAGTATCATGCATGCATCTTTGATTCTGATTCTCAAAGTCAGAGCTACCAGGTTTTTGTAAGCTGCATACTTGTTTATAAAAATATGAGAAAGTTGATGCTGACACCCATGGTGACTGTTCAGGGATGAGTCACCAGAGTCGTCTGCCCTGCCCCAGCCGAAGCAGGCAGGGGTCGTGGAAGCAGACAAATACTTCCTGCCCTTTGAGCTAGCGTGCCAGTCAAAGAGTCCCCGGATTGTCAACACTGCCCTTGATTGCCTGCAGGTTGGTGGGAGTGGATTCTGCCAGTGCCCATATGGGTTTTGCTGCTTGTCTGTATGTCTGCGCATGGATTGTGTGTGTGGACCACCCCATAATCTTTTTGGTTGTATTGATTTCGTCTGAACAGTGCATCAAAAGCATGTACAGCTAGCAGTGTTCCATTGAACGCCTGATTAAACCCACAAAGAGAGAGTGGATGCAGCTTGGTGCGGCAGCGTGTCTGTTTTCATTGGCAGTTTTCCAGGCTGGCAGCAGTCCAAGTTGCACTTAAGAATGATATTACATCTTTATGTGTTATGTTAGCTAGATCAGTAAATACATTTATTTTATTTTTAAAAAACTTTTTAGCATCTGACTATGATGTCGTTACATATGAAACCATACTAAGAACAGGTGGAGCAAAACTGCATTAACCCTTTCACTGCTGTGATGTTACTTGAAAACAACCAGTAATAGTGCCCAATTTTAAACCCTTATGTTTTTTTAAGGTTTTTTTTTATTGTACTGGCATGTGAAAAAATAATCACAAAAACGCAAAGCATTGAAAGTAGAAGTTATTCACTTATTGGACTGGAAAATATACTGTTTGCAGGCATGTCCATGCATCTTTCAGCCTGGAAATGTTACCGGCTCGGGCAGTGAAGGGGTTAAAAGTGCACGGTTTGAGAGGTGACACTGGGCACAGACAATATGCTAGCTTTCTGTATAGGTCAATATTATAGACACAAATATCAGACATACATATAATCATATATATATATATAAAGATTATACATATGTCTTAAGTCATGCAAATGATATTTATCTTCTTTTTAAGAACTTTGTTAAATACTGAAACAGGAAACATGACAAGGAAAATTGATACATTGGTTTTTATTTCAACATTTATAAGTTATCGGTGGAAGCAGAAATCCTCCGGTGCCCCAGGTTGCCAGGATGGGACAAGGTGATGTGCTGAATGGAAGAGACTTCTTTTTTTGTTGCAGAAACTGATTGCCTACGGTCACTTGACGGGCAGTGCTCCTGACACCACTGCGCCAGGCAAGCGTCTGATTGACCGCATTGTGGACACCATATGTGGTTGCTTCACTGGGCCTCAAACGGACGAAGGTGTCCAGTTACAAATTATCAAGGTAAGCGTACATTCTGATCTGTGCGGGTGGATCCGAACTAAAGGAATTTCCCACAAGGGACAAAGAAGTAAAAAAAAAAAAAGGCTGAGATTGTTGTGCAAGTTAAAGCTCCTGTGTCCATTTTTCAGCAAGAGAAGTCATAACATTTAGCCAATGGCATGAAAACACGTGAACAAGGCATGGTGGTAGAAGAAGAATCAGAATGATGGTTGTGAATGGAAGAAGAACTATCTGTACATTCTGTGAAATTCAGCTGTTCATCAGTGTAAAATGATATCAGCATGAAATAATTATGTTGAAAGCTTGAAAATTATGCATGTAAATGGACTGTTGTCAAAAACAAAAACAAAAAAAGCTAACTGCTAAAATACAGATTGGTGAAACCTCAGCGGATGCTGGCTATCGCACGCTTTACCGGCAACAGCCAGCCGCTGGTGAGAAACATGTTAATGCTTGACGACGCTCTGTGTCGCAGGCTTTGCTAACAGTTGTGACGACCAACACCTGCGAGATCCATGAAGGGACGGTGTTGCAAGCGGTCAGAACCTGCTACAACATCTACCTGGCCAGCAAAAACCTTGTCAATCAGACCACAGCCAAGGCAACTCTCACGCAGATGCTCAATGTTATCTTCAGTCGTATGGAGCAACAAGCTGTGAGTATTGTGTGTGTGTGTGTGTGTACGCATGCGTTTGTGTATGTGTGTGTGCATGTATGCGTGTGTGTGTGTGTGCATGTGTATGTGTGTGCAAGTGAGCATATATGTGGGTGTGTTAAATGTACTACATCTGGCCACTGCTCTGTGTGTGTTGGTGTGTGCGTGTTTAAAGTATTGTATGTGTGCACTACTGTCTGTGTGTGTTGGGGGGGGGGGGGTAAATAAGTTGGTGTTTTACACCCAGTCAGTGTGTGTGTGGTGGGGGGGCAGGGGGATAAAAGGATGGTGTGCACTACTCTGTGTGTGTGTGTATGTTAAAAGTACTGTATGTGTGTAGCACTGGGGGGTTGGGGGGGGGGGGTACTGCCTGTGTGAAAACAGGTGCTGTTTTTACCTGTTGCACTGTTTGTATGCATGTGCTGTTTTTACCTCTTGCACTGTGGGTGTGTGTGTGTGTGTGTGCAGGTACTGATTTTACCTGTGTTACACTGTGTGTATGCTGGTGTTGTTTTTACCTGTTGCACTGTGAATGTGGGTGCTGTTTTTACCGGTTCCATTGGGTGTGTGCAGGTGCTGTTTTTACATGTGTTGCACTGTGTATATGCATATGCTGCGTTTACCTGTTAATTGGGTGTGTGCAGGTGCTGTTTTCACCTGTGTTGCACTGTGTGTATACAGGTGCTGTTTTTACCTGTTAATTGTGTGTGTGCAGTGCTGTTTTTACCTGTGTTGCATGGTGTGTATGCTGGTGTTGTTCTGCCCGTTACATTGTGTGCAGGTGCTGTTTTACCTGTTACAGTGTGTGTGTGTGTGCAGGTGCTGTTTTTACCTGTGTACCACTGTGTATGTGCAGGTGCTGTTTTTACCTGTTGCACTGTGTGTGTGTGTGTGTGTGTGCAGGTGCTGTTTTACCTGTTATATTATGTCTTTGCAGGTGCTGTTTCTACTGGTTACATTGTGTCTATGCATGTACTTTACCTGTTGTGCTGTGTGTGTGTGTGCAGGAGCAGGACGCAAAGCAGAGAGAGCGTAGTAACAGCAAAGCATCTGGCAAAAGTGAAGGGCAGGTAAGGAAAATGATAAAACAGGTGACTGGTAGCCTTCACATCATCATCACACAAACAGATTGCGACACACATATGGTCAAACCAGGCACACATTTTTAAATATATTTTTTTAATTAAGATGGGACAGAATTTAGTTTTGACATGCGTGATGCATCATTTTACACACATGTACATGTGCACACCTGCACTTGTGTGTGCTTTACATACGTGTGCACACACAGGCCATGTGTGCACACACAAAATATGCATGAGAAAAGAACAGGAGAAAAGAACAAGACAAATTAACGATGGAAAATATCTTCAGTGTTTGACAGTGTCATGAAAATGAGGTGTGTGTATGCAAGTTTGCCTCTTTCAAAGTACGGTGAAATGTATCTCTCTGAAAGTACAGTGAAGCCCTCCCCCTTAAGATAAATTGGCTAAGAGTATCAGACTTCGGTCTTCTGTGCAGGGACTTGTCGCAAGAGACTGGCATTTTTTTTTTTTTTAACATTGTCCCCTGCAGGAAATTCAGATTGCCTAACCCAGGTACAGCAGAGCAGCTGCTGGAGCAGCTCTACCCGTTCCTTAGAGTGTGTGTGGTGTTTTTGTGCGTCCAGACAGCGGAATGGCTGCCAGTGTTTGGGATTTTTAACATGCGCATATGTGTTGAAGCGTGGGATTGCACACAGGGGCTTTAGGAACACGGTAGGACAGTCTGCACTGGAAGCTGACTTTGGGAGAAAAATTCCTTGCTGCGCTGGGGACTTGAACCCGTGACAGTATTGAGTCTGGCTTTTCCATCGGACATTCTATCAACTGAGGTATTCCTGCCCCTGATGCAGCTGATGTGTCAGTTTTCTCTAGTGCCTGTTCTTGACTGTTGGGTGGTACAGGTGGGGTTGTTAACTCCCTTGACCTTTGCCTGACATCGCTTAAGTGCCTTGTTTTTACTTCTGGCGCATACTTTCTTCACAGTGGAAGGGGGTGACAATGAATTCACGAAGTTTACAGGCCTTCGAATATGCCTTCGAAGGCATATTCGAAGGCCTGTAATCAACGCGTGTCTGGCGACAAGCAAGAACTTATTGCTAGTGCTATAGGCTACCAAAAAAACGCTCTCTTTTCTCCATGCTTCCATGCACTCACAATCTGTTCAGCCAGGATACGATGCAAAGACACTTTTCTTCCATCCTCCAACACCTTTCCCCTGTAATTCTTGCAAACACAACAGTAGTGGCATTTGTACTGCTTCATAATTCTGAGTTCAACTTCCATTGTTATACACGGTGTAAAACAACACCTACTCAGAAATCAGCCCAGAAGTGGCAGTGGTAACCTTTCACAACTTCTTGCTCAAAAGATTACAAAGGGCATTCACTCATGCAAACCAGCTTTACTGAATTGCCCAGTATTGGTACGAATGTCTTTTGGTAGTTTTAGCTTGTGAGAGCTTACGTGTATGCACCGTGTGTATCTGGCACTGTGAACACGTTAGGTTTTGTGTGGAAGTTTTTATGCGCCATATATAAAGTTTTATTTATTCTTTCATCCATTCATACTCACAGGGTTATTTGGCACTGTGAACATGCTAGATTTTGTGTGGAAGTTTTTATGCACCATATATCAAGTTTCATTTATTCCTTCGTCCATTCATACTCACAGGGTTCAAAGGAGGGCAGTGCCGACACAGAGAGCAGAGAAGGTAGCAGCTCTCCCAGGGATGGGGAGGGAGGTGGAGAGAACGGCCAAGTGTCTCAGGCAGTGGGAGATGCTGTCTTGCCTCCTTCTGATGGAACAGCCACACCAGGTGAGGGGAGCTTACTTGTCACTGCAGCCTGCTTGTTGGGTTTGTTGATTTGAGGTCCTTGTGCTTATGTGTAGGCGGGGTGGTGGGGGGGGACTGGTGGCAAAAGCCACAGACTTGTTCATGCTGATTGATGACTCATGGCCTGTCACTCAAATCTTGGTGATGCATTAATTATTCTGACACTTGTAGTTGTACATGTATGCTGATTGGCTGACTGTGGCCTGTCACTCATATCTCAGTGATGCATTAATTGTTCTGACACTTGTACATGTGTGCTGATTGGTTGATTGTGGTCTGTCACTCAAATCGTAGGGATGCATTAACTGCATTGACACTTGTGCATGCTTATCAGCTAATAACTAGCTTTGTTTATCTGTCGCTCAAATCTCTGTGACCACTTAATTGTGTTGAAACTCTCCACATACATTCTTCATGCTTGGATCCACCCAGCAAAAAGAACCCCACAGAGGCAGAGAGTCATGAAGGACACTCGTGATGCTGATTGGCTAATTGTCTGTCACTCAAATCTCAGTGACCTATTAATTATGCAGACACTCTTTACATATATTGTTGACATTAAGTTTTGCATAGTCAGTATGCCCATGTGTGTGGATGCCTGTGTGTGTAATGTGTGCGTGTGTGCATGCATGTGCTTAGAATAGTCTCTACGGACACAATTTTGCATTTTGTAAATACTTAAATTATTTTATTATATTACTCATGTTTAGATCCACCCGGTGAAAAGAACCCCACAGCAGCAGAGAGTCCTGAAGGAGAGGGAGGGGAGGTGGAGCTAAGCTCACAGGCCGTGGTTGCTGGCATTCTGGACGATCTGATCAACAAAGCTGTGGAAGGTAAGAAGCTCATTCAGGAGAGGTTCACTTTGAGAAGGGGCTTCTGATTTTTGTCATGATTTCGGTTTGGGGCTTGTGATTTTTTTCATTTTTTTTTCCATTTGCTTTTCCCTTGCTTTTCTTTTCTTTTTTCTTTTTGTTGCCTGTTTATTTGCCTCACCCAGTTGTTTGGTAGAGCTTGTGAAAGGGTTTGACATGAAGGGGAAAATACTAATAAGAATAAAACATTGGAATAAAAACATTGACATGAAGGGAATTGCTGAATCATTTGACAGAAAAAGATGGATATGACTTGAGGATTTTTTTAATATATTTTTTTAACACCATTGATATTGTGTTTTTTGTTAGTGTTGTGTGCATACCTACATCTCTCTCACAGAATGCAAGAATGTTTGACTTGATTTGCTGAATTTTTATTCTGAGCGTGTTTGCTGGCGTAGGTGGGGGTGAAAGGTCACCTAGCCAGAGTCAGAGTTTTTGTTCCACTTGTCAACAACTTGTTTGCCAAGCTTCATCTGTTCAAGGCAGACCAGAAGATTTGATTCGACACTAGTTGTTTTTAACGGGTAAATGCGGACGCAGACTTTAGTGACTGGTATCAAAAGCAGGCCTGAGGTCCTTTAGACAGATGTGTGAAATCACTCTTCATCAAGGCTTATAGATCTAGCTATTTTGGTACAGTTATACTCAGGGGTGTTAAGGAGATTTGGGGCCATTGCTGTTATGGTTAGTCAGGCTGGCTGCTGTCAGGGTTAGTCTGGCTGGATGGCTGCTATCAGGGTTAGTCTCACTGGCTGCTTTTTTTAAAGGTTAGTCTGGCTGGCTGCAGTTAGGGTTAGTCTGGCTTCTGTCAGGTTTAGTCTGGCTGGCTGGCTGCTGTCAGGGTTAGTCTGGCTGGCTGGCTGCTGTCAAGGTTAGTCTGGCTGGCTGACAGCTGTCAAGGTTAGTCTGGCTAGCTGACAGCTGTCAAGGTTAGTCTGGCTGGCTGACAGCTGTCAGGGTTAGTCTGGCTGGCTGACTGCTGTCAGGGTTAGTCTGGCTGGCTGGCTGCTGTCAGGTTTAGTCTGGCTGGCTGACAGCTGTCAGGGTTAGTCTGGCTGGCTGGCTGCTGTCAGGGTTAGTCTGGCTGGCTGGCTGCTGTCAGGGTTAGTCTGGCTGGCTGACAGCTGTCAGGGTTAGTCTGGCTGCTGTCAGGGTTAGTCTGGCTGGCTGGCTGCTGTCAGGGTTAGTCTGGCTGGCTGGCTGCTGTCATGGTTTGGCTGGCTGCTGTTAGGGTTAGTCTGGCTGTCACAGTTATTCTGGCTGGCTGCTCTGGGCTGGGGCTGTACCCTTGATGTTGGAGCTTTCACAGTCATCATTTAAAGCAACAGCTTTCACGCTTTGTATAGTAATAACCTCCTTTGAGCTTTTGCTGAACATTGGTACCAGTTTTGAAGACCTTGACCTTATTTCAAGGTCAGCAGTGCCGAGAAAGGTCACCCGGAAAGTTGGATTTTTTCCCCACCAAGCTGAACATGGATGGAGTGCATGCTTATGATTAATGGTTGTACAACACTTCGGGCAAATGACTGACCCCTTTCCTCTGTGCAGCTAGCAGTGAAGTAAACATTAACACTGGATTTTGCTCAGAAACTGTTTGGGACTTGGGTTGAAACTTCTTCTTATTTGTATGTCTGTGACATTTGCTTCCTCTGAAACAATGACTTAACAGTTACTGATGCCATAACCTTTGCACAACTAATCTTTTATGCATAGCTGACATAAAAAGTGCCTAACATATTTTGTTTGTCTTAGTTATTGTTCTGTAATAATAGGTATTTCCTTGATTATTCTCTTTCATTGCATGACATAAGGACAGCAAAACATTTGTCTTATCTTTCAGTTGCCTTAGATTTTTATTTGCAGGAGGAGATTGAACTTTTTATGCCTAATTTTATAGAGAGAAAAAAACACATCGTACTTTGTAGCATATTTTGGTTTTAGTTTTACAGAGAGAGAAAAAAAGAAAAACTGTTTTTTTGTAGCATATTTTGGTTTTAGTATGCAGTTAGTATGAGCATGCAGTGTTTAATCATTAATCCATGCAGTTTTTATTCCACTTTTTTTCTCTTTTTTTTCTTGCATAACTTAACTCTCTCTCACTTCTGTCTCTCTCTCTCTTTATTTTTATTATTATTCACCAGTAGCTTAGCAAGGACTAGTTGTTAGACAGGTTTTGAATGAACGTGAACTACAATCCTTGTTAAAAAAAGAAGAAAAAAAGAAAAAAAGAAGGGTCCAACTTTGAGTTCTCTGTCTATGTCTCTGTCTGTCTGTCTGTCTGTCTGTCTGTCTGTCTGTCTGTCTGTCTGTCTCTCTCTCTCTCTCTCTCTCTCTCTCTCTCTCTCTCTCTCTCTCTCTCTCTCTCTCTCTCTTTGGTGCATGCTCGTTCCCTCCTCCTTGATTCCTGGGCCACCACCTCTTGTCATGGCATCATGTTATGCAGTTCCAGCAGGGTCAGCCTCCGCAGCCGAAGAAGCTGATTCAGCAGGAGAAGGTGACCAGAAACAGTCCACCCCCACACCTACCCCTACCCCCACCCCCTCGCCTGCTGACCCCCCCTCCTCCCTCCCTCTTGCCTCTTGCTCAGCACCCTCACATTCCACACCAGTAACCCCGGCCGATGAACAGAAAGGTAAATCGTCCACCTGTCTTCTAATACGTGTCTGCATGCTTCTTCGTACCCAGCAGTAGAACCCCATGCAACACCAGGGTAGAATTCTGCTGCATTCAAAAAGGGTTTTTTTGGGGGGGGGAGGCATTCTGAATTTATATATGCCCCACTGCACTTTGTGTTTGTGTTGTTTGTGTTTGGATTGGGGGGGGGGGAAAGCTGCTTTGGTGTGCGAATGAAAATGGGGCAACATTTTGAATATATATATATCCCATTGCACTTTTTAATAATAATAAATAACAATATACTCTTTTAAGCACTATTTCTTGAAATTGGAGCATACAGCCCATCACAAAGCAAAGAACAAAACATAGTCAAAGCAAACTTCCCACGAGCATGCACACACTGCTAGCAGGATTGTATGTCTCCAGGCAAATGTATTGTGCAGTGCTTTTCTGTCCCTGGCAGATAGATGCATTGTGCAGCATTTTTCTGTCCCAGAAAATTGTATTGTGCCGTGATTTTCTGTCCCAGGCAGATGTGTTGTGCAGTGCCTTTCTGTCCCAGGAAAATGTGCAATGCTTTTCTGTCCCAGGAGAATGTATTGCACAGTGCTTTTCTGTCCCAGGAAAATGTATTGCACAGTGCTTTTCTGTCCCAGGAAAATGTATTGCGCAGTGCTTTTCTGTCCCAGGAAAATGTATTGCACAGTGCTTTTCTGTCCAGGAAAATGTATTGTGCAGTGCTTTTCTGTCCCAGGAAGATGTGCAATGATGTTTGGTCCTAGGAAGATGTATAGTGCTTTTCTGTCCCAGGCAGATGTATTGTGCAGTACTTTTCTGTCCCAGGCAGATGTATTGTGCAGTACTTTTCTGTCCCAGGCAGATGTATTGTGCAGTACTTTTCTGTCCCAGGCAGATGTATTGTGCAGTACTTTTCTGTCCCGGGCAGATGTATTGTGCAGTACTTTTCTGTCCCAGGAAAATGTATTGTGCAGTACTTTTCTGTCCCAGGAAAATGTACAGTGCTTTTCTGTCCCAAAAAGATGTATTGTGCAGCGTTTTTCTGTGCCAGAATATTGTATTGTGCAGTGCTTTTCTGTTCCTCTGTGAAACTCAAAAGCCACCCATTGCACTTGAAAGCAAATCACACTTTACAGAGTTGCAGATGTTGCTGTGTGTGTGTGTGTGTGTGTGTATGTGTGTGTGTGTGTGTGTGTGTGTGTATGTGTGTGTGTGTGTGTTATTATGAAAAAAATTCTTGGTGTTTTTAACTTGATGCATGCATGTTTGCATTTATGCTCATGACATATCTTCTGGAGACCAGTCTTGCTCTTGGTCCTTGTTCTGCTTCATTATTTGCTTTTGATTTTAACACTTGTTCATGTGTATAACCTGTGTGCATGAGCCCGAATGTACTTTCTTCCATAGTGGCAGTGTTGCTCTATGTAAGTATACAGTACCAGGACAGTGCGCTTTCTTTTCACCAGTGCTTTGAGTTATGTGCTAGGCACCTGTGCGAACTGTGCTTACACACAGGTAGTTTAGTTTAGCAGCACTTGCATATTTCAGATCACAGACATTCAGCAGAGTGTGATTCTTCTGAAAAATGTCGCCTGTGATCAGTGTAGAGTGTAGAGAGCAAACTCCAAGCAAACTCCATAACTGGTTATGCCAAAGGTTTCTGCTAATGATCCATTCTCCTGACTTTTTTCCAGAAAATTCTCAAATGTTGTTTGTTAAGAGTTAGGCTTTTTCGTGTGGCTCTTGTTGGGCAGCTAGGAGATCATAGTTGGCAGGTGGTATGTGCAACTTGCTATATGACACTGGTAAGTGGTATTTGCCATTACGCATGTATATAACTTTTTTGCTTTTGTTTTTTGTTTCTGTCCATTCCTTTTTATATTTTTCATTAATCTGCCTTATGTGCTCTTTTAACCGAGGTAATATTTGAGGGATTAACTCTTCCAAAATTTGTGTTTGATGTCTGTGTATGTGTGTTTTGTTTTATGTTTTGTGTAGGGGCTGGTTTTATGGACTGACTTGAGAGAGGGTTTGTATAATTATGAGAGGTTTTCAAGTGTTTGTTCACTTGTGACTGAGTTTGATTGTACCGAGGTCATCCTGTGTGATTGACTGGACATTAAAATCTAGTTACTAAAAAAACTAACTCCTTTAACTACTGACATAACTGGCTACACCATAGCCTTTTTTCCCAGTGCCTATAGTCAAGCTCCAAGCATCCGTTTATGACATCCTCCCTCTAACCACCGCCAGAATTGGCTACGCCACAGGTCTGCCAATGCGACATGACCATTTCATTGGTGTTCAAAATGGCAGTAAGCGTGTAACCACACAGACAACTGTAATTATATCAGGCAGCATTTCTCGTATAAATTTCTATTGGTGCAGCTTGCTGATGCGTGTTGTTAGCTTGATAATTGTAAGATCAGTGCAATATCACTTCTGTGAAAAGAGTTGAAATAAAAAAGGAAGAAGAAAAAGAAGAATGCTCACAATGCTTATTCCAGCACAAATAAAACGAAGTGTTTTTTTTACTTACGGTGGACACCACCATCGTTTTACACTTCAGCACAGTGTTGCTTCAGGTCTTAGTAGCACTCAGAGTTTTAGAAACTTTGATGGAGAGTGCTGACAGCATTTGAGGTTTTAGGGACAATTTTGGTGGACCGAGGCGCAGAGATAAAAGAGTGCCCCTGCAGTGCCAAAACCAGTTACGGCAGAGTCTGGAGAAAGTGTGCCAGAAAGGGAGGCTTGGAGCATGGCCCGGAGTGTTGAGCCTTTATGTGGTGCATTTCGCTGATTTCAGCCTCCATGACGACAAGTGACAGCATGGAAGGGGAAGCAATGCAGGGGGCGTTCAGTCACGTGCTACAGAAAGATGCCTTCTTGGTTTTCCGCAGTCTGTGCAAACTGTCCATGAAGCCCCTGGGCGATGGTCCACCTGACCCAAAGTAAGCCTAAGTGGAAGCAGTGAATATGTGTTTGTGTGTGTCAGTCTGTGTGTGTGTGTGTCAGTCTGCATGTGTGTGTGCATGTGTCAGTCTGTGTGTGTATATGTATATCAGTGTGTGTTTATGTCTGTCAGTGTGTGTATGTCTGTCAGTCTGTGTTTGTGTGTGTCAGTCTGTGTTTGTGTGTGGGGGTCTGTGTATGTCTGTCTGTATTTGTGTCTGTGTCTTTGCTTGTCGCGGGGGGGGGGGGGGGGGGGGGGGATGCTGTTCTTGAAGGAATAATGGTTGGTTAATACAATTTTAGGTGTCAGCCATCATTTGTTCATAGCAGTCATGCGTCAAATAAGCTGGCTTAGTGTGGTATGCCTGTGTGAAAAGGTTTGTGCTCATCACTTCTGTTTTTTGACCCTCTGCTTTCTGCCAGGTCACACGAGCTTCGCTCCAAGATCCTGTCACTGCAGCTTCTGCTGTCCATCCTGCAGAACGCGGGACCCGTGTTCCGCACCAACGACATGTTCATCAATGCCATCAAGCAGTACCTGTGTGTAGCACTCTCCAAGAACGGGGTCAGTTCTGTGCCAGAGGTCTTTGAGCTGTCACTGGCCATCTTCCTCACTCTGCTGTCCAGCTTCAAGCAGCACCTCAAGATGCAGATTGAGGTGGGTGTGGATGGCTGTGTTTGGGTGGGTGTGGATGGATGGCTGTGTTTGGGGTGGGTGTGGATGGCTGTGTTTGGGGTGGGTGTGGATGGCTGTGTTTGGGGTGGGTGTGGATGGACGAGTGTGGATGGATGTGTTGGGGGGTGGGTGGGTGTGGATGGCTGTGTTTGGGGTGGGTGTGGATGGCTGTGTTTGGGGTGGGTGTGGATGGCTGTGTTTGGGGTGGGCATGGATGGATGTGTTTGGGGTGGGCATGGATGGATGTGTTTGGGGTGGGTGTGGATGGATGAGTGTAGAATACTGTGTTTTGGGTGGGTGTGGATGGATGTTTGGGGTGGGTGTGGATGGATGTGTTTGGGGTGGGTATGGATGGCTGTGTTTGGGGTGGGTGTGGATGGCTGTGTTTGGGGTGTGTGTGTTTGGGGTGAGTGTAGGTGGATGTGTTTGGGGTGGGAGGGGAAAGGCGTGTTTGGGGTGGGAATGGATGGATGGGGTGGGGGTGGATGGCTGTGTTTGGGTGGGTGTGGGTGGATGGATGTGTTTGAGGTGGGTGTGGGTGGATGTGTTTGGGGTGGGTGTGGGTGGCTGTATTTTGGTGTGGGAGTGGATGGATGTGTATGGGGTGGGTGTGGATGGATGTGTTTGGTGTGGGATGGATGTGTTTGGGGTGGGTGTGGATGGATGTGTTTGGGTGGGTGTGGATGGATGTGTTTGGGGAGGGTGTGGATGGATGTTTGGGGTGGGCATGGATGGCTGTTTTGGGTAGGTGTGGATGGATGAGTGTGGATGGCTGTGTTTGGGGTGGGTGCAGATTGATGTGTTTGGGTTGGGGGTGGATGGATGCGTTTGGGGTGTATGTGGAGGGATATATTTGGGTTGGGTGTGGAGGTTTGGGATGGATGTGGAGGGATGTATTTGGGGTGGGTATGGAGGGGGGTGTATTTGGAGGGAGGGATGTATGGGATGTATTTGTAGGTGGGTGTTAATGGATGTGTTTTGGGTGGATGTGGAGGGATGTATTTTGGATGGGTGTGGATAGATGTTTTGTGTAGGTATTAATGGATGTGTTTGGGGTGCAGTGGTTGTACAATCACCATAAGCGAGTCTGCACTGAAAGTTGACCTTGGGAGAGTTTTGTTGCACCAGGGAAACGAACCCACGTCAGTATTGTGTCAGGATTTTTGGTCTGATGCTCTTCCAGTGGAGCTATCATGCTGCTTCAGCTGGTGAATTCAGGACTGAAAAGTTTGCAGAAGAAGCTTGTCAGAGCTGTGCTTTCTTCCCAGGTGTTCTTCAAGGACATTGTGAACCATGTTTATTTCACAGGTTTTCTTCCTAGAGATTGTGAACTGTGTTTTCTGTACAGGTGTTGTTCACAGAGATTGTGAACCAGGTTTTCTCCGCAGGTTTTCCGCAGGGAGACTGCAAACTGTGACAACTGTGCTTTTTTTCACAGGTGTTCTTCAAGGAGATTTTCCTGTACATACTGGAGACCCCTAGCAGCTCATTTGAGCACAAGTGGATGGTGATACAGGCACTCACCCGCATCTGCGCTGACGCACAGAGCGTTGTCGACATCTACCTGAACTATGACTGTGACCTTGCGCTGGCCAACATCTTTGATCGGCTCGTCAATGACTTGTCTAAAATTGCGCAGGGCAGACATGCATTGGAACTTGGTAAGCACAATGAATTTTCCCCTCATAGCAGACTTATCACATCATCAGCATTGATGATGTGTGTGCAGTGTGATGAAGCTGAGGTGTTTAGATAGGGTAGTTTGTGCAGCAGCGCAAATACCTGAAGAAAGCGTGTGTCTTGATGAAGCATGTTCTCAGTCTATGGGTTGCCGTAAACAGTTACTGAATTAGCCAGTTTGGAATGGTCAACCATATCAGCATGTCCTAGCCTTATAATTATGCTTTTTAAACAAGAGCATTATTGAAGGGATTTAGAATTTGGAAGTTTGTGTTGATGCTTGTGTATTTGCTTTTGCGGCTGCAGGTAAGAGTGACTTCATAATACTTTAATGTGGCAACAGATGCTTAAAATAAATATATATAAAATCTGCGCATGCGTGCATGCATGCACATGTGCTCACACACACACACACACACACACACACTCTCTCACACATACACACACACACGCACACACACTTACTACTTGTGGTTGTGGTTGTTGCAGGTGCTACCCCCAACCAGGAGAAGAGCATGCGGATCAAGGGCCTGCAGTGCTTGGTGTCCATTCTCAAGTGCATGGTGGAGTGGAGCAAGGATCTCTACTTCAACCCTCACTCACAGTCCAACCTCAGTCAGTCTCCCACTCTCTGTCTCGGTCTTTCTCTTCTCTCTCTCTCTCTCTCTCTCTCTCTCTCTCTCTCTCTCTCTCTCTCTCTCTCTCTCTCTCTCTCTCCCTCCTTGCTCTCACTGTGTGTGTCTGCCTCTCTCTGTCTCTCTCTCACCTCCCATCTACCCCCACACTCTCTCTCTGCCTCCCCAATCTCTTTGCATTTGTTCCCCCCCCCACTCTCTATGCGCTCTCCCTTGCCCCCCCCCCCCACCCCCCAACCCCAACCCCTGCTTTGTATTCCTCTAGCCCCCCTCCCCTCTCTGCCCCCTCCCCCCCACCCCCGTGCATTATTTTCCTCCCCTCCTCTTTCTCTCTGTCTGTCTGTCTCTGTCTGTCTGTCTGTCTGTCTGTCTGTCTGTCTGTCTGTCTGTCTCTCTCTCTCTCTCTCTCTCTCTCTCTCTCTCTCTCTCTCTCTCTCTCTCTCTCTCCTCTCTCTCTCTCTCTCTCTGTGGGGGAGTTGATGCCAAATTTGTGTAAGTTAATAATACTGTGTATGTTTTCACATATGCACCTAGGGCTCACCTGAGAAAAGGCACTCTAAGACCCCACTGTTACTATTAGTATGGTTAGTTTGCTTCACCTGTTTGGGTCCAACACTCTCTACCACCTGAGCTTCATCTAGCCCTATTGACTTGAGTTAGTGTGTGTGTGCGTGCGTGCGTGCATGCATGCATGTGTGTGTGTGTGTATATGTGCATGTGTTGCGAGTGTTATCATAAAGCACACTGCACTCCCACCTTGTGCAATAGATGAGCGCTGCAGAAATCCTCGTTATTATTGTTGTTATTATTTGACTCTTTGACGAGCAGGTCAGGACAACAAGCCGTGCACGGAGACGGACAGCGACAGCGGCAAGGGGACGATGGGCAGCTACGGCAGCGTCAATTCCCTCAGCTCCAACAACAGCGCCTCGCAGGCAGCGGCGCCTCCTGCCGATTCCCCGGAACAGTTTGAGGTGCTGAAGCAGCAGAAGGAAATCATGGAGACTGGCCTCGACCTGTGAGTGCTGTTTGGTTTAAACAGGGATTTACTCAAAGTGCTGTTTGGTTTAAACAGGGGTTTACTCAAAGTGCTGTTTGGTTTAAACAGGGATTTACTCAAAGTGCTGTTTGGTTTAAACAGGGATTTACTCAAAGTGCTGTTTGGTTTTAACAGGGATTTACTCAAAGTGCTGTTTGGTTTAAACAAGGATTTACTCAAAGTGCTGTTTGGTTTAAACAAGGATTTACTCAAAGTGCTGTTTGGTTTAAACAAGGATTTACTCAAAGTGCTGTTTGGTTTAAACAGGGATTTACTCAAAGTGCTGTTTGGTTTAAACAAGGATTTACTCAAAGTGCAAAGAAAGTAGTAAGTAAGCAACGTGGTGTTTTTACGCCCGGTCAGTCAAAGCAGCAAAGCATTGAATAATAGTGATAGTAATAAGTAAAGTGTTTACAGAGTGTCTTGTCCATAGAGGCTGTTCTAAGCACTTTTACGGGCACATGCACACACACAGGCACAGGCACAAGCACAATAATGGATTGACTGCTAGCTAAGGGCTCCACTGGATTGTTTCTAAGTGTTGTCTGGAACAGTCTCCCTTGCAAAGTTAGATCATCAAACATACTCACATTTTTGAAATCATCTTTGAAATCTCTCCTCTTCAAGCTATTCTACTGTGTGTGTGTGTGTGTGTGTGTGTGTGTGTGTGTGTGTGTGTGTGTGTGTGTGTGTGTGTGTATGGATGTGTGTGTATGGATGTGTGTGTGTGTGTGCTCATGGAAGTTTGTTTTGACTATGTTTTGGTTCTTTGCTTTGAAATATGCTATGTACTCCAGTCTGGAGAAAATAACACTTAAAAGAGTACGTTATTATTTTCATTAGAACTGTTCTTTTGCTGTGTTTTAGATTTCACAAGAAGCCGATGAAAGGTATCGCATACTTGCAAGAGCAAGGCATGCTGGGCAAGTCAGCTGACGATGTGGCCGAATTCTTCCACATGGAGGATCGCTTGGACAAGGTAAGCACTTCGAGAAGTTGAGATTTTGTTGTTGTTATAGTGGGGGGGGGGGGGGGGGGGGGGTGTTGTACTTCATTTATCCCATGGAGGAAATTTGGGTCACCTTACCTGAGTAAGGCCGCAAGAGCAGTAAGTAAGTTGGTGTTTTACGCAAGAGCAGTAAGTAAGTAAGTTGGTGTTTTACGCAAGAGCAGTAAGTAAGTTGGTGTTTTACGCAAGAGCAGTAAGTAAGCAAGTTGGTGTTTTACACAAGAGCAGTAAGTAAGTAAGTCAGTGTTTTACGCAAGAGCAGTAAGTTGCTGTTTTACACAAGAGCAGTAAGTAAGTAAGTCAGTGTTTTATGCAAGAGCAGCACTACCCATTCCTACCAGAGTGTGCAGTGCTTTCATGTGTCCAAACAATGGTACTTGGCTGCCAGTGCTTGGGACTTGGAACCACACACAGATGTTGATGCCAGGGATTGCACCCAGCGCTGTACAAACACCATGAATAGAGTCTACACTGACGGATGACGCTGGGAGAGAAAAAAAACATTCAGTAGTGTGCGCTTGTGTGCATACATGTATATGTCCGCTGGGAGAGGGGCCAGTGTTGGATGACAAATGTGTGTATGTTAATATTGTATGTGTGGTGGGTTTGGGGGTTGTTGTTTTTTCAAGTATGAAATGCATATGCCTATGGCTCATTTGAGAAAGGGCACTCTAAGACCCCACTGTTATTATTAGATAAGATTGTTAATTGTCCATGCTAAAATCATACACCAAAATTTGTCTCATGCTGCTCATTATGTAACATTAAATTATAATTAACACATGCATGCATGCACATGCGCGCGTGCGTGCACACTCACACACACACACTCACACCTACATAATTTACAGACAAGCAGCAATCATCAGGGGATCTGGCGTAAAATTACTGTCACATAAAGGCAATTTAAAAACACTCATTAAATGCATACAGTCAACTTCACATTTCCAAGGCACCGTACGTATACACACTCTATTATTTACAATACAATACAACTTTATTGCCAAGTGTCAATACACTGATTGCACGAGGAATGTTTTGTGGTGCCAAGTACACTCATCACACATTCACTCCAATCATAAAACATTTAATTACAACAACAGCAAATAAACATCCTAGTAAAAAGTCACGCCTAGATGAAAACGTGAAAAATCCCACTGGCATCAAGCTGTGCATATCACATAAAATTGCCACTTCCCGAGGACCCCCTCTTAAAAGTTACTGTCCTAATAAAAGCAATTATAAGAATTATCTACAACAAATTAATTAATTAACCCCGCCGGGGTGACATTTGCTGCAGCAGGGAGAGGCTGGGAGGGCGGGGGTGGGGAATGACAGGGAAGCTGGATGATCAGTAAACCTTCACTAGCCACCTTGTTCGATTAGACTGTTGAGAAACCTGTGTATGCGAACTAGGTGTTTGTTGAAAAGCCTGTGTCTACATCAAGTATCCAAACTAGGAGGTATTTATACCATGGTGTGTGGGTAGAGGTTTGTGTTTTGTTTGTTTTTAAAGTGAGAGACTATATATCTAGTGTTTTACACAGCAAAAACCTTGTAGCACATCTTTTTCCTTTCTTTTTACAGACGGCATTGGGTGATTTCCTGGGAGAGAATGAAAAGTGAGTATAGTTTTGTGCTTAGTAGTTCTAGTTTCAGACTTACAGCAGCACAAGGGCGTGTTTTTTTATGGATGTTCATGATGACTTGTTCATGTAATAATAGTAATAATAGATAGATAGGTCTCATAAAGCATAATATCACGGTGAAAAATCTTGGCAGTTTCAGCAGTTTGTCATCTCCCTAACACAGTAAATGACTGAATCTGCAGACTGGCCAACGCACCATCCCTTGCTCCTAATCACACTGCTGTTTACTGATATGCTCACAGATGCTATTGCTCTTTGCAGCTTCAATAAGGAGGTGATGTACGCATACGTGGACCAGATGGACTTTACAGGCATGCCCATTGTGGAAGCAATCCGACGCTTTCTGGACGGGTTCCGCCTGCCCGGAGAGTCGCAGAAAATTGACCGACTCATGGAGAAGTTTGCTGCCCACTATTGTGAATGTAACCCCAAGTGAGAAGTGCTCCTTTTTTCCCATTCTGTTTTGCTATCTGTCTGTCTGTCTGTCTGTCTGTCTGTCTGTCTGTCTGTCTGTCTGTCTGTCTGTCTGTCTGTCTGTCTGTCTGTCTGTCTGTCTGTCTCTCTCTCTCTCTCTCTCTCTCTCTCTCTCTCTCTCTCTCTCTCTCTCTCTCTCTCTCTCTCTCTCTCTCTCTTTCTCTCTCTCTGTCTCAGTGTCTGTCTCTCCTGCTCTATCTCTCCCTCTCTGTCTCCCTCTTTTTCTCTCCCTCCCCCCCCCCCCCCCCCCCTTTTGCTCTATCTCTCCCTCTTTTTCTCTCTTTATTTATTTAACAAGAATTGTTTAAATTTGTTGATTAATCATTTCGATGTGTGTTAGTATGTGGCTGTCCAAGTGCCCTGTATGTCTGTCATGTATGCATTGGGTTATTAATAATTGATGATTAAACTATTGATTCACTCACTGGTTGTTTTATTGATTGATTTAGTCAGCCAGTCGTTTGTTGACATGTGCTTGTATTTGTTTTGCGCATGCCTTATGCACATCAACTTTGAATGATTCCCTACTGTGCATACAAAATTGTCTGTCTGTAAGTTTTGAGACAGATTACTTTTTTTGTATTCAGTACAGCATGATGACAGTTCTAGTTCTCATGAAGTAGCATTGTTGAGCCATCATGCATGACCGAAACGATGACACAGCATTATTTTCCCAATTGTTTGCTGCAGTACGGAGCTGTATGCCAGCGCTGACACGGCCTACGTTCTGGCCTTCTCCATCATCATGTTGACCACCGATCTGCACAGTCCTCAGGTCAGCCCCACACTGGACACGTCACACACAACACTCCTAGAAACACAGACTCTTTGTCTTTGATAGTGAGAGGCACAGAATTCTGTAGTTATTTTTGTTTTGTGTGATGCTGTGCTTTGACGCAGTTTGATACAGTCCTTTCCCTGCCGCTCCCCCCTTCTTCCCCCCCCCCCCCCCGCCCCCCCCAAAAAGAGTAATTTTCTCATTTTGAACATTGAAAATTCACACCCAAATAAACAGGGTTCTGGTTTTAAACACTGAAAATTCATGCACACGCAAGAAGTATATTTTTGAAAGTGAATGCCTGGTTTCTAGCATTGAAAATTTCCCCCCCAGACAAGTAAATTTCT
>OY757545.1:4658707-4709302 GCA_963584105.1 Alviniconcha strummeri | reverse complement strand
CTGTGACCTTGCGCTGGCCAACATCTTTGATCGGCTCGTCAATGACTTGTCTAAAATTGCGCAGGGTAGACATGCATTGGAACTTGGTAAGCACAATGAATTTTCCCCTCATAGCAGACTTATTACATCATCAGCATTGATGATGTGTGTGCAGTGTGATGAAGCTGAGGTGTTTAGATAGGGTAGCTTGTGCAGCAGCGCAAATACCTGAAGAAAGTGTGTGTCTTGATGAAGCATGTTCTCAGTCTATGGGTTGCCGTAAACAGTTACTGAATTAGCCAGTTTGGAATGGTCAACCATATCAGCATGTCCTAGCCTTATAATTATGCTTTTTAAACAAGAGCATTATTGAAGGGATTTAGAATTTGGAAGTTTGTGTTGATGCTTGTGTATTTGCTTTTGTGGCTGCAGATAAGAGTGACTTATAATACTTTAATGTGGCAACAGATGCTTAAAATAAATATATATAAAATCTGCGCATGCATGCACACGCACGCACACACACACACACACACACACACACACACACACACACACATAGGCACACACACATTCTTGTTCACACATGCACACACACACATACACATACAGACATGCTTCACACACACACATACACATACATGCATGCATGCATGCACACACGCACATATACACATGCACACTCACACATACACGCACGCACACACGCACATGCACACACACAGACACACACACACACTCTCTCACACATACGCACACAACACACACACACACACATGCACACACACACTCTCTCTCACACATACACACACACACACATACACACACACACACACACACACACACACACACACACACACACACACAAACACACACACACACACTTACTACTTGTGGTTGTGGTTGTTGCAGGTGCTACCCCCAACCAGGAGAAGAGCATGCGGATCAAGGGCCTGCAGTGCCTGGTGTCCATTCTCAAGTGCATGGTGGAGTGGAGCAAGGATCTCTACTTCAACCCCCACTCACAGTCCAACCTCAGTCAGTCTCCCACTCTCTGTCTCGGTCTTTCTCTTCTGTCTCTCTCTCTCTCTCTCTCTCTCTCTCTCCGTCCTTGCTCTCACAGTGTGTGTCTGGTTCTCCCTGTCTCTCTCTCACCTCCCATCTACCCCCACACTCTCTCTCTGCCTCCCCAATCTCTTTGCATTGTTCCCCCCCCCCCCCCCCCCCCACTCTCTATGCGCTCTCCCATTGCCCCCCACCCCCAACCCCAACCCCTGCTTGGTATTCCTCTAGCCCCCCTCCCCTCTCTGCCCCCCTCCCCCCCACCCCCTGTGCATTATTTTCCTCCCCTCCTCTTTCTCTCTGTCTGTCTGTCTGTCTGTCTGTCTGTCTGTCTGTCTGTCTGTCTCTCTCTCTCTCTCTCTCTCTCTCTCTCTCTCTCTCTCTCTCTCTCTCTCTCTCTCTCTCTCTCTCTCTCTCTCTCTCTCTCTCTCTGTGGGGGAGTTGATGCCAAATTTGTGTAAGTTAATAATACTGTGTATGTTTTCACATATGCACCTAGGGCTCACCTGAGAAAAGGCACTCTAAGACCCCACTGTTACTATTAGTATGGTTAGTTTGCTCCACCTGTTTGGGTCCGACACTCTACCACCTGAGCTTCATCTAGCCCTATTGACTTGAGTTAGTGTGTGTGTGTGTGTGTGTGTGTGCGTGCGTGCGTGCATGCATGCATGTGTGTGTGTGTGTATATGTGCATGTGTTGCGAGTGTTATCATAAAGCACACTGCACTCCCACCTTGTGCAATAGATGAGCGCTGTAGAAATCCTCGTTATTATTGTTGTTATTATTTGACTCTTTGACGAGCAGGTCAGGACAACAAGCCGTGCACGGAGACGGACAGCGACAGCGGCAAGGGGACGATGGGCAGCTACGGCAGCGTCAATTCCTCAGCTCCAACAACAGCGCCTCGCAGGCAGCGGCGCCTCCTGCCGATTCCCCGGAACAGTTCGAGGTGCTGAAGCAGCAGAAGGAAATCATGGAGACCGGCCTCGACCTGTGAGTGCTGTTTGGTTTAAACAGGGATTTACTCAAAGTGCTGTTTGGTTTAAACAGGGATTTACTCAAAGTGCTGTTTGGTTTAAACAGGGATTTACTCAAAGTGCTGTTTGGTTTAAACAGGGATTTACTCAAAGTGCTGTTTGGTTTAAACAAGGATTTACTCAAAGTGCTGTTTGGTTTAAACAAGGATTTACTCAAAGTGCTGTTTGGTTTAAACAGGGATTTACTCAAAGTGCTGTTTGGTTTAAACAAGGATTTACTCAAAGTGCTGTTTGGTTTAAACAAGGATTTACTCAAAGTGCTGTTTGGTTTAAACAAGGATTTACTCAAAGTGCTGTTTGGTTTTAAACAAGGATTTACTCAAAGTGCTGTTTGGTTTAAACAAGGATTTACTCAAAGTGCTGTTTGGTTTTAACAAGGATTTACTCAAAGTGCTGTTTGGTTTAAACAGGGATTTACTCAAAGTGCTGTTGGGTTTAAACAGGGATTTACTCAAAGTGCTGTTTGGTTTAAACAAGGATTTACTCAAAGTGCTGTTTGGTTTAAACAAGGATTTACTCAAAGTGCTGTTTGGTTTAAACAAGGATTTACTCAAAGTGCTGTTTGGTTTAAACAAGGATTTACTCAAAGTGCTGTTTGGTTTAAACAAGGATTTACTCAAAGTGCTGTTTGGTTTAAACAAGGATTTACTCAAAGTGCTGTTTGGTTCAAACAAGGATTTACTCAAAGTGCTGTTTGGTTCAAACAAGGATTTACTCAAAGTGCTGTTTGGTTTAAACAAGGATTTACTCAAAGTGCAAAGAAAGTAGTAAGTAAGTAACGTGGTGTTTTACGCCCAGTCAGTCAAAGCAGCAAAGCATTGAATAATAGTGATAGTAATAAGTAAAGTGTTTATAGAGTGTCTTGTCCATAGAGGCTGTTCTAAGCACTTTTACGTGCACATGCACGCACACAGGCACAGGCACAAGCACAATAATGGATTGACTGCTAGCTAAGGGCTTCACTGGATTGTTTCTAAGTGTTGTCTGGAACAGTCTCCCTTGCAAAGTTAGATCATCAAACATACTCACATTTTTGAAATCATCTTTGAAATCTCTCCTCTTCAAGCTATTCTATTGTGTGTGTGTGTGTGTGTGTGTGTGTGTGTGTGTGTGTGTGTGTGTGTGTGTGCTCATGGAAGTTTGTTTTGACTATGTTTTGGTTCTTTGCTTTGAAATATGCTATGTACTCCAGTCTGGAGAAAATAACACTTAAAAGAGTACGTTATTATTTTCATTAGAACTGTTCTTTTGCTGTGTTTTAGATTTCACAAGAAGCCGATGAAAGGTATCGCATACTTGCAAGAGCAAGGCATGCTGGGCAAGTCAGCTGACGATGTGGCCGAATTCTTCCACACGGAGGATCGCTTGGACAAGGTAAGCACTTCGAGAAGTTGAGATTTTGTTGTTGTTGTAGTGGGGGGGTGTTGTACTTCATTTATCCCATGGAGGAAATTTGGGTCACCTTACCTGAGTAAGGCCGCAAGAGCAGTAAGTAAGTGGTGTTTTACGCAAGAGCAGTAAGTAAGTAAGTTGGTGTTTTACGCAAGAGCAGTAAGTAAGTTGGTGTTTTACGCAAGAGCAGTAAGTAAGCAAGTTGGTGTTTTACACAAGAGCAGTAAGTAAGTAAGTCAGTGTTTTACGCAAGAGCAGTAAGTTGCTGTTTTACACAAGAGCAGTAAGTAAGTCAGTGTTTTATGCAAGAGCAGCACTACCCATTCCTACCAGAGTGTGCAGTGCTTTCATGTGTCCAAACAATGGTACATGGCTGCCAGTGCTTGGGACTTGGAACCGCACACAGATGTTGATGCCAGGGATTGCACCCAGCGCTGTACAAACACCATGAATAGAGTCTACACTGACGGATGACTCTGGGAGAGAAAAAACATTCAGTAGTGTGCGCGTGTGTGCATACATGTATGTGTCCGCTGGGAGAGGGGCCAGTGTTGGATGACAAATGTGTGTATGTTAATATTGTGTGTGTGGTGGGTTTGGGGGTTGTTGTTTTTTCAAGTATGAAATGCATATGCCTATGGCTCATTTGAGAAAGGGCACTCTAAGACCCCACTGTTATTATTAGATAAGATTGTTAATTGTCCATGCTAAAATCATACACCAAAATTTGTCTCATGCTGCTCATTATGTAACATTAAATTATAATTAACACATGCATGCATGCACATGCACAGACATGCGCGCGTGCGCGCACACTCACACACACACACTCACACCTACATAATTTACAGACAAGCAGCAATCATCAGGGGATCTGGCGTAAAATTACTGTCACATAAAGGCAATTTAAAAACACTCATTAAATGCATACAGTCAACTTCACATTTCCAAGGCACCGTACGTATACACACTCTATTATTTACAATACAATACAACTTTATTGCCAAGTGTCAATACACTGATTGCACGAGGAATGTTTTGTGGTGCCAAGTACACTCATCACACATTCACTCCAATCATAAAACATTTAATTACAACAACAGCAAATAAACATCCTGGTAAAAGTCACGCCTAGATGAAAACGTGAAAAATCCCACTGGCATCAAGCTGTGCATATCACATAAAATTGCCACTTCCCGAGGACCCCCTCTTAAAAGTTACTGTCCTAATAAAAGCAATTATAAGAATTATCTACAACAAATTAATTAATTAACCCCGCCGGGGTGACATTTGCTGCACCAGGGAGAGGCTGGGAGGGCGGGGGTGGGGAATGACAGGGAAGCTGGATGATCAGTAAACCTTCACTAGCCACTTTGTTCGATTAGGCTGTTGAGAAACCTGTGTATCCGAACTAGGTGTTTGTTGAAAAGCCTGTGTCTACATCAAGTATCCAAACTAGGAGGTATTTATACCATGGTGTGTGGGTAGAGGTTTGTGTTTTGTTTGTTTTTAAAGTGAGAGACTGTATATCTAGTGTTTTACACAGAAAAAACCTTGTAGCACATCTTTTTTCTTTCTTTTTACAGACGGCATTGGGTGATTTCCTGGGAGAGAATGAAAAGTGAGTATAGTTTTGTGCTTAGTAGTTCTAGTTTCAGACTTACAGCAGCACAAGGGCGTGTTTTTTTATGGATGTTCATGATGACTTGTTCATGTAATAATAGTAATAATAGATAGGTCTCATAAAGCATAATATCACAGTGAAAAATCTTCGCAGTTTCAGCAGTTTGTCATCTCCCTAACACAGTAAATGACTGAATCTGCAGACTGGCCAACGCACCATCCCTTGCTCCTAATCACACTGCTGTTTACTGATATGCTCACAGATGCTATTGCTCTTTGCAGCTTCAATAAGGAGGTGATGTACGCATACGTGGACCAGATGGACTTTACAGGCATGCCCATTGTGGAAGCAATCCGACGCTTTCCTGGACGGGTTCCGCCTGCCCGGAGAGTCGCAGAAAATTGACCGACTCATGGAGAAGTTTGCTGCCCACTATTGTGAATGTAACCCCAAGTGAGAAGTGCTCCTTTTTTCCCATTCTGTTTTGCTGTCTGTCTGTCTGTCTGTCTGTCTGTCTGTCTGTCTGTCTGTCTGTCTGTCTGTCTGTCTGTCTGTCTGTCTGTCTCTCTCTCTCTCTCTCTCTCTCTCTCTCTCTCTCTCTCTCTCTCTCTCTCTCTCTCTCTCTCTCTTTCTCTCTCTCTGTCTCAGTGTCTGTCTCTCCTGCTCTATCTCTCCCTCTCTGTCTCCCTCTTTTTCTCTCCCCCCCCCCCCCCCCCCCTCTTTTGCTCTATCTCTCTCTCTTTTTCTCTCTTTATTTATTTAACAAGAATTGTTTAAATTTGTTGATTAATCATTTGGATGTGTGTTAGTATGTGGCTGTCCAAGTGCCCTGTATGTCTGTCATGTATGCATTGGGTTATTAATAATTGATGATTAAACTATTGATTCACTCACTGGTTGATTTATTGATTGATTTAGTCAGCCAGTCGTTTGTTGACATGTGCTTGTATTTGTTTTGCGCATGCCTTATGCACATCAACTTTGAATGATTCCCTACTGTGCATACAAAATTGTCTGTCTGTAAGTTTTGAGACAGATTACTTTTTTTGTATTCAGTACAGCATGATGACAGTTCTCATGAAGTAGCATTGTTGAGCCATCATGCATGACTGAAACGATGACGCAGCATTATTTTCCCAATTGTTTGTGCAGTACGGAGCTGTACGCCAGCGCTGACACGGCCTACGTTCTGGCCTTCTCCATCATCATGTTGACCACCGATCTGCACAGTCCTCAGGTCAGCCCCACACTGGACACGTCACACACAACACTCCTAGAAACACAGACTCTTTGTCTTTGATAGTGAGAGGCACAGAATTCTGTAGTTATTTTTGTTTTGTGTGATGCGGTGCTTTGACACCGTTTGATACAGTCCTTTCCCTGCCGCTCCCCCCTTCTTCCCCCCCCCCAAAAAAAGAGTAATTTTCTCATTTTGAACATTGAAAATTCACACCCAAATAAACAGGGTTCTGGTTTTAAACACTGAAAATTCATGCACACGCAAGAAGTATATTTTTGAAAGTGAATGCCTGGTTTCCAGCATTGAAAATTTCCCCCCAGACAAATAAATTTCTGGCTTCTGCATTATGATAATAATGAATCAGGGTCTGCATTATGTTACAAATCGGGCAGGGTCTGCGTTACATCACAGATCAAGCAAAGGGTCTGTATTATGTTACAGATCAAGCAGAGGGTCTGTGTTACATGTTACAGATCAAACAGAGGGTCTGTGCTATGTTACAAATCAAACAGAGGGTCTGTGTTATGTGTTACAGATCAAGCAGAGGGTCTGTGTTATATGTTACAGATCAAACAGAGGGTCTGAGCTATGTTACAGATCAAACAGAGAGTCTGTGTTATGTGTTGCAGATCAAACAGGGTCAGAAGATGACGAAGGAGCAGTACATCCGCATGAACCGGGGCATCAACGACAGCAAGGACCTCCCTCCAGAGTACCTGTCGGCCATCTATGATGAGATTGCTGGCAATGAGATCAAAATGAAAGTGGGGTCGTACCACAGCAAGCCCAACACTTCTGCCAGTGAGTGTCACTTTGACAGGGGGCAGGGGGGAAGGCAGTGTTGACGTGTACACTATGTTGTAGCTTTTGTTAAATTGTGGATAACATTCTCCATCTTGGTTTACATTACACTAATAATAATGTACATTTATCATGCACTCATCAACGCCCTGGGCACTCACATCACACATATTAACCTAAATACAATATTATGTACACACGTAGAAGACAGTCCTACCAAAATAGTTTACATAAGGCATTATTTGCACACACACACACACACACATAAACACACACCACACACACACACACGCACACACATAAACACCCACCCACACACACACACACACACACACACACACGCACACACACACACACACACTAACTGTAGCAGAAACTGGGTATTGATATTAGCCGGGGCAGAAATGCTGTGAAAAGTTTATGTGTGTTATGTTTGTTCAGTGCTTTGAGCTGCAGGGTAGGCACTTTACAATTTTTACAAACTTTACAAATGTCCGTTATTATGAATGAACAAACAAGTCTTAAGAATCATGAAAAAGGTACGAACACAGGGGTGATCTGGGGGGGGGGGGGGGGGGGGGGGCGGCGGGGGAAGAATTGTATCAAACTGGCTCAAAGTGCTGCATCACACAAAACAAAAGTAACTACCACTTCAAGGATCTCACCTTGCTGCTCCTGTTAGTGCATAGTACTCAGTGCTTAACACAGCTACTGCAAAAATCTCACCTTGCTGCTCCTGTTAGTGTCACCAAAAATCTCACCTTGCTGCTCCTGTTAGTGCATAGTACTCAGTGCTTAACACAGCTACTGCAAAAATCTCACCTTGCTGCTCCTGTTAGTGTCACCAAAAATCTCACCTTGCTGCTCCTGTTAGTGTCACCAAAAATCTCACCTTGCTGCTCCTGTTAGTGTCACCAAAAATCTCACCTTGCTGCTCCTGTTAGTGTCACCAAAAATCTCACCTTGCTGCTCCTGTTAGTGTCACCAAAAATCTCACCTTGCTGCTTCTGTTAGTGTCACCAAAAATCTCACCTTGCTGCTTCTGTTAGTGTCACCAAAAATCTCACCTTGCTGCTTCTGTTAGTGCATAACACTGAGCGCTTCACACAAACACTGCAAAAATCTCACCTTGCTGCTCCTGCTAGTGCATAGCACTGAGTACACAACCACTGCAAAACAAATTCACCTTGTTGCTCTTCCTTGGTTGCAGAGGACATCACGAGCAACAAGCAGCGGCGGTTGCTGTACAATGTGGAGATGGAGCAGATGGCACAGACAGCCAAAGTCTTGATGGAGAGCGTCAGTCACGTGAAGTCCAGCTTTACCATGGCCACCCACCTGGAGCACGTCAGACCCATGTTCAAGGTCAGGAAAACTGTGTCCGGCTCTGTACATTGCACCTTTAATTTCTAGCTGAGTACAGTCAGCAAACAGAAATGCTGGTGCTGGTTTGGCACACACACATATGTGACATGGTACCCAGCAGATGGCTGGGTCACCTGCCATGTTTATGTGACAGATTTCTGTTCTGGTTCCTGGTCTGGTTCTATTCAAGTTCCAATTCTGGTCCCTATTCAAGTTCCCTGTCTGGTTCCTATTGGGATTCCTATTCTGGTTCCTATTGAGGTTCCTATTCTGGTTCCTGTTCAAGTTCCTGTTTAGGTTCCTATTCAGGCACAGGTGTATGGGAAAAGCCAGAATCCAGAATTCCTGAAAACTTACCTGATTCGGGACTGCAAAATCTAGTGGGGAGGGGGTGGGGTGGAATTCCTGTGCGTCTGATGCAGTAGCTGTAGTATGAGAGTCAGTAAAGCATCACCTTTTCTTAGGTTCTGATAGAAAACAAAAACAACAAAGATGGAGTCACCTACAGTAACTCACCTGGCATGCGAGTAAATACGCAGGACATAAATGTCCTCTGAGGATGTACTCTGGTGGCTCTTCTGATGAAGTTTAGGTACCTTGTATTTGCTCGCATGCCAGGTGAGAGTTGGCATAGGCGACTCCAGTTTTTGTTGTGGTGTGGTGACATCTTTTGAGTGCTAATTAACTCCCTTGTATATTGATTTTGCAGGAGCGCTCTGGGCCTCGCTGTGTTTCAGAACTGATAGATCTTCAGGACCAGATTCAACACCCCACATGCACCCACACCCATCAAATCACTTTTCCAAAATAAGACCTGCATTCCCTGTTAGTCTCATCAAGTGTTTGTTTTAATGTATTTGTGTGTGTGCGTGTGTGTGCAGATGGCATGGACGCCCTTCCTGGCTGCATTCAGTGTAGGCCTGCAGGATTGCGATGACCAGGACATCGCAGCTCTGTGTCTGGATGGAATTCGCTGTGCCATCCGCATCGCCTGCATCTTTCACATGGAGGTACGGTCCTCTTTTTCATCCTCTTTTCCTGGAAACACATTTTCTTGACAAGAAAGTGGAAAAATAAAAGGTTTATGATGGGTGATTCTGAGAACTGAATTTTTAAGACAGTGGAAGCTGTTGAGAAGAACTCCTTTAAAATGAAATGCTGCCGAAAACAAAGTTTGAAAGTAGCTTTAAAATCCTTTCTGCATCTTTTGCATGTAGTATCCGCTTTCTTGAAATGTTCCTCTTAAAGGAACTAGCCCTCTCAAACTGTGTTTGTCCAATGGGCAGAAACGATTTTTTTAAATAGCCTGTAACAGAGGATTTTGTTTAACACACCCCATTGATTTTATATTGAATTTTTAAACTGAGTTTCGTGAGTGATTATTAGAAGGACTGGGTGTAGAAGCAAAAAAAAAAGTGTCTGATCTCACCTGTTCCTTTGCCGGGACATCTTCTCTTTTGCTTTGACTTGTTGGACATGGTTTGATGATGATGATGGTGTCCACTTTTATGGCTCATGATTCCATTCACCTGATTAATAAAAAGATTAGTATTATTTTTAAAGATATTTGGTGCAGTCATTCACAGAAGAGGTGGGTTTTCAAATGTCTTAGGAATGTCACCAAGGAGTCAGCTTCCACAGTTGTTTGTGGTAGGGCATTCCAGAGCTTCGGAGCAGAGTTGGAAAAAGGCTCAGAAACCAAACTGTTTTTTTGATGTGTTTTTTGGCAGCGCTTGGAGTCTGTAGGCACGGTTGCAATGAAGAGCAAAGGGGTGGTGCGGGAACTTACCAGGAATGAGTTCCTGCAAGTGTTCTGGCCCCATTTGAGAAGGCTAGTTTCTTTAAAGCCCCCCCCCCCCTCCCCCCACCAAATCAACACTTTGATATTTTCAGCTATTTTTACAATGCATGGAAACAACGGATTGTAGCAACAATTTGAAAAGTGTATCAGACTCCACTCATGCGTGAAATTATGTCTGCTCAGCTGGAGCGCGATGCCTACGTCCAGGCCCTTGCGCGGTTCACACTTCTGACGTGTGCCACACCCATCACAGAGATGAAGCTGAAGAACATAGACACCATCAAGACGCTCATCTCGGTCGCACACACTGATGGCAACTATCTGGGCAGCTCTTGGCTCGAGGTGAGGATTGTCTGTGATGTTGTCTTCGAATTGAAGTCTGACGCCAGCAGGATGCTTATTTCTGGTCATGGACACGGATGGCAACTATCTGGTAAAAAGGCTCTTGGTTGGAGGTATCTTAATAGAGGTTAAGTATTGTCTGTGAGGTTGTCTTCGGATTGAAGTCTGACGCCAGCAGGATGCTTTTTTCTGGTCATGCACATTGACAGCAACAATCTGGAAGGCTGCCTGGAGGTGAGTATTGTCTGTGATGTTGTCTGCGGGATAAAGTCCGACACCATCAGGATGTTTATTTCTAGTCATGGACATGGATGGCAACATCTGGAAAGCTCCTGGCTGGAGGTGAGTATTGTCTGTGATGTTGTCTGCGGGTTAAAGTCCGACACCATCAGGATGTTTATTTCTAGTCATGGACATGGATGGCAACATCTGGAAAGCTGCCTGGAGGTGAGTATTGTCTGTGATGTTGTCTGCGGGTTAAAGTCCGACACCATCAGGATGTTTATTTCTAGTCATGGACATGGATGGCAACATCTGGAAAGCTGCCTGGAGGTGAGTATTGTCTGTGATGTTGTCTGCGGGTTAAAGTCCGACACCATCAGGATGTTTATTTCTAGTCATGGACATGGATGGCAACATCTGGAAAGCTGCCTGGAGGTGAGTATTGTCTGTGATGTTGTCTGCGGGTTAAAGTCTGACACCATCAGGATGTTTATTTCTGATCATGGAAATTGACAGCAACAGTCTTGAAAGCTGGCTGGAGGTGAGTATTGTCTGTGATGTTGTCTGCGGGTTAAAGTCTGACGCCATCAGGATGCTTATTTCTGATCATGGAAATTGACGGCAACAGTCTCGAAAGCTGGCTGGAGGTGAGTATTGTCTGTGATGTTGTCTGCAGGTTAAAGTCCGACACCATCAGGATGTTTATTTCTAGTCATGGAAATTGACGGCAACAATCTAGAAAGCTGGCTGGAGGTAAGTACAATACAACACAACTTTATTGTCCCTGTGTAGAGAAATGTTCTTTCTGGCTTGTCATTTACATAAAAACATTCGATAAAATTTAACAATAAAACATCAACAACTCAATGAACACGGAGCTAAAAACCACTCAAATACAAGGAAAATACTTAACAATAACAATGTACACACACACGCACGCACGCATGCTTCCCACCCACCCACCAGTTCACCCATACACCCACCCACACACACATGCACACACACACGCACACACACGCACACATTATTCTTCTGGCTCACCAATAACTTAAAACATTCAATAAATTACAATAAAACAAAATTCCTTAAACAACAAAACACTAAAATCGAAACACTCAATCAACCACAACATATAAATTATAGGCAGCATTTATCAAGTAATATATTAAATCCAGGCAGTATATAATCCCTCACACACACATACATGCACACACGCATGCATGCACACACGCGCACACACACACATTATTATTCTGGCTCACCAATAACTGAAAACATTTAATAAATATTATAATAAAACAATTATTCCTGGAGTAAACATCGAAACACTAAAATCGACCCCAACATATAATATATAGACAGCATTTATTGTTGTATTGTCTGTGCTGTTGTCTGCAGGTTAAAGTCCGACACCATCAGAATGCTTATCCCAGTCATGCACATGAATGAATGACAATTTATATAGAGTGCATAAAAAAACCTCCCACACCAAAACCTTGTGTGTTCACAGCGCCAGATACACTCAGTGCTCTCACAAGCTAAAAATTACCAAAGGAAACTCATACATCTAAGGTACAAACAGCCCAGATTCTGCAGTGTATGGTCTAACAACACCAGCTGAAAAAGAAGACAGAAGAAAAAAGGAGAGAAGAAGAAAAAAAAGCATTGTAAATTGCGGTGAAATCGAGAGCACTGTTTTTTCCTAGATTCTGCAGTGTATGGTCTAACAACACAGCTGAAAAAGAAGAAGAAAGAAAGAAGAAAAAAAAGCATTGCAGATTGCAGTAAAATTGAGAGCACCGTATTTTCCCAGATTCTGCAGTGTATGGTCTAACAACATCAGCTGAAAAAGAAGAAGAAAGAAAGAAGAAAAAAAAGCATTGCAGATTGCAGTAAAATTGAGAGCACTGTATATTCCCAGATTCTGCAGTGTATGGTCTAACGACATCAGCTGAAAAAGAAGAAGAAAGAAAGAGAAGGGAAAAAAAGCATAGCAAATTGCGGTGAAATTGAGAGCACTGTTTTTCCCCCCAGATTCTGCAGTGTATGGTCTAACAACATCAGCTGAAAAAGAAGAAGAAAGAGAGAAAGGAAAAAAGCATTGTCGATTATATGGTAAAATTGAGAGCACTGTTTTTTCCCAGATTCTGCAGCGTATGGTCTAACGACATCAGCTGAAAAAGAAGAAGAAAGAAAGAGAAGGGAATAAAAGCATAGCAAATTGCGGTGAAATCGAGAGCACTGTTTTTCCCCCCAGATTCTGCAGTGTATGGTCTAACAACATCAGCTGAAAAAGAAGAAGAAAGAGAGAAAGGAAAAAAGCATTGTCGATTTTATGGTAAAATTGAGAGCACTGTTTTTTCCCAGATTCTGCAGCGTATGGTCTAACGACATCAGCTGAAAAAGAAGAAGAAAGAAAGAGAAGGGAATAAAAGCATAGCAAATTGTGGTGAAATCGAGAGCACTGTTTTTCCCCCCAGATTCTGCAGTGTATGGTCTAACAACATCAGCTGAAAAAGAAGAAGAAAGAGAGAAAGGAAAAAAGCATTGTCGATTTTATGGTAAAATTGAGAGCACTGTTTTTTCCCAGATTCTGCAGCGTATGGTCTAACGACATCGGCTGAAAAAGAAGAAGAGAGGAGAGAAAAGAAGCATTGTAAATTGCAGTAAAATCAAGAGCACGACATCAGCTGAAAAAGAAGAAAAAAGAAAGAGAAGGAAAAAAAGCATTGTAGATTTTCTGGTAAAATCAAAGACACTGTTTTCCCCCCCAGATTCTGCGGTGTATCTCCCAGCTGGAGCTGGCTCAGCTGATCGGCACTGGCGTCAAGCCAAAGCACATGTCCAAAGATACCGGCGCCATCCACCCCATCGAGGCCTTTGACCCAGAAGGTGAGAGAGCAGACTTGGGGGGGGGGGGGCCGGGGCTGGTTTTGGTTTGCATCCTGGCTGGGTCTCTTTTCAAACTTTTACTGTGGGGGTGTGTGTGCATATATGTGGTTTGTGTGTGTGTATGGGGGGGGTGGCTGCTGTGTATGTATGTGTGTGGTTTGTGTGTGTGTATGGGGGGGGGGGGGGTGGCTGCTGTGTATGTGTGTGTGTATGGGGGTGTGTGGCTGCTCTGTGTGTGTGTGTGTGTGTGGTTTGTGTGTGTGTATGGGGGGTGTGGGGTGGCTGCTGTGTATGTGTGTGTGTGTGTGTGGTTTGTGTGTGTGTATGGGGGGGGGGGTGTGGCTGCTCTGTGTGTGTGTGTATGGGTGGGTGTGGCTGCTGTGTATGTGTGTGTGTGTGTGTGTGTGTGTGTGTGTGTGTGTGAAATGACATGACCAGGGGGGGAAAAAGGAGAGAAAAAAGTCACATGACCAGACCAAAAAATGTCACATAACCAAACAAACAAAAAACATGTATGACATGACCAACCCAAAACACGTGTGACACAACCAAACAAAAAAACATGGGCGACGTGACCGGACCAAAAAAAAAAATATAAATGACATGACCAGACCAAAAAATACAAACAAAAACATTTGACATGGCCTGACCCAAAACAAATGTATGACATGACCAGACCCCAAAAAACAAACGTATGTGACATAACCAGACAAAACAAGTGTGTGTGACGTGACCGGACCATCTTCTGCCTGTTTCAGTGATAGCGCGCGGTGGGCTGAGTGGTATGGACCGACAGCGACTGGCCAACTTCCACGAGACAGTAGGGGAGACCAGCTCGCAGAGCGTCGTGGTTGCTGTCGATCGAATCTTCACTGGATCCGTGCGACTAGATGGAGATGCCATCGGTGAGTTTGTGTGCAGAAAGCATTTGCTGTCCTGTAGGAAAAGAGAGTGACAACAGCAAAGACAACTTAAGACCCTGTTGAAACCCCTCCTGTTAGAGTTTGTGTGCAGAACACATTTGCCATCCAATAGGACAAATTAAGACCCTACATCCCTATCCCTTACCCCCCTTACCCTTCCCCCCAAGAAAACTGCTTTTTCAAGACTCATAATGGCAAGTCAGCACTGTTGTAGCATTGTGGACTTGTGGCACTGTAGCGTTGTGGCACTGTTGCCAATATTACTTGCCTTTTCAGTAACCTGCCCCGTTAAGTGTGAAATAATCACATGTGCAAAATAGTGTAACATGGCCGTACCCCTGACACCCTTTACACTAAGAGACCTGTGATGCCCTTTACATTAACAGACCCATGATACCCTTTACATTTACAGACCCATGACACCCTTTACATTAGTAGACCTGTAACCCTTTACAATAATTAGACCTGTGACACCCTTTACATTAACAGACCTGTAACCCTTTACATTCATAGACCCATGACACCCTTTCACAGACCTGCAACCTGTTGGATTCAGAGACCTGTGACACCCTTTACATTAACGGACCCTTAACCCTTTACATAAACAGACCTGTGACACCCTTTACATTAACGGACCCTTAACGGACCCTTAACCCTTTACATAAACAGACCTGTGACGCCCTTTACATTAACAGACCTGTGACACCCTTTACATTAAAAGGATTGGGTTTTGTTTTGGTTTTGGTTTTTCATTGTAAAAAGACTATCCATACAACCAGAAAAAGAAAGAACTGTCTGCCTGGGCAGCAAAAAGACTATACATACAACCAGAAAAAGAAAGAACTGTCTGCCTGGGCAGCAAAAAGACTATACATACAATCAGAAAAAGAAAGAACTGTCTGCCTGGGCAGCAAAAAGACTATACATACAATCAGAAAAAGAAAGAACTGTCTGCCTGGGCAGCAAAAAGACTATACATACAACCAGGAAAAGAAAGAACTTTCTGCCTGGGCAGCAAAAAGACTATACATACAATCAGAAAAAGACAGAACTGTCTGCATGGGCAGCAAAAAGACTATACATACAACCAGAAAAAGAAAGAACTGTCTGCATGGGCAAGTACAAAGAGGGAAGGAAAAGCAATCAGTGCCGCATCCCAACTCTCCTGTAACTACAAAGACCCCCCCCCCCCCCATGCCTGGCTTGCTTTTTTTCAGTGGAATTCACCAAAGCGCTGTGCCAAGTGTCATTAGACGAGCTGGCAAACTCCAGCCACCCGCGCATGTTCAGCCTGCAGAAGATTGTGGAGATCTCCTACTACAACATGGGCCGCATCCGCTTGCAGTGGTCACGCATCTGGCAACACATCGGCGACCACTTCAACAAGGTGAGCGGGGGCAGCTGGCTTCAGACCACCCTGAGCAGGCTGCTTGCTGCTTTGCGCGTGGCTGAACCCTCTCTGTGCTGCGTACGGTTCTTTGTTGTGGTGTGGGCATTCTGCAGCTGTGCGCCAGGGTGTAGGGAGAATGCTGTCTTCCTCAACTGCAAATGGCTCGAGGCTCACCTGTTTTCAAATCAGTGATTGTAGTGTCTGCTGATCCTCTCTCTTTCTGGGTGTGTGTGTGGTGTGCATGTGTGTCTGTATGAATGGGTGTGTATGTGTGAGTGTGTGTGTGCACTCTTTCGCCATACGTGGTTGTGCACGTGTATGTTTGTGTATGTGTGTGTGCTTGAAGCGTGTGTGTGTGTGTGTGTGTGTGTGTGTGTGCATGCATGCATGCATGTGGTTGTGCACATGTATGTGTGTGTGTGTGTGTGAAGCATGTGTGTGAGTGGCTGGATGCATCTGTGTGTGTGCGTGCATGGGCGCATGCTCTTGTTTATCACTTGGCAAAGAGAGTGCTCCAGTGTGTGCCACAAGCGTGGCTTTCCCCGTGGATACCTGGAGCACTCTACAAAATGCCAGTCCTCATCATCATCACATGACGTGTAGAGTTGACTGGGCGTTAAAAACCAGTTACTTACACTCTTTAAATCCAGTTGAATCATGTAAAACAGAACTGGACAGATTTCTCCTTTAGTGGCTTTTTCAGAGCATATTGAGGAATTTTGCTATTTGGGCCAGATAGAAATAATCCAGGGAGGTTTTCAGACTGTTTCTTGCCAGTGTGGTCTGGCGTTAGCGTGCTGCTTCTCAACTGTTCAACATGCTTGCGCAGGTGGGGTGCAGTCCCATGGAGGACGTGGCGTTTTTCGCAGTGGATTCCCTGCGTCAGCTGTCCATGAAGTTCATAGAGAAGGGCGAGTTTGCCAAATTCCGTTTCCAGAAAGACTTCCTGCGGCCTTTTGAACACATCATGAAAAGAAACAGGTATGCATAATTAATTTGGGCATGGGGGGCGGGGGAGGAGGCACGTGTGCTAAGATTGTGTTTCTTTCATGTTGTTTTGATTTCAGTATTTTCGGTTTTAAATGTATATTTTAAGTTTCTGTGATATTTGTCAGTCTGTTTTTCGGTCCATTTCTCCCACAGTCTGCAGTGGGGTGATTATTATTATTATTATTCATAGCTTTTATGTAGCGCTATTCTCTGTTCTCGAGCATACTCACTGCGCACGTTGGCATGTGATTCTGAATGAGTGTATCCTTTTATAGCACGTATTATTAATATCCATGGAAGTGGTGTACTGGCAGGGCAATGAGCCCACATTTTTTGTTTCTAATTTTTCTAATGTGTCTCACAAATGATACAGTCTCAGTAAAAAGTGTGTCCTTGTTCTGTCTCTTGTTTTCTTGTCCAGATCTACTTCTCCAACTGATGGGATGTGCAGATGATGAATTGTTTTACTTTCATTTTTTTTCCCCCTTACCATGTCTCCTATAATCTGTGATAACGTGGTGCAATGTGTGTGGCACAGGCAGTGAACTCTTTAATTTCAAATCTTCCATTTTTCTTTCCAGATCTCCTACAATCCGTGATATGGTGGTGCGGTGCGTGGCACAGATGGTGAACTCACAGGCAGCCAGCATTAAGTCTGGGTGGAAGAACATTTTCTCCGTCTTCCATCTGGCTGCCTCTGATCATGACGAGGGCATTGTGGAGCTGGCGTTTCAGACGACTGGCAAGATCATACGTGAGTTTGGATGTGAAAATCAGACCCGTGACAATATTGTTCGGAGAGTTTGGATAGAAAATAAGACCACCTGAAAAACTGTGTGCAAGTTTGGATTGAAAAGTGGACCACCGGCAAAATGTTTGGACAGAAAAGAAGATAACCTGCAAAATTGTATGCAAGTTTGGATTGAAAAGTGGACCACCTGCAAAATATTTCAATAGAAAATAAGACCACCTGAAAAATTGCATGCAAGTTTGGAGTGAAAAGTGGACCACCTGCAAAAATGATGTTGATTTTTTTTTTTTAGTCCAAAGTTCCATCACAGACATGGTTTAATTAATTTCATTAAGCATCAGACTACATGTAAAAGTTATAAATGCAAATTTGGATTGAAAGATAGAAAATGTTCCACCTTATTTGATTTTACCTAATATTTTGTGCTGTTCTTTGGGGGGGGGGGGGGGGGGGTAACTTCTGATGTCAACTGAAGGAAAAGAGTTACATTCAGGGAGGAATGTATTGGTAGATGAATAATGATGTGCCTGGTTTCACTTTAAAGGGAAACCTAACCGAAGACAGATATTGTCCTGAGAATGTAGAAACTGTGCCGTGCTTCGTTTGGTTGTTTTGTGATTTTTTTTTATACAAGTACATTTCTGCTTCAAATCTGAGCTCTTCAGTGCCCTGCCAGGTTGGTTTGCTCTTTACAAATGAAGATCAGAAACGAGTTGGTTTGCGGTGTTTTTGCCACACATGTGAGCCATGTTTATGATGCTGCTGACACAGACTTCTGGGCACAAAACGGCAGTGCTCAGTTGTGTTTTGGTGACTTTCAAACGTTAACAAACAGGAATCTGAAACAAGAATGACTGCTAGCATTCTAAAACAAGATCCAGACGCAAAAAAGGTTCAGAACACTGTTTAGTAGGACAAAACACAACATGTGAATTTTCATGGTAATCCCCTCTATCAAGCTTATAAAACAACACTTAAATGACAATTAAATGGTGAAAAACAATGAAAAATGAGATGGAGAGCTAAGCCACTTATCTGTTCTTGGCGTTTTTGTGCCCGGAGAGCTAGATGAGTTGATGCTTAATGTCCTCAGATGTCATTTGACATATTAGGGACAAGTTGTGACCAATGCCGAAGCACGGTTCAATAAAATCCACATACGTAAGGTGTATGCGTGTTTTTAGCTGTAACCTGCCACCTGCACTTTTTGGCAGAATGACCGGGATTTTTTACATGCTACTGCGGTAACACGGGGGTGGAACGGATACCGAAATAAGAGTCAGCACAGAAAGTCGACCCTGGAGAAGAAAATTCTCCCGCCGTTCCAGCAGGGATTCGAACCCGCGACCTTTCAATCACGAGTCCGGTGCTCTAACCACTGAGCTATCCCCGCCCCCAAGCCCGGAGAGCTAAGCCACTTATCTGCTCTTGGTGTTTTTATGCCTGGAGAGCTAAGCCACTTATCTGCTCTTGGTATTTTTATGCCTGGAGAGCTAAGCCACTTATCTGCTTTTGGTTGAGCCATGTTGTTTTTGTGCCCAGTTAACAAACGACCTGAAATCAAGGAAAAACTGCTGTGTGTGTATTTTGTATTCCATTCCAGTCAGCATCCATGATACCTCTTCAGTTCAGTTCCTTCCTTTAAACTCCTGGAGACTGAGAGGATGTACTTCATCAGTGGCCTTTTTGCAAGCTCCTGAAACCTCACCTGTTTTCACCTGAGTGCTGAATCAGTGCTTTGATGGGCCTTTTCCTCTTGTGTTACTTTTTTCATTTTCTTTCATCTCCTCTAGTCAATTGCCCTGACATAACCGTAACGGTTGACTGGGCGTGACACACCAAATGACCCACATCCTCAAGTCTTTTCCTTGCTGCTGTCTCGCTTTGACAACATCACAGTGCTGTGAGCGTGGCTTGTACATGGATGCTGAGCGTTCAGCAAGTCTACGGCCATCAGCATCCTCCGCAGTTTCATTTACTCAAACAGTTGCCGGAGCGTGACCGCAAAGTGGCAGGGTGTTGTTTTCAAGGCTACGGTTGTGTGCACAAAATTTCAACAGGGTCTGGTATCAGTGCTCGAAGACATGGGGAGGAGAGAGGGAAACTCAACAGGAACAATAATTACAACAAAGCATACTTCGGTTTAAGAATATACATCTGTCCTGCCGAAGCTGTGCAGCTCGGTGTGTCTTGTGTTGTGGGATTGTTGCTTACACAAAATTTCAAGAGGGTCTGGCGTCAGTCCTTGAAGACGTGGGGAGGAGAGAGGGAAACCCAATAGCAGTAATAATTACAACAAAGTGTATTTCAGTTTAAGAATATGTACCTGTCCTGCCAAAGCTGGACAACTCAGCATGCCTGTATTGTGGGATTGTTGCACACACAAAATTTCAGCTGGGTCTGGTGTCAGTCCTTGAAGACATGGGGAGGAGAGAGGGAAACTCAACAGGAACAATAATTACAACAAAGCATATTTCGGTTTAAGAATATACATCTGTCCTGCCGAAGCTGTGCAGCTCGGTGTGTCTTGTGTTGTGGGATTGTTGCGTCCACAAAATTTCAACAGGGTCTGGTGTCAGTCCTTGAAGACGTGGGGAGGAGAGAGGGAAACCCAATAGCAATAATAATGACAACAAAGTGTATTTCAAAGTTAAAATATATATCTATCCTTACAAAGCTGGACAACTCAGCATGCTTGTATTGTGGGATTGTTTCAGTCCTTGAAGACGTGGGGAGGAGAGAGGGAAACTCTTCAACAATAACAATTACATACAAGTGTATTTCAGTTTAAGAATATCTACCTGTCCTGCCGAAGCTGTACAGCTCAGTGTGCCTGTGTTATGGGATTGTTGCAGTGAGTGTGTTTGAGAAACACTTTGCCTCCATCATCGATTCATTCCAAGACGCTGTGAAGTGCTTGTCGGAGTTCGCCTGCAACGCTGCATTCCCAGACACCAGCATGGAGGCCATCCGTCTCATCCGCAACTGTGCCAAATATGTGGCAGAAAAACCTCATGTGAGTGACCGCGTTGTGGCTATCTGAGTGCAAGCAGAAAAACTGAAATTAGTGTCTGGAAGCATCAGAGAATTACTGACATAAGTTCTGGTCAGTGGCGTGATTCATTATCACACAAACAGGCAGTCCACTGATGTTTCAGGGTGGGTTTGGGATGAGAAAGGGAGCGCTGAAATTTTTAATTTATTTCCTGAGTTCAGGTTTGTGCAGAGACCTTTTCTGGGGTGTTGTAATTGCAGCCTGTTTTCGTGATCATCTTTAACATTGTCAAGTGGGATCCTTGCTGGACATGTGGAAGAAGCAGTAATTGGATTCGTTTGATGGTGGCAGGCTGTTGGGACTTAATGTCCACAGAGACCATATGTGTAGATCTGTTAGGGATCAGAATTTGTTTGAATGGTGTGCCAGGTATTTTGACCCATTGGGGGGGGGTGGGGGTTGTGCTGTGTGCCAGGCATTTTGATCATGGGGGAGAGGTTGCACTGTGCACCAGGTGTTTTGGCCAGTGGGTGGGGTGGGGGGTGCACTGTGCACCAGGTATTTTAGCCAGTGGGGGGTGGGGGAGGGGTTGCACTGTGCACCCAGTATTTTGGCCAGTTTGGGGGCTGGGTGGGGGGGTTACACTGTGCACCAGGTATTTTGGCCAATTGGGGGGGGGGGGGGGGGTGCACTGTGCACCAGGTATTTTGGCCAATTTGGGGGGTGGGGTGAGGTGGGGGTTGCACCAGGAATTTTGTGCACAAGGAATTTTGGCCAGTTAGGTAAGGGGGGGGGTGTGTGCACTGTGCACCAGGTGTTTCGACCAATTGGGGGAGGGTGGGGTTGCAAAGTGCACCACATATTTTGACCAGACTGGGGCAGGGTGGGGGTGTCCACTGTACAGCAGGTATTTTGACCAAACTGGGGGAGGGTGGGGGTGTCCACTGTGCACCAGGTATTTTGACCAAACTGGGGGGTGCACTGTACACCAGGTATTTTGACCAAACTGGGGGGTGGGGCTGCACTGCGCACTAGGTATTTTGACCAATTTGGAGGGGGGCTGGGGCACTGTGCACCAAATATTTTGACCAGTTGGGGGGCAGGAGGGGGGAGAACTGTGCACCAGCTATTTTGACCTGTTGGGGCAGGGGGGGGGTGTTGCAAGTGCAGTGAGCATGCTGAGCCAGCATGTACATGTTCACACCCTACAAATCATCACATGTACATATTCACACCCTACAAATCATCACCATCATCAGGATGATTATAGTTCATGTGTTGGCTAGTTTAATTACTCCACAGTTTTTTTTTTGTATGTGTGTTACAACAGATGTTCCGCGAGCATGCTGGGGAAGATCTCAATGTTCCTGAGGAGGACCGCGTGTGGGTGAAAGGCTGGTTCCCTGTGCTCTTCGAGCTGTCCTGCGTCATCAACAGATGTAAACTGGATGTCCGGACTCGGTCAGTCTCTTGTGGACTTCGTTAACTCATTGAGGACTCCCTTTTCTCCTTGCCCTGATATATACCCTTGTCTCCATTGTCTCAACATTTTGTGACACACAATGCTGGGTCTTTATAAAAAAAACTAAAAAAAAACAATTCAGGCGTATAATCATTAAATTTGTATTCTTTTTATTTTAAACCCTTGCTGTGCTTGAGAAAAACAACAACAACCCTGAGTCTGTAAAAGTGCAGCCTACCTTAATGTGAAGCAAAAACCATCACTGTAAAGGGTCAGAGGTTTTTGTTAATTCTGTCTAGATCTGTTGTACTCCAGGAATGCCAGCTTATCCGATCCAATTCATAATAACTATGCAGCATGTAGCAGCTTTTTTATTATTATTATTGATCATTTTTGTATAGCGCTTTTCTCCGCTCTCAAGCAGACTCACTGTGCTCGCAAGTGATTCTACATGAGTGAATGGCTTTTTACAGCGCGTTTTTGAAACGCCGCAGTGGTGTACTTACAGTCACTTGGGTGTACTTGCTGGTGTCAGAGTGTTGGGACACACCCAAGCCAAGGTATCACTGGACCAGTAACTAGACATCTGAAGATCTAACACACGAAAAAGTTCAACAGAACACTATGTATTAGGACAAAACAAAGTATACAGATTTTTGAGGTACCAGAAACCCTCTTTATCAAGCTGCCAAACGACACTTAACACTCACAGTTAAATGGTGAAAAATGAAAGCTGTAGAACTAGGGCATGTGATATTATTTCAACCATTTCTCCGACCCATGTTCCAGGGGCCTGACGGTGATGTTTGAAATCATGAAGACTTACGGCGAGTCATTCCAGCCCCACTGGTGGAGGGACCTCTTCCGCATCATCTTCAGGATCTTTGACAACATGAAGCTGCCGGAGCAACTTAATGAGGTCAGTTTTGCACCAAACACATGCGGTGGAATTTCGCGATGCGATGCTGTTCTTGAGCTTGGCATATTATGTGTGGTGCTGTGCTTTTTTATTGTTGCTTTTTTTTCAGTGTGCGTACTTTATTTCTGCAGCTGTGAAAGTTTGTGTGTGCTTTATTTGTCCAGCACGAAAATTTTATGTATGTTATTTTCCCAGATGAGAAATTTTGTGTACACTGTTTGCCTGGGGGGAAATTTAGATTTTACTCAGTTTGCCTGGTGGGAAATTTTGTCTACTTTTGCATATATTTTATTTCCCCGGCAGGGAAAGTTTGTTTGGTGGGAAATTTTGTCTGTATGTTTGTGTATATTTTATTTCCCCAGCAGGGAAAGTTTGTTTGGTGGGAAATTTTGTCTGTATGTTTTTGTATATTTTATTTCCACAGCAGGGAAAGTTTGTGTATGTTCTGTTTTCCCCTGGTGGGAATTTGTGTATACTTCGTTTCCAGTTGGTAAATTGGGCGGATACTTTATTTTCGCTTGTGGGATATTTTGTCAGTTTGTGTAGATTTGATAGTTTTCCCTGTTAGGATTTTTTTGTGTGTACTGTATTTTCCCTGGTGGGAAATTCTGTGTATACTTTATTTTCCTTGGTGGGAAATTTTGTGTATACTGTATTTCCCCAGTAGGGACATTTTGTGTATACTTTGTTTCCCACACTGGAAAAAATTGTGTGCACTCTGTTTCTTCTGCTGATACATTTTTGCATAGATGCCAATGTTCCTGTGTGGAAATTTTCTCATGAGAAAGTTAGTGGCTTCCTCTGGGGAACACCAAAGGTAACAGAGTTAAAGTATTCAATATCACAATGATAACCATACCCTTAGTAAAGTGATCACAAATAAGTTGTTCATTTTTTATGTCTGTGTCAGTATGCAAATCTTCACAGGTGAGCTGACACAGGCATAGCCAGGAGATGAATGTCACTGTGTTTGTTATTTCATTGTCTGGAAATTTTCTCAGGAACAACCTTTTGAATTTGATTTTTTTATTCAACTGTCATGTACCTTGGTGGAGTTTATGTACCTTGTATTGACTCGTATGCCAGGTGAGAGTTACCACAGGCGACTCAGGTCTTTGTTGTTGTGTTTGTGTGATGTCTTTCAAGCACTAATTAACTCCTTCACATGTTCTTCTAATCAGTTTTTTTTTAACGTTAACTGCAATGCTGTTGTTTGCCTGTGTGACGGAAAGGTTTGTGTGACGTCTTTCAAGAGCTACTTAACTCCCGCGCATGTTGTTTTATTCAGTTGTTTTGACTGCAATGCTGCTGTTTGCCTGTGTGGCAGAAAGCGGAGTGGATGACGACCACGTGCAACCACGCACTGTACGCCATCATTGACGTGTTCACCCAGTACTACGAAATCAGGTCTTTGTTGTTGTGTTTGTGTGACGTCTTTCAAGCACTAATTAACTCCATCATGTGTTGTTTTATTCAATTGTTTTGACACCAACTGCAATGCTGTTGTCTGGCAGAAAGCGGAATGGATGACGACCACATGCAACCACGCACTGTACGCCATCATCGACGTGTTTACCCAGTACTACGAAATGCTGAACCCCCTGCTGCTGGATGACCTCTACCAGATGCTCAAGTGGTGTGTGCAACAAGGTGGGCAGTAGTAGTAACAGAATGCCTGTGGTCTTTGAATGTCTTTGAAAGATTCCCGAAAGTCTGTGAAAAATATATAATTCAGCTGAGGTCTTTATTCTGTTTGAAATTCTCTGAAATTCATATCTTTGAATTAAAAACATGGTCTTAAAGATTTGTAAATACTGGAGTCAAAAGTTTGCAGACCCTTGAAGGAAATAGTAGCTGGGGAGTGAGAGTAAAGAGTAAAGGGCTGAGTTTAAACAGCAATGAGTGCCTCTACACAGCTGCCGGATGAGGTAGTCATATATTATTACGTCTTCTCCCTCTTCCGCATCTCTTTCATTGTGCTGTCCTGTCTAAATCTGAATCAAGAGACCTGCCTCACTGCTGTTCATAATGACTGACGCCCCCCCACCCCCCACCCCCACCTCCTGGTCCACAGACAATGAGCAGCTGGCAAGGTCTGGCACCAACTGCCTGGAGAACCTGGTCATCTCCAATGGTGCCAAGTTCTCCTCCCAGGTGTGGGACAACACCTGCGCCTGCATGCTGGACATCTTCAAGTCCACCATTCCGCATGACCTCCTCTCCTGGAAACCCGAGGGGGCCCTGGAAACTGAGCCCCTCTCGCCCACTGACATGTCACCCGACGGACAGGTACAGCTTTAATCAGCCGTTTCCCTGCCTTTGGGATATTGTGTGTGTCAGTGTGTGTGTGTTTATGAGTGTGTGTGTGTAACTGTGTGTGTGTTTAAGTTTGTGTGTGGGTGCGTGCATGTGTGTGTGTGTGTAAGTTCGCATGTGTTTGTGAGTGTGTGTGCGTGCATGCATGCATGTGTATATGTGTGAATAAGTTGTGTTTTTTGTGTGAGTAAATTTGTGTGTCTGTGAGTAAGTGTGTGTGTGTGTGTGTGTACATGAGTAAGATAATGTGTGTTTATATAAGTTTGTGTGCGTGAGTACGCTTGTGCATGTATGTGTGTGTGAGTACATTTGTTTTATAAACTTGTGTGTGTGCGTGAGAGTAAACTGTTGTGTGTAAGTGTGTGTGAGTGAGCAAGCTTGTACTTGTGTATGTTTGTGAGTATGCATATATTTGTGTGTGCTGTGTAGATCCTGCCATTTGGCTTTCTGTGGAATTGCTTAGAATCATCATTTTCTGCTTGTGGTGGCAGCTTTGAGTTGACTGTTTTGACGGGCATGAAATCTTCTTTGAGCCCAGCAGTTCCACTTAAAATATTGAGCCTGTGCTGTGAGCGTTTGTTCAGCCATCAGCTGATGAATATCAACCTTCGGCATTTATTTTACAACCCGTTGTGCATAATCAGTTCCATGTGTGTTTGTAGCCAATTGACATGTCTCAGCGGCAGAGAGCAGACAGTGTGCACAGCGTGGGGAGCACTGTGTCCCAGGAGTCCAGAGATCATAAAATTCCCAGACCAAGTGAGAGCCTTTTCAGCCTTCTTCTTCCTCTATAATGATAGTAATAACTCTTGTATAGCGCTATAGCCCGTAAAAATTTACAAGCTTGCAGCACTGTTTATTATCAACATCAAAATCCGATTGACAATCAAAAAAGTACAAGTACTATAAATGCATACGTCGGTATCAAAATGACAAAAAAAGCCGGGATGGAGCCACGTGCTTAAAGTCTGGCAGCGGACTGTGGTCAGCGTTTCAGTTTATTTGTACATCAGCATGGCTGCATCATTGGTTGTTTGAGTGACGAGCAAATTTAGAGTTTGCTTGCTTGTTTTGATGATCGCTTTTGTGTAACGCTATTCTCCGCTGTCGAGCAGACTCACTTCACTTCTGTCGCATGTGATTCCATGTGAGCGACTGTAGCTTTTTATGGAATGTTTCGAATATTCGCCAAAGTGGAGTACATACAGGACATTTGGTTGTTACATCTGGTGCCACATAAAACGGCTGCCATCTCAGCACCTGTGGATGCCATACAACCATGTGCCATGTCACATCACTTCATGCAAAGCCACATATGTAGGGTGCAGGTGCATTTAGCTGTAAACCTGCCACCTGCACTTTTGGCAGAACGATGGGGATCTTTTGCATGCTGCTGCGGTAACACAGGGGTGGAATGGATACCAAAATAAGAGTCGGCACAGAAAGTTGAACATGGAGAAACAAATTATCCGGCCACATCTGCTGGGACTTGAACCCATGACCTTTTAATCATGAGTCCAGTGCTCCAGCCACTGAGTTAGCCCCTGCTGCTTCTTTTTGGTGAAAAGATGTGCATTTCTGTGATCATGCATTCAGTGATCTCATCATAGGAAAATCACTTTAAAAATGGCTTGCATGCTTATTTGGTGTTTTAACTTTCTGCTACTGTTCTTGGACAGCTATACATAGTATTGGTGTGCTATACAGTATACACAGAGACTTGCTTATGATTGCAACCAATCTTTATGGGTTGCCTGGTGTTTTACACAGAAAGGCCTGCTTTCATTTGAAACTGAATTTCTTTTCATAAATGATGCTTAGCACAACTCAAGTACAAAATGCACATTTTGTGTAAAAAAAATTGGTATGAGTTTACTTCTTTGACAGACTAAAGGTGTTTTTTGTGAAGTTCGTTTCCTTTAACTGAGGCGTCTCATTTTTGCATTGTACCAGGGTTGCCTGGTGTTTTACACAACAGGGTCTACTATCATTTGAAACCAAGTTTCTTTTCATGAATAATAATTAGTGTGACCAGAGTACAAAACCCACCTCTTTTTTTTTTCTCTTTTTTTTGTTACGAGTTTACTTCTTCAGTGGACTAAAGATGCATTTTTTAATGTTTTTGTTACAAGTTTACTTCTTTGACGGACTAAAGACACACCTTTTTATGTTTTGTTATAAGTTTACTTCTCGGACTAAAGATGTTTTTTTGTTGAGAAGTTCAGTTCATTTAACTGTGGGGTCTCATATTTAAGTTGTACCAGGGTTGCCTGCTGTTTTGCACAAAAAGGTCTGCTTTCATTTGGAACCAAATTTCTTTTCATGAATGATGATTATCACAACTGGAATACAAAATGCACCTTTTCTTTACGTTTTTGTCATGAATTTACTTCTCAGACTAAAGGCGCTTTGAGAAGTTCAGTTCCTTTAACTGCAGGGTCTTGTTTTTGCGTTGTTTCAGAAATCCAGGCTTCGGACCAGCAGTTGTTCCAGGGGCTGCTGATTCGCTGTGTGGTGCAGCTGGAGCTCATCCAGACCATTGACAACATCGTCTTCTTCCCCGCCACAAGCAGAAAGGAGGACGCGGAGAATCTGGCCGTGGCACAGGTTTGTAAACCTCTTGCCCACTTCCTTGAATACTGGCCACCCTTCTTCCTCTCCCCCCCCCACCCCCCTTCCCCAACAGCACTGCCCCCACAACCACCATCTCCCATCCACCCAGACCCCCCCTCCTCCCCACCTCCCCCATCTCCCCACCTCATTCTGCAAGCGTAGCATTTTGCGAAAGCCTCCATCCACTTTTTTCCTTTCCTTTTACTTATCTGTGGGGAGGTGAGAGGCATAGGGACTGCCCTATTCATGACCAGGGCAGTGTGGGTGAATCTCATAGAGACTGCCCCATTTGTGACCGGGGCATTGTGGGTGAATCTCATAGAGACTCTGACTGCCCTAATCATGACAGTGAGTGAAGGAAGTGAGGGAAGATCTCAGAGAGACTGCGCTAATCATGAGCAGGGCAGTGAGGGCAAATCTCAGAGACTGCCCTAATCATGAGCAGGGTAGTGAGGGAAAATCTCAGAGACTGCTCTAATCATGAGCAGGGCAGTGAGGGCAAATCTCACAGAGACTGTCCTAATCATGAGCAGAGCAGTGTGTGTGAATCTTATAGAGACTGCCCTAATCATGACCAGGTCATGAGGGAAAATCGCACAGAGACTGCCCTAATCATAAGCAAAGCAGCATGGGTGAATCTCAGAGAGACTGCTTTTGTTTGATCAGTACCAGGACAGTGTGGATCAATCTCATAGAGACTGCTGTAATCATGACCAGGGCAGCATAGGTGAATCTCAGAGACTGCCTTTGTTTTATCATTACCAAGGCAGTGTGGGTGAATTTTACAGAGACTGCCCTAGTCATGACCAAGGAGGAGGACCAAGCAGGAGGACCAAGGCAAGAATGTATCTCATAGAGGCTGCCCTAATCATTATCAGAGCAGCATGGTTTAATCTCATAAAGGCTGCCCAAATCAAGACCAGGGCAGCATGGGTCAATCTTACAGGGACAGCCTTTGGTTTCTACTATTCTAGCCACAGGGGCAAGCGTGGTTGAATTTCATAAAGGCTGACTGTGTATTCTCGTCACCAGGGCAGCATGGGTTAACCTCACAGGGACAGCCTTTGGTTTCTGCTGTTCTAGCCACAGGGGCAAGCGTGGTTGAATTTCATAAAGGCTGACTGTGCATTCTCGTCACCAGGGCAGCATGGGTTAACCTCACAGGGACAGCCTTCGGTTTCTGCTATTCTAGCCACAGGGGCAAGCGTGGTTGAATTTCATAAAGGCTGACTGTGCATTCTCGTCACCAGGGCAGCATGGGTTAACCTCACAGGGACAGCCTTCGGTTTCTGCTATTCTAGCCACAGGGGCAAGCGTGGTTGAATTTCATAAAGGCTGACTGTGCATTCTCGTCACCAGGGCAGCGTGGATGAATCTCACCTGTTGGACCCAAGCCACGACGCGCAGCAGGAGGACCAAGGCATGTACCAGTTCCTGAGCTCCTCCCAGCTGTTGATGTACACCGACTGTCTGCTAGAGTCCCACCGCTTTGCCAAGCAGTTCAACTCCAACCACGAGCAGCGCAACATCCTCTGGAAGGCTGGTCAGTCTCTGTTGATTATTTGGCTTTTTTGGAGGTGGGGGGGGGGGGGGGGAATAGTCAATCAAAAATACTTTGTGTTTTTGCTCCATCCTCTGGAAGGCTGGTCAGTCTCTGTTGATTATTTGGCTTTTTTGGAGGAAGGGGAGGGGGGGGGGGAATAGTCAATCAAAAATACTTTGTTTTTTTGCTCCTGTTTTGTTTTGTTTGTGTGTGTGTGTGTGTTTGTTTTGGGGGGGGATGGTAGGGGGACCATCCACAGATTATGTTTATTGTATTGATACGCAGTGATACATTTTGGTGCGAGATCAAGGCCATTATGACTGCCCATTGTTTTGCTGCCTGTCATATTATAGCTTTGGCATCCAGTTTGCCCGCTGTTCAATCAGTTTGCAAATCTGAAATAAACAGGGGGAAGGGGGGCTGGGGGAGAAGCAGGGTTTTTGCTTACTCCATAGCCCTACTCTTCACTTAGCATTGTGGGCACGTGTGTAGGCTTCCTTTGAAGACTGTGTCATAATCCATGCCAGTTGTCCATTTAAAGGAAAAAATGTCCTATTTCTGTGGGGGCACAGCATTTTGTCATGTTGATTTCTTGATGTGACTGTAGCATTTCAAAACAAGCAAATATGTCTGACAAGGAGAGCGACATTTTGGAGAAGCCAGCTTTATAGTCTGCCAATTCCAGTGATGTTTCATGCCCAGTGAGAGAACAAATTGAACGCATGACTATCCCGGAAACATTTTTGCGAAAAGCATCTCACAGTACTTGCCCTGAAATATTTCCAACCAGCCTGTAAGCTGTGTTTCCACCAAGCAAGGTTGAACGTGTGCGGAGAATGGTTCTTAGCTCACTTTTCCAGGCTGGTCTTTGATTCAGCCTTCCACACTGTATCAGATGTGACGTGTCAGATGCGTATAGATTTGTTTCTGGTGAGCTGACAAAAATATAGTTCCAAAACTCGAGATGCAAACCAGCACACCCCAACCGAAAGTGGATAAGTAGCCTATGCACACTTTCATGTTTCACCATTTAACTGTCATTTAACTGTTCTGTTGCTTGAAAAAAAAGAAAAAAAAAAGAGGCTTACCCTAGTTAGTTAGTAATTGGATTTGAATGTCCTGTCAAACACACAGGGTCACCCCAGGAGAGAGGCTTACCTGAATCTTTGCACATTGTGTAGTGTCATTAAATAAGCTTTCTTTCCAACCTTTTGTGTGTTTGGATCTTAATCTGCAAAATAACCCCCCCCCCCCCCCCCCCCCCCCCGGCCTGCCCACCCCACCCCCCACCCCCTCAAGTGGCCTTAGTGTATTGAAAAAAAAGAAGGAAAAAGTTCAAAACAGCTTCTGGTGGGGTGCAGTTTTTTTTGTGTGTGCTGAGTTTATTCATTTTTTGGGGTGGGTGGGGGGGAGGCTTTCATCCCTGTTTCCGCTGTGGTACCACCATTGCTGATGTGATCAGGCTTTGTGGCAGGCTTCAAGGGCAAGGCCAAGCCGAACCTGCTGAAGCAAGAGACGCAGAGCCTGGCGTGCATTGTCCGCATCCTGTTCCGAATGTACAACGACGAGAGTCGCCGGGACGACTGGCCGCAGGTGGAGGGCAAGCTGCTGGAGTAAGTACTTCTGTTTGCTGCGTCTTGCTCAGAACTGGGTGAGATTTTGGGTGTGCAGCCGTTTCCTGGCACATATGTTGCAACTTGTTTGTGGGGCCTCCGTCCATTCATGTGGCTGCTTTGTGGCTTCAGGGGATGAGTAAGCAGTGGTGTGTGTGTGCGGGGTTTTCATTTTCTGAGCTTTAAACTCGATTCAATTTTTGGGGGTTAAAATTGTCCACTTTCCGTACGTTAAGGGTGTTCTTGTTATGGTGCAAAGTCAGGTTGAGAAGCGCCTGTGGCAACCTTGCCAGGACCTTTTTTCAGTGAAGGTAATTCACAAGTCTTATTTTGTGGAGTCACTGAATAAAGTAGCTGAAGCTGATGACATGGTGCATCTGATTGGCTAACCAGTTCATCATGACAGCAGGTCATTGGCATAGTCCTGTTGACTGCGCCACACGACATCAGGCTTCCAGGGACATGCTGTTTTTATTTTAACCCCTTCACTGCCCTGGCCTCTAACATTTCCAGGCTAAATGATGCACGGACGTGCCATCAAAGTGTATATTTTCCGGTTCCATATGCTATGCGTTTTCAGTGCTATGCGTTCTTGCACATGCCAGTGCAAAACAAAAGACAAAAAGGTTTGAAGGCTTCAGATTTCGCTCTTTTGTTGGTCATTTTCAAGTGACGTTGTGGCAGTGAAGGGGTTAAGAAACAAAATCACCACAGACATTTTGCAAATTGGGCCTTTGTTTTGTTTCTTCAGCATAAGTGTCAGTTGGTTTTATATAGTTTCCTTAGCATAGTGTTAGCTGGTTTTGTCTAGTTTTCGCTGCATAGTGTTGGCATGTTTTATAGAGTTTCCTCAGCATTGTGTTAGCATGTTTCCTTGGCATAGTGTTCGACGGTTTTGTCTAGTTTTCGCTGCATAGTGTTGGCATGTTTTATAGAGTTTCCTCAGCATTGTGTTAGCATGTTTCCTTGGCATAGTGTTAGAGGGTTTTGCAGAGTTTCCTCAGCATTGTGTTAGCATGTTTCCTTGGCATAGTGTTAGAGGGTTTTGCAGAGTTTCCTCAGCATAGTGTCAGCTGTCATTTTTAGTTTCCTCGGCATCTTGTTCGCAGATTTTGTCTAATTTCCTCTGCATAGTGTTAGTGTGTTTTATAGAGTTTCCTCAGCTTAGTGTTAGCTGTCATTTTTAGTTTCCTCAGCATAGTGTCGGCTGTCATTTCTAGTTTCCTCAGCATAATGTTGGCTGTTTAGTTTCTTCTGCGTAGTGTTAGCTAGTCTTATAGAATTTCCTCAGCATAGTGTCAGCTGTTGTTTTTAGTTTCCACAGCATCTTGTTCACTGGTTTTGTCTAATTGCTTCTGCATAGTAAACATGGTGCTTAACGTCCACAGAAACCATGAGGCTTATTAGGAACGGGCGTTTTTTGCATAGCGTTAGCGCATTTTATAGTTTTCTCAGCGTTGTGTCAGCTGTCAGTTTTAGTTTCCTCAGCGTAGTGTCAGCTGGTTTTATAGTTTCTTCAGCATAGTCTTGGCTGTTTTGTTTAGCTTCCTTAGCATAGTGTTGGCTGGTTTCATAGTTTTTCTCAGAATTGTGTTAGCTTGTTCACATAGTTTCCTCAGCATAGTATTAACTAGTTTCTTCTTCATTTGTGTAGTGTCCAGTTTTAACATTATGAAGACTCAGATACTTTTAGTGCATACCGGGTTATCTTATTGTTTCCATAATCCACTGAACTTTGACATGGACCACAGGATCTTTAATGTGCATATGTGATCGTTTTGGATGGGTATACACCGGGACCTGGCCTTATTGTCTCATCTGAGGAGTTTCCTCAGCATAGTGTGAGCTAGTTTTATTGTGTTTGCCTGCTGCTCTTTTCCTCTGGGTGTGTGTGTGTGAGTGAATGTGCTGATAAATGTGTTTTTGATGTTGTTGTGTGACAGTGGGTGCCAGGACACCCTGGAGTACTTCGTGTCACTGCAGTGACTTAGTGTCACTGCAAAGTGTGTGTGTGTGTGTGTGTGCTGATAAATGTGTTTTTGATGTTGTTGTGTGACAGTGGGTGCCAGGACACCCTGGAGTACTTCGTGTCACTGCAGTGACTTAGTGTCACTGCAAAGTGTGTGTGTGTGTGTGTGTGTGTGTGTGCTGATAAATGTGTTTTTGATGTTGTTGTGTGACAGTGGGTGCCAGGACACCCTGGAGTACTTTGTGTCACTGCAGTCAGTCAGTCACTGCAAAGCCTGTGTGTGTGTGGGTGTGGGTATGTGCTGACAAATGTCTTTTTGTTGCTGTGTGACAGCGTGTGCCGGGAAGCCCTGGAGTACTTCCTGTTGCTGCAGTCGGACAGTCACCGCGAGGCCTGGTGCAGCCTTCTGCTCCTCATCATCACACGCATGCTCAAGATGTCAGAGGAGAGGGTAGGTGGCTTTGACAGTGATCGTGCCGGACGTTTCTTCAAACCGGCGTGATGTCCGTAAGGCGGTGAAAGTGGTTCGCAGAAACCAGTCCGATAATGACTGTAACCGGTCAGATACGTGGCCGTCCATACTGCTACTTCCGCAGCTGTGCTAGCAAACACCCGGCTCCTTTCCCCGTGTAAATCACACAAACACGTCCATGCTCACGTGCATGCCCACACACATACACACACACTTGCACTCTCTCACAAGTCACTGGGTTGTTGTTGTTTTTTGCTGTAGTTTCTGTAGAACTGCTCAAACAAAATAACAGTCTGACCGCTTGCTGATTTTGTTTCCGGTATATGCTTATCTTATCCAGTAAAATAAAAGCTGGGTCTGGGTAGTTGTGTGAACTATCTTGATATTTCGCTTCTTTTTGGGGGCCGCACTCCGCCCCCCCCCTCCCTCCCCCCCCCGGCATGGGCACAAGTGTCCGTGAACCACAACTGTTACTGTCACGTAAAAAAGAAGAAGAAAAAAAGATGCATGGTTCTGCCTCATCTTGATTGATTATTTGATTATTTCTGTTTTATTTGATTGCTGGTGTGTTGACAGTTCCGGGTCCACGCATCGATGTACTACCCCCTGCTGTGCGAGACCATGCTGTTTGACCTGAAGCAGGAAGTGCGTGCCATACTGAAGAAGTTCTTCTCCAGAGTGGGACCTTCCTTTGGCATCACCGCCAGAACGTAGTGGGGCCTTCCGCTTTTGGATGCTGCTGTTGCTGCGTGTGACGGGGTGCTGCTGGATGTGATACTGTCTGCATTTATTGCACTGTGCATTTCACAGAGAGACTGGGTCAGAAACAGAGAGGTCTGGCGGTCTTGTTGCTTGTGGTGTATGTCACATTCATCATTGGCCGTGCTGAGCAGAGAGAGACACAGGCGGACAGGTGGCCAGACAAACTGTGTGTGAGTGTGAGAGAGAGAGAGAGGCTCTGTGTGTGTGTGTGTGTGTGTGTGTGTGTGTGTGTGTGTGTGTGTGTGTGTGTGTGTGTGTGTGTGTGTGTGTGTGTGCGTGCGTGCACTAGTGTGGGGGTCCACATTCTACCTATGCTGAACGATATGTGTGTGCGTCTGTAATTGACCTCTCACTTTCAGCCTGATAGCTGCACAGAGTAAACAACGTGACATGTGTTCAAGCTCACGCTTTGAACTGCTCAGACCCAAGACTTCCTGATCATTGTTTTTGAAATGGCACAGGCACACGCTTTGCGTGTCTGTACCTGGGTGCTTGACTGGCTAGAGCTCAGCTGTGGATCAGAGGGTCGCAAGACATCAGTTGCAAGGTCAGGGTCAGAGTCGGGGGGTGAAGGCTGTGCTTTTTTAAGTGACCGAGGGGTGTGAGTTAGAGAGTGTGACTTTAACTCGATTACATTCCTTCCAGTTCTCTGGTGGTGTGGGGGAATTAGCCGGACCCCCATTCTGAACGTAGCATCTCCATTTGACATGTCTTGAGTCCATCATCAACATTCGTGCTTGTTGTGAAAGTTCCGACACTGCAATCTTTTTATTGATTTTTGTTTCATTGTCAGACGCACGTGGGATTCAATTTCTTTTTCTTTTTTTAATGCAAACCTCTTGGTCACAGAATGAATTGACTTGGTGAGAAAATCGCTGGACAAATGAAGGAACAGTGCTGTCAGAACTAACCAAGATGAACATGGGGATATATATATATACCTGACCTATTCACACCAACAAAGACTTAAACACCTGTGATGCAAGAATCATGGGGTCAGTTTCGACAAATTATTCCCTGTCCTCTTTTTGGCAGGTAGGGGGGATATGGGGGGATCAGACAGCCTGCTCTATGACAGAAAACTAAGCAAATGTTTTGGCAACGTAGGATGATGAGGGAGAGAGAGGGGTGGAGTAAGTTAGTAGCTTGGTGTTTTATGCCCAGCCAACCATTACAGTTATGCCAGGGTGAAGAGGAGTGGAGTAAGTTAGTAGCTTGGTGCTTTATGCCCAGTCAACCATTACAGTTATATTATTGCGAAGAGGGGTGGAGTAAGTTAGTAGCTTGGTGCTTTATGCCCATTCAACCATTACAGTTATTGCGAAGAGGGGTGGAGTAAGTAAGTAGCTTGGTGCTTTATGCCCATTCAACCATTACAGTTATTGCGAAGAGGGGTGGAGTAAGTAAGTAGCTTGGTGCTTTATGCCCATTCAACCATTACAGTTATTGCGAAGAGGGGTGGAGTAAGTTAGTAGCTTGGTGCTTTATGCCCATTCAACCATTACAGTTATATTATTGCGAAGAGGGGTGGAGTAAGTAAGTAGCATGGTGTTTTATGCCCATTCAACCATTACAGTTATATTATTGCGAGGAGGGAGTAAGTTAGTAACTCAGTAGCTTGGTGTTTTATGGCCAGTCAACCATTACGGTTATATCAGGGCAAAGAGGGGTGGAGTGATATGAGAATAAGATGTTGCTGATATTATAGGCATCTTTCCTCAGACAATCTTCATTTCAGTCAACTTGCGTAGTGGGATGCGAAGCTTGTCTTTAAAGCAGAAGCCTATTTTTACAGCTAAAAATATTACGGAAGGCCTTGAATGATTTTGGTTCTTGGCCTCCCCACCGCACCCGCCCCCTCCCCATGTTAGAAAAATATATTTATATTTAAATACTGCAAAAGCAGAAGGTTTGAACACGTGTCAGTGTTTAGTTTAAGAGTGGTTGTTTTGCCCCCACTACACAGGGTAAGTGAAGACTGTGCGCAGTGTGTTTCCATACAAACAAATTGATCACTAATAACTGGATAGAATTGTTTGTTTGACTCCAAGGTTGTTGCGTGTTTTTTTGTTTATTTGTTCTTGTGTGTGGGGGGGATTTTTATTTGTGTGTGTGTGTTTTGTTGTTTTTTGGGGGGTGGGGTGGGGGGTGGGGGTACATGTAGTAGAAGTACTGGTATTTGTTTGACATCAAATTGTTGTTGTTTTTTGGAGGTGGGAGTGGGGGGGGGGGGGGTAGTAGAAATACTGGTGGTGACGGAAAGCCTAGCAGATGGGGAGGCGGAGAGCCTTTCGCTACACTGCTTCCACCGCCTTGATTTTGTGCTTAGCTGTGTAGCGGCAAAAGCCATTTTGCTTTTGTCATTCTTTTGAGGGTAAGTGGCATCACTAAACAGTGTCCGTTTTCCACAACCTTTGAAGAGAGAGGGGAACAGAAGCAGACAGATTCAAACCCGGATCCCTCTGCAGTAGCCGAGCGCCTTACCACCCAACCAAACTGGTTCACGTTCCAGCGTCCCCCTGTCATCATTTTGTGTGAAATCCGATTCGCTGAGCATGCATGAGATGAGTTTGTGGGGAGAGTTTGTGAATGGATGTCATCTTCCCCATCAAATACGATTATGGATACAATTGGTTAGTGCTTTTGTTCTTGTACAGGCATATGCAATGGCAACCATTTTCACCCAGGCACGGTTAAAAATATCTATATAACAGTCTGAAAAATGTGATATGTATTTGTATATGATGCTGTTTGTATTCCAAGTTTGTGTATCATCTTGTTATTTTTTCGGTGGGTGGTAGTGTCATTTTTGCGTTTTATCAGCCGTTTCTGGAATTTATTGAAATAATCGTTCTTGCAACAGTTTGTTTGGCCCATCACAATGTGTGGTGCGTGATTTTCTGATGTTCAATATTAACCCGTGTACTTGGATTCTTTTTCTCTGCAAAATGTGATGACCCACGAAGGTAAGCTCTGTCAAAAAGCTTAAGGATTCCTGCAGATGGTTTCTAGGGAAACGTTCATACCAGCATTTACATTCGAGTAAAGAGAATCTTGTTTTTGTTGTTGTGTCCATGTCAGCAACAAGAATTTCTGCAGCTGGTTTCTAGGGAAACGTTCATACCCAGTGATAACATTCAAGCAAAGAGAATGCACTGTGCTGTTGAGTCCACGTCAAAAATGGGGACTTCTGCAGTTCGTTTCTATGGAAACAACCCCCCAGTGATTGCAGTCAAACAAAGAGAATACACTGTGCTGTTGTGTCCTTGTCAGAGATGAGGATTTCTGCAGTTTGTTTCTGGGGAAATGTTCATACCAAGCAATTGCATTCAAGGGAAGAGAATACACTTCACTGGCTGTCTGCAAAAAACAAAAAAACAAATTGAATCGACAGTCCCTGAAAACTGGTCATTCAAGTTCAAGTATTTTTAGCTGGAGAGAGAGATGTTCTTAGATCACTCATGGCTCTCACTGCCATTGCCAAGCAGGAAGACCATCAGAGCAAACTGACATTATATTTATATTATTTTACGACTATAAAGGAATATTATGCATGCTTATAAGTGGGGTAACAAGCGTATGAACAAGCAGTTGGCTTCAAATTCAGTGCTGTTCTTTGTAGCAGGTATTTGCTTCAATTCAGCACTGTACTTTTGTCGTACATAATTATGTTGGAAACGTTTCCAAGGCAGTTAGGTTACTGCATCGTAATTTCTTTTCCGTTGATTTCATGTAATTTGTGAGCCATTGGAAATATTTTGCTGTGATTCTGTTGCCACTAACAGAGGCGTTCACACCTTAATCTGTTTGTGTAAAATGAAAACCATGTGGCTTATGAAATCAGGTAGCGGCGTATTTGTATTGTTACGAAACATCCCTGCTTTTGGCACTGGTACATTCTTAAGAGCATTGATATTATCCTTTTTTTTGATGCCTCACCCTGTTATAACCTACACTGTTCACTGGATGTTAAAAAAACAGATTATCTGTCAGTTGTGTAATGTACAGTACCATAGTCAGTGGCCTTTCCGTTTCTTCCCCACCCCCCACCCCACCATCTTCAGTATTTCCTGACTGATTTAAAATACCAAAAGACCTACCTATTGCAATATTGGCATTGGGTTGTCTTTGTTTTGGAGGACAGTGGTACCTGCGTTGAACTGCCACCCATTTCGACCAGGGTAGTGGTCTGTCAGGAGAGGTGGCCCTGTAGAAGAGGTATATTTAAAGGAACAACCCTTCTTAACGCATGTTGTGTCTAGTGAGTGGAACTAGAGGTCGAAATAAAAAATTCAAACTGGGTGCTTTGTTGTAATGTTCTCCAATGGTTTTTGGTCAAATGTAGATTTTTTTTTAAATCAAAAAAATCTGAGTGTCTTGGTGCATTAAAATTCATTCTTCTTGAGGAAAGGACCATTATTTTTAGAGGACTGACTGAGAGATGTTGCTAAGACAGTTCTCCTGTGGATATTCAAACTATGTTGGAAGGGCTTTGGTTCTTGATCCACCCACACCCACACCAAGATTTTCGGAAGACCCATATTTCAAATTTCCAGGACTTTTCAATTGCTTTACGTAGGCTTAGCAATTCCAAGACCCATTCGAGGCCTGGAGTTTTTCATTTCAAACTCGAAGAATTTTCCCAGAATTCCAGGACCTGTACAAACCCTTCTTCAGTCACATTCCCAGCAGACAAAGTCAGTATAAAATTAGTTTTGCATTTATCTGAGTTTTTATTTTGACCTCTTGTATGCATTGGATGAAACACGTTTTGAGATGTTGCCTGATCCCTTTAAACGGTGCTATGAATTTAGCTATACTATGAAAAAAAAGTGTTTTCAGTATGAAAAACAGGAAGTAATTATTTCAGAGTAATTATTTCATGGCAGATCCTCGAGGAAGAACAGAAGCACTGAAAAAAAGTAATATTGGGATCTTGCTTTTGCCACAATGTTCTGCGATTTGCATTGTGTTTGGTGTGGGACCTTTTCCCCAAACTCTTTCTGTGAAATGCTTTGTGGGCTCAGATGCTGAATGTTTAATGCACCCACAGTTCACGTAACAACAAATCTATGTATACATTATTTAGACAGCTGTTGTGCTTCTCATCTTAGACTTGGGGCAACAAGTAAGGTACAATGTATAGTTCACTCCACCTTTTTGTTGTGGTTGCACTTCAAGTCAGTATTTTGAGTATGGTGAGTGTCACAGATAAGTACCCGTACCGTTTAGCTTTATTTCGGTCATGTTTATGGTCGCATTATCTTTTTCACTGGAGAGATGCTAATTTTCATTTGTTCACAGAATCACTTCACATTTCAGCGGATTTGTTGATCAGTATGATCCAATATTTGATCATCATTTCATTCATAATTTGGTACTCCCTTTGTCTTCTGTATTACCCCAGACTGAAGAGCTGTCTTAAAGGATCAGTGTTTTTGGTTTTGTTTGTTAAAATAATCACCTGCAAGTGCTGGGCCAGTTGCATGTGCTATAATGACATGTTACAAGAGATGCTGATGCTAATGACTTGATACAAAGCGCAAAAGACCCGTTTGTACCTTCATCCTCCCAAGGTGTGCTTCCCCATTGCCGCTTCATGAGATGTGTGTTGAATGAACATATCCTGGATGCGTAATAATGTGCGAGTTGTCTCTCTTGGACTCGGGTTGGTGATCGGACTCAGGAACCTTTGAATGCAAAATGGAAGTTGTGTACACTGGAGAACAGGCAGTGCAAGTGCCACTCTTCTGCGTCAGATGTCTGTTGTCAGAACTGCACTTCAGGACGTAATTAACGAGTGAAAGGGACGTAGTTGGTGGGTAAGCGCCACGTCAGTCTGACATAACTCCAAGACTGACCGACTTGGAAAATGTCATTAACAGCCAAAAAAACTGATAGCTGGTTGAAAGTGTTTAGGTGGTCTGGCGTGTAAGTTGTCCGAAAGATTGACTGACCCTAACCAGTGACACGCGACTGACGCTAACCATTGACACGTTAGTCTAAAGTGTCAGTCCTATCAAAACATTAGGCCTTTTTATTTTTTTATATAGTTGTTTTATGTGTCTGACCATCAGGGCTTCAGTCTGCTGCCACATCACACCATTGCTGTGTTGGACCATTACTGCTCTGCATCATGCATAGTCGAGTCAGTCCCTAACTTGTGATGGCATGTCTGTGCCAGCCAATGGCAAGTGCCATTTGCCACAGAAGTTCGAAATAAAAGATGCACACCATCCCGGTCCGGTGAGAATAAAAAATGTACACAAGCTGATCTGTACTTTTCTTCTGCCATAAACCTCGTGTACACAGTAGAAGTGTGGCGCACTCAGAGCCGTGCTTGGCACGCCAACAGTTGACGTGACAAACCCAGGGCACTTAGATTACTCGTGGCAGTACTTTGCATTTCTGCCGCCAGCGCTGTCTGTGATGCTGAAGATGTGTACATGGTTGTGTGAGAACTCCTCATCCGTTACCCAATCTCATGTTGTGTTAGACCTGCTCTGACATGTAGACAATTTAGTCAGTCACGTTCAGTGATGACTTGATGCATCCTGCTCTAAATCACCGCCCCTTATAGAGAGGTCTTTCCTGATGGGACAGGTCAACCACCAAATAAAGCCAATGATTTTTTGTAAGCCCTTTTGAATGACTGTGAAAGATGCACAACTTTCTCACCATGTCCAGTTTGCAGATGATTTTTTCAAATAATTTACTGCAGTGTGTGCGTGAACCACTTTCTGAGCACAGAGTATAATGATATAATATATAATCTCGATGAATGCCGGTTTACCACTTTTCCCCTAGTCATATTTTTTCCAGCAGGCCATAAGATTTGTGACTCTTGGGGTTCAAATTAAGGTCAAGTCGTTCATTATTCCATGCATAAAAACAACAGAGTTAAAGAACCCAACAGACAAATTCACTAAAGAATGCAAAAGATAAAAACTATTACATGAAATGATTGCAGGAGTGTCATGCAGAGTACGTTGTTAATGTGCATCAACTTTCAACGTCATGCACATGCGTGCATGCACACACTTCAACATGTTAGATACACACTAACAAATGTGCATGCCTGATCATGCACCCAAGCAACTCTAGATTAGTTCCAGATGGTAGCTAAGCGCTTGGAAAACCCGGTCACTGAAGATTCCCCAGCATCGCCTTTGAAAGTTGCAGCGTTAGTCTGATTGGCTGTGGCCCCTTTCTCAGAAGTTTGTCAAGCTGTAGATAAAGACTGCAGCAGTCAGACTGGCTTTTGTGTGCAAGCACTGTTGCAGTCATAATAAATAAACGTTGCAGTTTTTGTGAAGCCTGTTGCTGCACGTGTTGCAGACGTGAACATGCAGCAGCATGAAAGAGCGTGAAATTCCCCAAACTATCTTCGTCACACACCACAAGGGTTTAGCAGATCGTGCCTGCGCCCACTTTGACTTTGAAGCTGCCTGCTGTGGAGTGTATCCACTCGAACAATGAGAAAGCTTCTGACGGATGGAGTGGAGTGCATGTGGGCTTTTCCGAGCGCGTAGATACAGTCTTAAACTGAGCTGAACTATAAAACCTGCTGTAAAACAGCGCCCGACATCATTATACAGACCACTCTCGGTTTAGTCATTTAAATATAGATCTATATATATATATACCTTTTAGCGACTATGCGGGGATGCCTTGCAGGAATCCTTTGGATTACAGTACCGAGTAGGGTTTTCTGTACTGTAGACTGCACTAGTTTTTGTAATGCACTAGGACACCGCTGTTGTGATTACTTTCGTGTGCACAGCTGTCGTTACTGTGGGTTTTACGAGGGTTGAATGGGTGGATATATATCTATATACAAAATTATGTCTTTTATTTATTTTCGAGAAACAAATGTTATCCATGCTGCAAACACCAGTACAACATGGACAGCTGTGTCTGGTGAGCAGGGCTGTGTGTATTGGATGGATAAAGTTTGCACTAGTGAAAACTGAATGATGGAATAAAAGCATGAACATGGTGGCATGTGTTGGTCTTTCGTTTCTGATGGAATAAGTGTTTTGTTTCTTCATATAATGGCTGATATTTGATGATAGTGGCTGACATCACATTTACAGGGGTTGCAAATACGCAGAAAACAAACGTGTCATTAGCGCAAAATAGACCCCTTTCATGCAATTGCTCAAATGCCATATGTCTACTATTCGTAAAAAAAGTTCAGATCTGTGTGGCAGAATGCATCATTATTTTGTCAGGAAATTCAGGCTGACATTATTTTGTCAGCGAATCGACACTGAGTCTGACATCATTTTGTCAGGGGACTGAATCTGAGTTTATTTTGTCAGGGAATTGATATTGTTGTTCACTGCCCGAGCCTGTTTTCAAATACAATCTGAATTCCCAAATCTGCATGTGTGGTCATGTAAGTGACAAACACATGAATGGAAGCAAACAAAATCCAGTTTAAAAATAGGGGATAAAATCTATTTGACAAAGTAAAGTTCAAAAATGCACTGACAGATTTATTTCATTCATTCTTTCACAAACATGTTATTAAAACTGCGACAAACAGGGCTGAGCAACACTCATTAATGACAGTACCCGTACTTTTCAAATTTACATCCTGTTAAAAAAACAAAAAATGCTAAAAAAGAAAATGAGATGGTAGCGAAACCCTCGCAACCTGAAACAATTTTGGGACAGCAAAGAGACACTAACAGGAGGACACAAGTACACACAAATGCAAATTCTTTTCCAAAACACTAGTTCTCACCTTTTGTGAATTAGTGTCAGGTCCAGCAGGTGTCTCTAGGTACACACACATCCATACACACACACAGCAAGTATGCCATCTCATTTTTCTGTATCCTACTCTGTCTCAGTCAAATCCACCACCAAGTCTTCTTCACGAGTGTACACACATCCTTAGCACACTCACAGTAAGTATTCTGTCTTATTTTTCTTTATCCTTCTCTCAGTCAAATCCACCACCAAGTCTTCTTCACGAATGTACACACATCCTTAACGCACTCGCAGTAAGTATTCCGTATCATTTTTCTTTATCCTTCTCTCAGTCAAACCCACCAAGTCTTCCTCATAGTTCATGAGTGTACACACATCCTTACACACTTGCAGTAAGTATTCAGTCTCCTTTTTCTTTATCCTTCTCTGTCTCTCTCAAATCCTCTGCAGAGTCTTCTTCACGAGTAGCACCAGCACTCTCAGTGTGACTGCTTTCGCTGGTTTCAGTCTCTCTGCAGCATGTGTTTGTCTCTTTTTCTGGCCTTTGTACTGTTGGGGGTTCTTCCGTGCTGACATCTACAGGGTCAGGGTCTACCTCACCATCTGGATTTTGGGGCTTCTGAACAGTCTCTTCTTCACTGTCTGCACCGCTGTCGTTTTCCTCATCTGACACCACCGACTGCAGACAAAGCATTATTGAAGATCATGTCAAGGGTATGTGCATGTTCACGATTCCTTAACTATTTGCCACATGCAAAAATATAACACGCACATCAGTGATCCTGGAGTCTGCGTCAGAGTTTGATGGATTATGGAAAAGGTCAAACAACCCAGCACGTGCTAAACACACATCAAGCGCAGTGAGTCTGCTTGAAAGTGGAGAACAGAGCTATATAAATGTAATCAGTAATAATTATTCATGGGTATTTGTGTGTGTAGCACTAATAAACTGAAATTTCGGCGCTGCCGTCACTAGCTGATCAGCCTCGATGCATTTTACAATAAAACTAGCCTACAAACTGACATCATTGCAAGGAATAAACAGCCCGCTACTACCTGTCAATGTTTTGGGTACGAGTTCAAGTTTTCCTTTTTACAGCACCACGATCTGCACTGACTGAAACTGCCATCACCAACCAGTCCTTCATAATAATAACAGAATATTTATGGGGCCCCATTTTGTGAGAGCACAGAGCACTAACAAAGGTCTACAGATGAGTTTTCAAACTCACACGTGACACAACACGCGTAACACACAAACACATGAGCATATATATATATATGCGCATCCACAATGACATGCACATGCATGTAACACACCCCCCACACACACACACACATTCACTACAAATGCATGCATTCCTATAACAGTGGTGGAAGAGATGGTAGAAACAACACACCATTTATTCAGATTGCAGAAAAGAGGTGGGTTTTCAGGTCTGACTTAAAAGGGTGCTGAGTAATGTCTGACAGAGTAGTAGTAGTTAGTAATTGGATTTTAATGTCCTGTCAACCACACAGGGTCACCTCAGGACAGTCACACTCAGGTCATAAGCGAATATACACATTTCTAAGTTCTTCTCACACATAGATCAACCTTCTGTCAAGTCAGTCTACAAAACCAATCCCTTCACAAACACAAAACATGCATCCACAAACATCAGACACACATTTTCAAAGAGTTAGTCCCTTCAGTGTTCCCCCTGTTAAAAGAGCACATAAGGCTGGGACATGCTGGTATCGTTGACAATTCCGTCTAATTTATTGATACTAGCCGTAACTAGGTTAAAGAAAAATATAAAAAAAGGAATGGACAGACACAATATAAAATTAAAAAATGTCATATAAATGCATGATGGCAAATACAAGTGCCATATGGCAGCAAACTGCACATACCACCTACCAACTATCATCTCCTAGCTGCTCAACAAGAGCCGTACAAAAAAGCCTAACCCTTAACAAAAAGTATTTGAGAGTTCTCTGGAAAAAAAAGTCAGGTGAATGGACCATTAGCAGAAAAATGACAAGACAGAGCAAAAGGCCTAGGCAGAAAAAACAAGCGAGGAGATAGGTAAGGGCAATCAAATAACAGCCCTGAGATTCCAGACAGGAGGGTAGCATCAGACATCCCCGGCCTCCCTTGGGGGGGTCTGACAGAGAGAGGAAGAGAGTTCCAGATCACTGGTCACAAGTCTTTCATTATACATCTTAAATACCCAACAATTTGGTTTTTTCGTGTTCCAACACGCCATGCAAACTAAATTCCTCGTGCCCACACCCGGGCAACTTCGTTAACTAATTTAACTTTCAAGCCAAAATAAACTTTTTAAACTGACCTGTAAAAGAGATGAGAGGAACTCAGCCTGACTTGCCAGCTCCAACAGTTTGTCGTTCTCCTCCTTGAGGGAGTCCAGTTCTTCGTGAAGCTGGTGAAGCACAAAGAACAGTCAGTTCAGAAAACACCGCTATGCCATTGCTTGACAATATGACCGTGTTGCCAAGTTCAGCTCAGAAACGCCAATATGCACACTACCCCATCTCTTAGAAGTTTCCCCAACGCTGCCTTTGAAAGTGTTCCAATGTTTGTATGATTGGTGACGGCCCTCCCTCATCCTTTTTGAGGATGATCATTCAGCATTTCCTTCTTCCCATGTTAAGAGTTTTATTAAGTTGGTATTTCTTCATGTTTTTTGTTTTTTTGTTTACGGTAGCTGATATTTTGGTTAAAAAAAAAGAAAAAGATTTTTTTTTTTTACTGTACATCAAGGTACCAGGTAATAAGTCAGCAATCCATTTCGGAAGACAAAAAAGTGACCATGTAAAGCAGTAACATAGGGGCGATAAATACAAGCACGTATCATACAGAAAAGCCAGGTGCAATACAGATGCGGTTTCAATTCTCTGGTGCAACAAGGGATTTTTCACCCAGAGTAGATTTCCAATGGAATACTCTCTTTCAGTGTTTAAATGAATGCCTGCATCAACATCTACGCACACATTAAATTTGCAAACACTGGCAGCCATAGCATTGTCTGGACACACAAAAATACTGTAGACACTAACAGGAATGGGTAGTGTTGTTTTTGCTGTAAGTAACACATTGCCTGAATAAAACATGTTGACAAAAAATGGAGAGAGAAAAAAGTGGGGGGGGGGGGGGGGGGGAGAGATAAAAGGACAAAAAAGCCTCAACAGTCTAGAAAAAACAAAAAAATCTAAAACAAGAATGACTGCTAGCATTCTAAAACAAAATCCAAACACACAAATGGTTCAAAGGATCACTATTTATTAGGACAAAACACAACATGCAAATTTTGGGGGTAATCCCCTTTATCAAGCTACAAAATGACACTTAAACAGTGAAAAGCAACAAAAAGTGATATGTGGCTTAGCACACTTAAACAGCAGATAAACAGTGAAAAACAAGGAAAAATGAGATGTGGTTTAGCTCTCCATGTCATTTTTTAATAGGTTTTCACCATTTAATGGTTGTTTAAGCGTCATTTTGTAGCTTGATCAAGGGGATTACCCCTAAAATTTGCATGCTGTGTTTTGTCCTAATAACTAACGTTCTTTTTAACCTTTTTTATGTGTTTGGATCGCAACAGTCTAGGCCAAGCTGGCACATCACAACTGAAAAAAAAAGAACAAGAAAGCATCAACAAAAAGCGCCAGAACATACTTTTATCTAACAAATTGCCAGCATCCATATTTACCGATTTGTTTTCTTCCAATGTGTCATTAAGTGCCAGGCGTCTCTGTTCCGCAATTTCCTTCCAGTAGCTCTCTGGTACAGGTTCTGAAACCATTTTTGTACAAAAGTGAATCAGCATCTAACTCCTATGAACAGACTTCAGCATCTAACTCCTGTGAACAGACTACCAATTGTGTGTAATTTTGAAATAATCTATTCATACTCATAGCAGTGCAGACAGTGTATAAAAAAAAGGATTAAAAAAAGAAAGAAAGAATACACAACTTTATTTACTAATACGTATTATTACTATATATTAGACGTGATTATGACTCTGTGTTACTAACAGATTAATCATTTAATGAAAGCATCCTGGTTGTTTGATCTGCTCCACACCTTTGACCATCAGCTCCACAGCCTCATCTTCTTCAGCCTCCACCAAGGAATGGTCCCTCTTGCTTCCCTGTTCCAGACGTTCGTGAATGAGGTCCTCCAGCAGGCTGTTGTCCGTCTGGGTGTCTTTGTTGTCAGTGGCTGCAGGCTTGCGCTTATGCTTGTGCCCTTCTGCTGGCTTCTGGGTCTTGTCACCGTCTTGGAAAATCCTAACCGGGCCAGGAATCGGTCGGATCTTCATCTTCTCGCCAGGTTTGCCATTCCTGTTTGACTCAGACTGAGGATGAAAAACAAAATTTGTCAGGGGTAATAAAAAAGTAATCAAATTAAAACACTGACATGTACACACACACACACACACACACACACACACACACACACACACACACACACACTCCCAGTCCCACACCCCAAAACATGAGAAAATTACTTCAAGTTCAACATCAAATGTATTCAATTTCAAGGATCAGTCTCAGCAAACTGTGACTGGACCGGGAACTGGTCTCACCAACTTTAGCCATTAATTCGTGCATGGCATAAAATGATCAGAACATTGCAGAGGAAAAGGTCAGTCATGTCCTCCCACCAGCTTACAAGTGTTACAGAACTTACACACACACAGCCACACAAACACTGAAACAGTAATTGGGTAAAGCAGGTCATGAGTAAATTCTCACTACAAATGTACAATTAAACAATTAAAAAAGTGTGATCTACTGATCCAATTCAGTGTGAATCAGCTACCTGTCAGTGTCAGGCCTTTGTGCAAGTAACACACTGTCCATATTTTCTCTTCTTTTTTAAAAAGTACTTTATGGTCCCTTGTGGGACATTCAGGTCACCATATCTGGATAAAGTACAGCACCTGCAACTAGCGCAACTGCAAGAGCAGCACTACCGATTGGCGATTCCTACAACTCTAAGATCTTCACACACCTTATAAATCTGGTGTCCCCCTTTCAATGCTTAAGAGAAGACCCAGTTACTAGTGGTGCAGAAGCACACCGATTAATAACAACATGTGATTAGTACCCAGAAAATGAAAATGATGATTGTGGCTACTCCTTCGTGGGAGTGGAACTAAAAAAAAAAAATACTTACATGTGTCAAACCCACCCCAACCAATGCTTTGTCACTGAAAGCTGACTGCTGTAATATCTGCAGTGACTTCCGTTCATGGCAGTCCTGTTGGAAGAGAGAGAGAGAAGAAAAAAAGTATGTGTATCACTATGAGCATATTAATATTATTATATGTGTAACTGTAACTCATTAATTTTAACAGTAACTAGTAACTAAGTCATTGGCATGATCAACTCAAAAGTGTTTTTTTTTTTCATTTAAATAAAAAAATATACATGCATATATATATTGCTTGTGTGTGTGTGTACTTTTTTGTCCCTTCATGGAAATTCAGGGCACCTTACCATCAGATCACCTCACCTTGTACAGTACATCCATAAAAGCAGTGCTACCAATTCCTACCACTGTGTACCAGTTTGTGTCATATTTTTTGTGTCCAGTTTCCAAACAGTGGTATGGCTGTCAGCATTTGAAATTTCTGACTTCAGCAACACTGAATCTTATTCTTAATGCTGCATTAAGAATAAGATCAGTATTTTATTTTTAATTCAACTTTTCAAATTCAAGCCGTTCTTATTTTTTAATGCTTCATTAATTGTGAATGGCAAAGTCACAAGACAGTGTCCATAAACATGAATGTTTAGCCTAACAGTTAACACCTCACCACTACTAGTACTACAACTACTAGGTGAAACTGGCTAACAATAGTCAACATAAAATCAACATCAGTTATTTAATTCTGATAACATTAACGACACTGCTGATGTCCAAGTGACCAACAAACACTGAAACATTGCTTTCACCAGCTGCAAAAAGACTAGATGGGCACAGAGACTCTTTAGTTTAACAGTTTAAACATTATTTTAAAAATAAGAATAAACCACAGGCTCCTTAAAAGTTTAAGTTTGACTCCTTTTTTTCTTCTCCACACCCTTAGGAATTAGATGTACATCTAAATCAGTGACTGAAACAATATTTTCCCAACACCATAGTAACCACAGTCATAATGTAAGTAACATTACTCGTGAATCATTAAATGTCATACTCATACAGTGATACGGATACTCATGAATTACAGAATAATCATACATTTAACTGGTCCAGTGCCACTATCTCAAATCAGTCACACACACACACACACACACACACACACACACACACACACACACACACACACACACACACACACCACTTTGTGGCAAAACCCACTAGTGACAGAATCTTCGAAGTGATTACATAATTCATCGAGAATCCGCCATTTTACTCTGTGAACAATGTCACCGAAACACGGGAATTTTAGCTGAGCTGAATCAGTGAATAGCAAAGGTTCCAAATAGCAAGTACGGCTCAAAAATGAACAGTGAGGCCACAATTTAGGGAACTAAAAACAACAAGTAAAACAGGAAATACAGAGAGAGCTCTATGAAAAGTATAAAATATTAAAGTAAGCGGCCGAATCGTGGATGGTTTTCCAAACAGTAAGTGCACGAACAACTGGCATGAAACGTGGCAATAATTCAGACACTAAAATCGGAAATTACCGGTTAGTTAATCTTACCAAATACTCGATCCTAAAAGTCTTTGGGTTTTGCTTTGGGGTAGACTGATCGAAAGGAGGATCAACACGAGTCATTTTGTCTGTGGACGCCATCTTTGTTTAGCCTAATCAAATTTCCCGCGAGATTTCCCGCTCCACCCAATGAAATATTAGCTGACGTCAAAATCACCGCCGGTGTACCGGGTCAAAACTAGGTCAAACGTGATCTAACTATCAGGCGATGGACGCATGGGTGGCCGACTTGCAAGGGTTCGAGACCGCTATGGCTCCCCTTTCACGTAAAAAGATGTGGTTTATGGACACTGTCAGTGCCGATCATAGGATATTCAAAGTTCAGCTTAGTTCAGCTTCGGTTCGGATAGTGCAGCACTGATCAAAATACTGAGAAGAACTGAGATTAAAACTAAAATTTGAAACAAGAATGACTGCTAGCATTCTAGAACTGACAAGATCAACTGAAACACATAAAAGTTTCAAAAGAACGGCTATTTATGATAAGCCTCCGACAAACCGACATGCGAATTTCTGTTGTGGTCTGTGGACACTCTTGCTTTGTCACCCCTCACAATTCAATGACTCATTGAAATGGTTCTCATCGCTGTCCATCCGTTAATGCAGAAGTCATTCTGATGGTGACAGTGTAGCGATATGTATAATATATAATCTCCCTCTC
>OY757545.1:4552063-4658507 GCA_963584105.1 Alviniconcha strummeri | reverse complement strand
AGTAAAATTTCCAGGCTGAAAAGTGCACATACATGCCTGCAAACAGTATATTTCCGATCCTGTGTCAAACAAATTTAATTTTAATACTATGCCTTTTGACAAATGCTAAAGTGAGGGAAATATAAGGCTTATGGATTTCAAATTGCGCATTTTTATTGGTCATTTTCAAATGACATCGTGGCAGTGAAAGGGTTAATGTTTCATTAATTGTGAGGGACAAAGTCACAAACCACAAATTTTGAGGAGAGAGGGGAACCAAAGTGGAATCGAACTAAAGTCCTTTTATTTTACCAGCCTAATGCCTTACTACTAGGCCAAACTGGCTTGCGCCCATTGCAAGATAGGTCTTCTGTAATTTCTAAACTTTGTACAGGTCTTCTGCAATTTCTGAACTTTGTACAGTGACAACTTTGATTCAGCTATGCACTTTAAAATACCAGCTGATGACATCAGTCAAATTTAAGAACAAAATGGCAGCAGAAAGATAAAGCTAAAAGTTATGTTTCTTGATAATGATTAATGCAGAAATTGTATGCTGGCTTTTTGTGTGGACGTTTTTTAATCCCAGACTGGCAGCAAAAAGATCAAACTGAAAGTTCAGCTCCTTGATGGTGATTGAAGCAAAAACTGTATGTTGGCATTTCTGTGTGTACATTTTAAAAATTTGTTTAGACTTTAGCTCGGGTCTTTCAAACTTAGCATGATGATAATCTAGAGCTACAAAGCTTTACATGCACGTTCATTTAAACCCTTTTAATGGAGAGTTTGGAAACAGTAAAAACAGTTGCATATGTTCTGTTTTGGGTGTGACACACCTTGGGTGTTTGCTCTTCGGCAATGTCCACTTTTAGCCCTCTCAGTTCGTGGTCCTCAAGTGGTATGAAAATGTGTGTGTGTGTGTGTGTGCGGATGGAATGAACTTGAAGTATGCACTACGTTGGCACTTCCACATATCAATTCATTTCGTACTATGCCAGTGCTATACACAAGCCCACGCACACACACACACATCCTCAAACCGTTTGAGGATAGCGAACCGACGGGCTAAAAGTGGATATTGCCTGCTCTTCTTGACATGTTTGTGAAATGGGCGGCTTTACTGGAGTCTTGCTTGGAGCCCCATTGAAAGTCTATTCCCACTTGCAGGGAGATCACTCTGAGGAATGTCTCAGGGCCCTTCTCATCTCTGACATGGACCAAAGCACGCATCCGCTGCCGGCGCCATACGTACCGCCACGTCAGCCAAGCCACAAAACCAAAGGCAGCACCAGTTCTGAGACCGATGATGATTCAGACGTGACGATGTCTAGCTCTGAGCCCAGTTCTGACCCAGACGGTGTAGACGAAGTGCCGGGCTTGCTGAACTGCCCGGCCACAGAAAAGAGACAGAAGAAAGAAAAGAGGGCAAGTGAAGGGACTTGTAATACATAATGATATGGCCAGAGAGCCTTTAGATATTATATATATGTGATATAACACCCTTTCCCTTCCCCTTTTGGATTTAACCTTTTTAACTCACCTGACGTTTAACAGTGACTTGTAATGAGAATGCTAGTTACACCAAGCAGTGACTTGTAATGAAAACACTACGGGTGCTGAGTAGTGACTGATAATAAGAATGCTGCTGGTGCTGAGCAGTGACTTGTAGTGAGAACGCTGATGGTGCTGAGCAGCAGCTTGTAGTGAGAACACTGCTGGCACTGAGCCATGGCTTGTAGTGAGAACACTGCTGGTGCTGAGCCACGGCCTGTAGTGAGAACGCTGCTGGTGCCGAGCCACGGCTTGTAGTGAGAACACTGCTGGCACAGTGCTGTGGCTTGTAGTGAGAACGCTGCTGGCGCTGAGCAACAGCTTGTGAGAATGCTGCTGGTGCCGAACCATGGCTTGTAGTGAAAACGCTGCTGGCGCTGAGCTGCAGCTTGTAGTGAGAACGCTGCTGGTGCCAAGCAGCCACTTGTAATGACAACAGTACCGGCGCTGAGCAGCGACTTGAAATCCAAATGCTACTGACACCAAGCAGCAACTGGTAATGAAAAAGCTACTGGCGCTGGGCAGCAACGTGTAATGAGAATGCTACTGGCCCTGAGCATTGACTTGACTGGTGCCCAGCAGTGACTTGTAATGAGAGTGCTACTGGCACCAAGCAGCGACTTGTAATGAGAGCGCTACTAGCACTGATGTGCAGCTTGGGACTGTTAAGGGTTAAGTTTAGCAGCCTGCTGCATTCAGACTAATTAAGACATAGTGAAAACAAATTGAACATGTTCCAAGCAGCCTGCTGCATTCAGACTAATTAAGACATAGTGGAAACAAATTGAACGTGTTCCAACAATGTCTTAATTGTGAGGAAAATAACTGTCTCATTCATCTTTGCTGTGTGGTTATCCTCTGTGCAAAGCAGTGTTTTCACACTTCGTCCAAGTCCTCAAAGTGCGCAAAATGTGCCAAAAGCCTGGGCAAGTTTGCACAGGCTAGAGATTCGCCGGCCAATTCATATTCTGAATCTGAAGACAATGGGAGACTGAATCTCGAAGTTATCATGGTTTGTCCCAGGCCGTTTTTATTTGGTTATTGTTCTTTTTTTCTCTCCCTTGTTTTGTGCTGATCTTTGGTTGATGATGCTCAGAAGATTCAAAGGAATGCATACTGAGCCTGAGCATGCGTTTATTTCTCTTCTGACATTCTGTTTGTCATTTGATGAGTGCGATTAGCGATTGTTTTCACTGGTATTTGCCGTTCCGTTACTGGCTGGTTCTGTTTGACATTTCATGAGTGCAGTTAGCAATTGCTTTTGCTGGTATTTACTGTACCTTGACTGGCTGAGTTCAAATGCAGGAATAATGCAATAAGTAATACATCTAATTTCTCCTGTATTTATTTATGAATGACCTTTTACAGGGATGTTGGATGTTTGCTGTTGTTGTAATGATGTTTTATGATTGATGTGAATGTGTGATGAGTGTAGCTGGCACCACAAAACATTCCTTGCTGCAGTTGCATTGACACACAGTAATAAAGTTGGATTGTTGAAATTGTTGCTACGTACTGGTTACCATTTATATGTACCAATTAGCTCCTGTGCAGCAGTGAGACAGAGAGGCCTACACTGTAGAGAGATCAGAAGAAGTCATGTTTGAACAGTTGAGGAGTTTGACAGCTGTGGTTGTTAGCTCCAAAGGCCATTGCAGATGTAGTTGCCACACCTCAGCCGCAAGCCGCACAACAGCAAAGTGTCAAATTTGTTGTGGCATTGCACTGTGTGCAAGAAAGTGGAAGCAGGAATAGTTCAGTGGTTAGAGCAAAGGTGTTGTGGTCGAAAGGTCGTGGGTTTGAATCCCTGCAGAAGTGGTTGGAGGATTTTCTTCTCCAGGGTCAACTTTCTGTGGTGCCTCTTATTTCAGTATGCTTTCCACCCCTGTGTTACTGCCGTAGCATGTAAAAGACCCCGGTCATTCTGCCAAAAGTGCAGGTGGCAGATTACAGCTGAACATGCATGCACCTTACGTATGTGACTTTGCATGAAGTGACATGGTGCATGGGTGTATGGTGTACACAGAATGTGCTGAGATGGCAGCAGTTTCATGTTGCACCAGCCATGCCAGCACTGTAAGTATACCACTTTGGTGGATATTCAAAAACGTGCTATAAAAAGCTATTCACTCATGTAGAATCACATGCAAGTGCAGTGAGCCTGACTGAGAGCAGAGAATAGCGCTATATAAAAGCAATCAACAGCAACAAAAACAGCATTACACTGCTTGGATGCAATGCAGCTTTAGGCAAGGCACCTGAAAAGGATATGTTGTGCTCTGAATCAGGTGGCGTGAAGAGCTGTTGCAGCCAGTCGCAGCATGGACAACAGTCAGTGCCGGTTGCACAATGGTGGATTGCCCGTAGCTCTCCGATTCAGAAATGGCGAGTCTGGTTGACTCAAATTAAAACTGACAAATCATTTAGAAAACACAGCCGCATCAGCATGTATCTTTAGATCGCAATCTGGATGCCTGCTGTAGTGATGAGACAGGACTTTGTCTTAAAACCAAGAATTTTTTTAGAATACGCATCCCCATGTATCTTTAAACTGCAATCAGTAGGATTTCTACAGTGGTGAGACAGGGCTTGGAAGGCAAGTGTAAGACTGTTGGTCAAGGTTCATTTGCATCACCGAACGCCTGTCGTTTGAGCACTGTCGCTTGTGTGTGCAAGTGAGCTGTGCTAGCCCACAGCAACACTTACACCGTGACACCTGTGGCAATGGCATGTCTCCTGTGAGACAAAAAAAACTAACACATGCATGCACACACGCACCCACACACGCATTGAAAATAAAAAGAAGAAGAAGATGCACACACATAACTATATATTTTCACAAAAGCGGTGATGAGGTTTAGGGAAGGGAAGGGGGTAGGGATTATCATTTGTTTCTGTGATTTACTTCCATTTCCAGCAAGATTGTGAGCATTTTGTATTTTTGTTTTTGTTTTTGTTTGTTTTGTTTTTTGTTAACACTGTTTAATATTGTTCAAGAGACAAATAAGATTTTCCCAGCAGGTTAAATGCAGTTAATTGGAGTGCTTGCTGTTTTCCATATAGGTTTAGTTTTTGCTAGAGTGAAAAAAAGATAGCTGTTTGTGTGTGTGAGTGTGTTTGTGCATATGAGAGAGAGAAAGTCTGTGTGTGCATGTATTTGCTCACGTGTGTGAGAAGGAAAGAGAGAGTGAGTGTGCGTGTGCGTGCATGCATGTGTGGGAGTGGGGGAGAGTGTGTGTGTACGCATGTGCATGCATGCATGTATGTAGGTTCATGCATATGGATGTGTTTGCACACATGCATACACATCTCACTATGATATATCCAAACACACACACAGCACTCTAAGTTCTTTGAACAAACCTTCAAACTACATATACCTATATTTTAATTGAACTGACTATACATAATTTATAATCATTTCAAAACCAAAATCAGTTTATTTAGCCCTCTCTCTGTGTCTGTCTCTGTCTGTCTGTCTGTCTCTCTCCCCTTCCTCCCTCCCTCCCCCTCTCTCTCTGTTTTTGGTGTGTGTGTGTGTGTGTACCAGGTCTTGCATTTTTTTTAAAGAAGTTGTATTGACAATGTCTGCATAAGTTTCGTAAGGTGACCATTCATATTCTAAATCACTGCATCCTTGTTTGTTGTTTGGCACTTCTTAGGCGGCAGCTGCACTCTGTGTTGGATCCGGCAGCTTCTCGGATCCAGAAGACATTCCTGGATTTGCTCACTTTCTGGAACACAGTACGTTGCTCATTCTTTTGCCGTGTGACTGCTGTCGCTTTTGCACTGCTGCACTGAGTATATAGGAAAGAGCATATTGAACAGAATATGAAAATAAAAAAGAGAAGCTTACAGTAAAGTATGAATGAGTATAAGCATGTATGAATATGTTTATTAATTTGTTTTTGTGCCATTGATTTGTCTTTGTTTTTGTTGATCACTTTTATGTAGCGCTATTCTCCACTCTCGATCAGACTCGCTGTGCTCAAGTCGCATGTGATTCTAAATGAGTGATTGTTCTTTTGTAGCACTTGAATATAATAATAAAGAGGATTTCTAGAGCTTCCATCTACCGCACAAGGTGGGAGCACAGGGTGCTTTACAATAACACTAACAACACACACACATGCACGCACACTCATGCACACACACACACACACACACACACACACACACACACACACACACACACACACACACTCATGCACACACACACACACACACACACACACACACACACACACACACTCATGCACACACACACACACACTCATACACACACACACGCACACACACACACACACACACACACACACACACACACACACACACACACACACACACATACACACACACACACTCATGCTTTAGATAGGCATGGGTGTGAAAAACAGTTTAGAAATAGTTACTGAACATGTGTGGCTTTAAAAGACAAGGTAGAATCAGAATGGCAGAGTGTCTGAGGCAAACTGTTCCTAACAGATGGGCCTGCATAAGAAAACAATCTTTTGCTAAATGTTTTTGTGTTTACACAAGGGTTGACAAAGGTTCATGTGTTGGATGATGATTGTAATTGTCTTGCTGGAGTATAAGGTTGGAGGAGATCAGATTATGAGGGGCTGTTCCAGAGATGGAATTGAAGCAGATACTTGAAATTCTGTATTGAATGCGATGTGTTACCAGTAGCCAGTGCAGTTTCAAGAATAGGATGGATGTGGTCAGATTTCTGATCTTTGCACACAAGCCTTGCTGCTGCATTCTGAACTATCATGTGTCATGATATCCACCAAAGTGGTGTACTTACGGCGCTGTTTGGTTGTTACATGGCTAGTGCCACATGAAACTGCTGCCATCTTGGAACATTCTGTGGACGCCATACAGCCCAGCACAGTGTCATGTCACTTCATGCAAAGCCACATACGTAGGGTGCATGCGCGTTTAGCTGTAACCAGCCATCTGCACTTTTGGCAGAATGACCGGGATCATTTACATGCTACTGCAGTAACATTAGGGTGGAACAGATAGTGAAAATAGGGTCAGCACAAAAAGCTGACCCTGGAGATTTTTTTTATCCTGCCACTGTTGTGGGACTGTGCTCTACGTGTGCATAGAATATATTTAGGTTAATATGTATCACGTGAGCGCCTGAGGGTGTTGATGAGTGCATGATAAATGTACATTATTATTAGTAGTAGTATTATCACCCTTTTGTTTCCCACCCCAAAGGGAGGCCAGGGATGTCTAATGTCTCGCTCATGTCTGGAATCTCAGGGCTGTCATTTGATTCCATTTCCTATCTCCTCTCTTGTTTTTTTCTGCCTAGTCTTCTTGTTGTTTCTGTCTTGTCATTTTTCTGCTAATGGTCCATTCTCCTGACTTTTTTTCCAGAAAACTCTCAAATATTTTTTATGAAGGGTTAGGCTTTTTTGTATGGCTCTTCTTGAGCAGCTAGGAGATGATAGCTGGTAGGTGGTATGTGCAGCTTGCTGCCATATGGCACTGGTATTTGCCATTATGCATTTAGGTAACATTGTTTAAATTTTATATTGAGTCTGTCCATTCCTTTTTTATATTTTTCTTTAACCTGGTATCAATAAATTAGACGGAATGGTCGATGATACCAGCATGTCCTAGCCTTATGTGCTCTTTTAATGGGGGTAATATTGAAGGGTCTGTTTAAAAATTTGTGTCTGATGTTTGTGGATGCATGTTTTATGTTTGTGAAGTGATCGGTTTTGTAGACTGACTTGGCAGAGGGTTAATATATGTGTGAGAAGAGTTTAGAAATGTGTATTTGCTTATGGCCTGAGTTTGACTGTCCTGAGGTGACCCTGAGTGGTTGACAGGACATTAAAATCCAATTACTACTACTACTACTACTTTTGTTTTCCAGTGGTCTTTATGGGCAGCAAGAGATACAAGAAAGAAAATGCCTTTGATGACTTCATTGCCAAACATGGTGGAGACAACAACGCATGGACAGACACAGAGAGGGTAACTAGAAGTAGAAACCTGTGCTGTGTTCAAAATAACTGTGCTGTGTTATGTATATATATGTTATCAGTATGGATCTTTTCTGTAGTCTGTGGTGTGCATGCTTTTTTGTCGTGTGTGCGCGGAGGGTACAGAGAGGGTACTAGAAATAGAAACCTGTGACATGTTCAATATAAGTATGGTGTGTTACGTATATAGGTGTTGTCAGTAGGGATCTTTTCTTTGGTTTGTGGTGGATTGTTTTGGTGCATGTGTGTGTGTGTGTGTGCGCGCGCGTAGCTGCACTTGAATCCTTGTGTGAGAGGAAAAAATGTGTAGTAAAAAACCTCAGATGACACGAGTCCCAAATCAGGGCATGATGTATATATATATCTGTACATAACAGGTCTGAATGCCTCACATGCTCTCCCCCTCCAACCCCCCCCCCCCCCCCCCAACCCCCCATCCCCTGCCCCCCTCGCCTGATATAACCATAATGGTTGACTGGGCGTAAGACACGTAAGTTACTTACTTACTTCCCTTCTCCCCCACACACGCCCTGTGTCCCTAGAAAACGTGTTTCAAGGAGTATGTTTGCCGATTGTTTCAGACCACCTTTTTCTTTGATGTACACAAGACCTACTTCCACAAGGCTCTGGACATGTTTGCCCAGTTCTTCATCTCCCCACTGTTCCTCAAGACAAGCATGGACCGAGAGATCATGGCTGTGGACAACGGTAGGCACAACGCTCTCGAGCGCAGGGAGTCTGCTCAAGAGCGGAGGATAGCGCTATATATATATAAGCAATCATCAATCAAAAACACTGCCGGCCTCTTCTGTTGTGTCTGGTCTAGGGAAGACAACTCCCGTGCTTTTTAGTTGTTTCCCTTTGGGTTTAAAAGATATGTACATCATGAATAAAAAATGGCACTCATGTTTATTGTTATGAGTGTTTGCAAGGTGTTGCTGACTGAAACAAATTACTGTGCTTTATAGTTGTTTCCCTTTGGGCAGACAAAAAAAAAAATGGCGCTCGTGTTTATGCTTATGAATGTTTGTCCGGTATTGCTGACTAAAAGGAACTACTGGGCTTTATAGTTGTTCCCCTTTGGGCAGACGAGTAAAATATGGCGCTCATGTTATGACTCGGGCGTTGCTGCTCCTAATGGAAGATGAAAGAAGAAGCATTTGTCTTGGGGACATCAAGATGACGATTACGGCTGCTCCTAATGGAAGATGGAAGGAGAAGCATTTGTCTGACTGTGACGCTGAGTGGGGCAAAATCATCGGCGTTCATTTCATCTCCAACAGCACTTCTGTATTTTTGTGTTTTTATTGTTTTTGTTGCAGAGTTTCAAACGATACTGCCCAATGATAACGACCGATACCACCAGCTGATAGGGGCACTGGCTTTCATTGGCAATCCGCTATCGCGATTTCTCTGTGGTGGGTATATTATATTGTGCCAGAGAGGGTAGATACACTAAGGTAGTGCAATCCATTCCAAAATGCAAGCAGTGTCACAGAGTTGTGTCCCTTTGTAATTTGCCGTGTGGCTAACAGAAAAAACTAATATATATATGGTATTTTCCAACTGATGGCTGACTGCATAAAGAGGATGTATTTGTAGTGTATGTATCTTAAAGTCAAAGTGAAAACCTTCCTCTTCTCACAGTTCTTTCGCCCCAATTAATAGTTTCTTCTACAGTCATTTGTGTGTGTGTGCATGCGCGCGCATGTATGATGTATACAGAACAGTGTCATACACATTTGAATTCATTGTGGTTTTTATTGGGTGGGGGGGTCTTTCCATATGGTGCTTTGTGTGGGTTGTTTGGATGGAACTGTGCTCTATGTGTGTATATAATATCATATTTAGGTTATTATGTATCGTGTGAGCGCTCAGGGCGTTGATGAGCGCATGGTAAATGTACATTATTATTTTTATTATGGTGTCTTTGCTGTGAGTGAACAAATTTGCAAAGAGGGAAGGGAATAACATGTAGTATGATTATGATATCTTCCTTCTGAGGCAAGTATTCATGATGGCTACGGTTAAACTGTCGTATATTTATAAAACCATAGTTTGTTTTGAATGTGCTAGCTGAGTGATTGCTCTTTTTGGGGGTCTTCCATGATTTCTTGGTGTGGCTTTGTGGGTAAGAAAACACACAGCAAGTCAGTACATGGCATATTATATACCTAGTAATTTGGGACTTTACATATGATCTCCCCAATGCCCGCTCCCCCCACCCTCCACACTGTGGTGAAATCAAGTGTTACTGTTAATATTGGCGTGTGTGTGTGTGTGTGTGCTGATGTGATGTGACATGAGTATGCACCCATTTATAATTTATGCGATTTTATATTTGTATTATAGATTTTGGTGCAGCATAACTTGTCTGTGTTGTAAACGCAAATGTTTTGGTGTTCGTTTGCATGTTCTTAAATTAATGAGCTTTACAGTAGTTAAGTTGAATTGCCCTGTGAGGGATGATTAAAGTTTTTTGACTTGACTAGCAGAATGTTTTGTTGGGTTTTCTTATGGTTGCAAAGTAGAAAGTTGCTGACTTTGGAGTTCTTCTTGTTGAAGTTTTAATTTGGTCAACGCAACAGGCAACAAACAAACCTTGAAAGTCACCCCTGAAGAGAAAGGCATTGATGTGTACGGTCGACTGCGGGACTTCTACAAGCGCATATATTCTGCTCATTACATGACGCTCGTTGTTCAAGCCCCAGGTGAGCGAGACTGAAGTGAAATTTGTTGTGTTTTTTTCTCGCTGTAAGTGTATTAACTATTGTCAGGTCTCTTGCCTTTACCCCACACTGTTTTGCTTTAGTTGGATACGTGGACACCAGTTAGCCTGAAAATTGGCAACGCCTAACAACTATTAGGAAGGAATCTATTTTTAGGTCATGATGCTGATTTCCCTAGATGCTGCACCGTTGGCATTTGTCGTCATTGTCTTTATTTATTTGCCTGTCACAAAATGACGGATTGGTGGATGACCCTTTGCATTGCAGAGACCCTGGATGACCTGCAGGACTTGGTCTATGACCTGTTTGAGGATATACCAAACAAGTAAGGTTTGTCTCATTGGTGGCCGTTTACACAAGCGAAAATGTCCAGGCTGAATGGGGAATACTGCATTTGTATATTTAACAGATTATTTAGGGCGCCCCATCTTGTAAGAGCCTGGAGTGCTTACGAAGACAAGGATATGCTCATTTTATTGCACATGTACTCTCACACACACACACACACACATGCACTTGCACACACGCGCACACATACACACACACATGCCTGCATGCATACATATACACACACAAACACACTCGCAAACACACGCATACACATGCACTCACACACACACGTGCGTGCACACATACACATGCCTGCATGCACACATGTACACACACAAACACACTTGCAAAAACACACACACATGCATGCACACATGTACACACACAAACACACTTGCAAAAACACACACACATGCATGCACACACACATACATTCAAAAACACACACGCACACACGCACTCATGCAGGCATGCATGTATGCATGCACACACACACACACATGCACACGTCTGCACACACACAAACACACATACGCACACACATGTCCCCAGCCCCCTGAAATTGTTTAGGGTTGTTCCTTTGAAGCAGTTCCCGTGCCTGATAGTATCTTGATTTTGCTATCTAGATTTATGTATGACTATGTGTCAATTGACAGGTTTCTCTTTCCTGACTGAGCTAGTCACTGGCTTCTGTAGTTGATGTTTTGCTTTCCATTTTCAGCCAGATGCCACCCCTTTGCTTTGCTGAACACAAGGTATATGCTTTAACCTTAATGTATTTTTTGTGACAAAAGTGACATGTTTAGTGACAAGGTTTTAACCCTTTCACTGCAATGGTGTCAGTTGAGAATGACTACTAGAAGAGCAAAATTTGAAATCCTTAGACAATTTTTTTTCCCTTCTTTTTCGTATTAGCATGTAAATGGGTTGTCATAAAATGCACAGTATTGAAATTAGACGTGTTATAGTACCCATAAATATACTGATCGCAGGCGTGTGCGTGCACTTTTCAGCCCAAACTTTTTACAGGCTGGGACAGTGAAGGGGTTAATTGTCCAATGTCAAAATGAATTGTTGATTGGCTTGACTTAATCAAACTCAGTCATGCAATCCCTGATTAGTGCAATTCCAAAAAGTGACAGATGATCTCAGACTGATTTAATCCAAACTAAATTTCCTGGGCTTGGGTCAGCCCAGTTTCATAGTTCAGGAGCTGTGTGAGAGTTGAGGTTGACGCCCTGGGCTGTCCGTCCTAACGAGCCTTCTGGTTTCCGTGGACGTAAAGATTGATTGAACCATGCTTCGGCATTGGTCACAACTTGTCCCTAATATATCAACTGACATCTGAGGACACTAAGCAACACTTCATCATCATCAGCCCAGTATTTTGGAATTGCATGAGTTTGAGAGTGATTCAAGCCAATAATTTACTTCATTATTGGATAATTAAAACCTTGTAACTAGATGGGGGTTTTTGGTATGTGTTTTTAGCACTTATAGTTTTAAAGACTTAATTAATTTGTAAGTCTTCTGTGAACCCCTCCAAAGTTGTAAGTTATTACTGCTATGAAAAAGATTCCATTAGAGTTAGACTTAAAAAACATGCATGTCTCTTTTTGCAGGAAAGCAATTCAAGGTAAACACATTAGTTGAGTTACGGGTTTCCATTAAGCGTTTGTGACAAATCAAGGCAAATGTTTACAGAATTTAAAGTTTCTTTTAGAAGACATTTGTCTGTAACCACAGAACTTTTCATTAATTCTGCATTTAGTCTAGGTCCTCTGATTATGGTGCCAGCATTCTGTTCCGTAAAATTCATGTAGATTTAGACTACTTTGTGCTTTGCCAGCCTGTGGTCTGCATTGAATGCTGACTTGACCTTGTCTTTCTTCAGGACCCGTTTGTTCCGAGGAACTTCCACAAACTGTACAAAGGTATGAGCTAGGTCTTTTCTTTGTTTCAGTTGCCAGTCATATCAGTTTCACCCACCCATTTCTATCAACCTGCCTTTGTCAGTGTATGCATGCTGCTCATTGTGAATGTGTGTGCGTGTGTGTGTGTGTGTGTGTGTGTGTGTGTGTGTGTGTGTGTGTGTGTGTGTGTGTGTGTGTGTGTGTGTGAGTGTGTGTGTGAGAGAGAGTGTGTGTGTGTGTGGAGTGAACAAGCTGTGTACCTGCTTTTGCTCAGTGATGTGTGTAGAGTGGACAAGTTGTGTATGTGCTGCTGTCCAGTGATGTGTGTGGGGTGAACAAGATGTGTCCGTTCTGTTGTCCAGTGATCCCCATGGAGGACTGCCAGCGGCTGGACATCTGCTGGTCCTTGCCACCAGTCTACAAGCGATTCAAGTCAGTATGTTAGTCCATGGTCTCAGCCTGTTTGTACAGCTTTTGTGCTTGACCTTATTTAGATTTGTAAAATAGCTGACCTGAGCTTAAATCTTTATCCTTGTGTAATAGAGTATTATCATTCATCCCCCCCTCCCCCCCCCCCCCAACCCCTGGAACTTGGTGACAAGAAGGCCACAGAGCTATTATGGCAACAGCAGAAAAGGAAGCGCACACCTGTATGACCTAATTGATGTGGTATCAGTTTGCATGAACCAGCAAGAAGTTGAAATTGCTTTATGCTGAAAGCTGACTCGGCTAAAGCGGAGACTGTGGTAAAGAAGTAGAAAAGCACCGGGCATCTAGCTGGGGAATCCGAAAAGCTCATAGCACTGGCCCCATGTTCTTTAATTGGTTTGCAAAATTTTATTTTACCGAAAGTTCTCTTGGTTTTATGACCGTTGCATGGTACGGCGATGGCACCGGAGCGGGGATGTAGGTCGGGTGGTGGAGCGTCGGGTCCAGTGCGTTGCTGATGCAGTTCAACTTCCTGGTGCAACAAGGATTTTTTTCTCTCCAAAGTCAGCTTCCAGTGCTGACTCTCTTTTTGGTGTTCGTGCCGTCCCTGTGTACGTGCATTAACATATGCGTGCACATTAAAAATCCCAATCACTAGATGCACAAAAACACAACACGCTCTAGGTCAATTCTCGAAGGCAGAACACGGCTAACTGAGTGGCAGGGGAATTGGAAGCGGTCCCATCCACAATTCATTACCACAAAAATGGCTGCCCTACCTCCGTAAAAAGAGGGACGCAGAAGAGGAAGAAGTCATCGTGACTCTGTTTCGCACAGCTGCTGAAAGAGCAAGTTGCAGAGTACACAAGCTGCGTCACGCTGGCGCAGTCCCCACCTCCTTAACGTTTACTGTTCTGGCAGTGGCTGATGGTCTCTTTGGTCTTTGCGCTTAGGAGTGCTTGGGACGAGCTCCTCTTAGGAACCTGACACCCCCACCGCCCCTTCCCCCCATCCCTGTTAGACCGTACCTGGTCTCTGTGCACATTAAACCCTACAGTTCATTCCTAAAGACCATCAGAGCCCAGGAGCTGTGTGAATAGGCTGTGTGTGGTTTCTGTGGACGTTAAGCATTATGAAAGAAAAAAGAAGTAGTCACTTTTAGGAAACAGCTAGGTTAAAGAGGCCAAATTGTGCAGCATGTCGACCCGCATCCCACATCCCTAGTGTGTGGCTTCTGTGGACATTAAGCATCGTGAAAGAAAGAAGTAGTCATTTTCAGGAGACAGAGCATGGTCAAATTGTGCAGCATTTCAAACCCCCCTCCCCACCATCCCCCCCCATTCCTAGTAAGCCACATGTGGCTTCTGTGGATGTAAGCACATTGACCAAAAGAAAGAAAGAAGAAGAAGTCACTTTCAGGGGAGCGAGAGAGAGCAAGGCTGAATTGTGCCACGCTGCTGCTAGACTGTCAGGACAGACATGATTTTTTCAGCATGTCCGTTTTTGATTTTGACAGAGTCAAGCCCTTGGAATATCTGGGAATTTTGATCACGCATGAAGGATCTGGCAGCATCCTGTCTTACCTGAGGAAAAAGTGGGTTGTGTTTGAATTTGTTTATGTGTTTTTTAACAGGTTTTTAGTCAGGTTTTATGTTTACATTCATAATGGAAATCTTGGGAAATAGCACCATGAATACATGTAGGTTATTTAAACATTAGTGCTAGTAATTAACCTTACATTGTAATGTGAAAAACCAGGAGTGCAAAATATAACTTTTACCTCATGTCAAATATTCTAAATGTCGATCTGGTCACCACCATATTTTGTCACATTTGTTATGTTGAAATTTGTTCATTAAAAACTTCATTTAAGCTTTCTGTCTCTCTCTCTCTCTCTCTCTTTTTTTCTACCATATTTTGTCTGTGATGTGTAATTTCATCATATCAAAGCATACATCCTGATGATATATAGTACTGGAAAATGTCAAGGCTTTATTTCTCATCTTCCCTTTGCTGTTGTGAGTGTAATTAAGGAATTTCACTCTGCTGCAAAGCTTTAGCTTGCAAGTTGTACATAGCAGCCCGTCTCCAGGATTTTTGTGTGGAATATTAATTGCAGTATGAACACACACAGGACGGGGAGTTAATTAACCGTCAAAAGACGTCACACAAACACAACAACAAAGACCCGAGTCTCTGTTATATAGGTTAGTTAACTGTTTCAGAATGACCTATTAGGGACGGGGACAGAGTGGGAAAGGGGCCAGGGTGATTGGCTCGACCGCGGAAACCGCCCGAAAAAGACCGGAGAGACCGTGGACCGCCGCCAGAACAATGGAAGTGTTAAGGCGGTGTCCCCTCGCCATTGCCCAGCGACTTGTGCACCGCGAAATTGCTCTTTCAACTGCTGTGCTGGACAGAGTCACTAAGACAATGTCCGTTGCACCGCTGTTGACGAACAACTTGGACAACTCGAAGCAAAAGACATCCAACTTGCTCAGCCCAGCTCCACCTCCCTACTCATGATCTCTTCTGGGCAAAAGTGAGGGTCCAGCTCCACCTCCCTCCTCTAAGATCTCTTGATCTTTTGATCTCGCCTGGAACCCTGCCTCACCCACCCCAACCCCCGACCTCTTATATTGCAAACTGCTGTGCGGTACCTATGAGCTACCGTGGATCCCTGATCTCTGATAAGGGTTATTCCCCCTGCTCACGAATAAATAATTACTTTCTTCGCTGAGGACCCATGTACTGGTGTCGTTTATTTTGTGGTCCGACTGTTCTGAATGTTTCACGTACACACAGACACACCAATTTTGGCAACGCCTCTTTTTGTCTGTAGCATGATGACAGTGTGTTGGAAGACGTGAAGGTTTTGACGACAACGTGTTTCAGGTCCTGGGCGTTGTCGCTGACGGGAGGAAACATGGCCTCCGGCTTTGACCTCAACAAGCTGTGGAGTGGTTTCTTTGTCAGGATCATTCTCACCGATGCTGGAATGGAGCACGTTTCAGATGTAAGAAGAAGAATAGTTGTGGTGGTCACTGAGTGTGCGTGCCTGAGCTTTGGTGGCCCAAAGTGCTTGCAGATTACAGCAAGGCTTCAGTTGCACAGACCCGTGCACACCCAAATCTCCCCCCCCCCACCCTCCCACCCCCCCCATATTCATATGCACACCCTCACACATGTACATACACCCCCACACTCACACTCATACACCCCCACACACCCGCATACACCCCATGAACATACCGCCCAACACCCACCCCCACACACATACACCCCCACATGCTCACACACACACATACTCCCCACCCATACCCACACCCACACATATCCACAGCCACACCCACCCAGACACACCCCTACATTCACACACACACTCATATACCCCTACACACTCCCATACACACATGTATACCCCCCAACACACCCCCATGTACACCTCCACATACATGCACACACACACATATACCCATACCCTCACACACACACACACACACACACACACACACACACACACACACACACACACACACGCATGCACCCCGGACATGGGTAATTACACATAATTTCATCTTCAGGGAAGGAGATTGCATTGTCTGCATTTTGTTGTTGTTTTTGTTTTTGCGAGGTGATTTGCACTGTGTTTGAATATACCGTTCCCCTTTCTAAGGACATGGGTAATTATGCATAATTTCATCGTCAGTTGTCTGCATTTTGTTGTGTTTTTGTTTTTGCCAGGTGATTCGCACTGTGTTTGAATAGTCTGTTCCCCTTTCTAAGGACATGGGTAATTACACATAATTTCATCGTCAGTTGTCTGCATTTTGTTGTTGTTTTTGTTTTTGCCAGGTGATTCGCACTGTGTTTGAGTACATTGCCATGCTGCAGAAGTGTGGGCCTCAGGCCTGGTTCTACTCCGAGCTCAGGGACATTGAGAACATCAAGTTTCGTTTCCGGGAGGAGGTGGGTTTTGTTGGGGGTTTGTTGGAGAGTCGCTGTTTAGACGTTTTTTCAAACCGGTGCAACGTCTAAAAAGGTAGCAAAAGTGGTTCAGGGAAACCGGTCAGAGTCACTGTAATGGTCAGGTACATGGCTGTCTGTGCTGCTATTAGAGCTCTGCTAGCAAACTCCCAGTTCTGTTCCCAGTCGAGAACACACATGCACACACGCACACACACTCTATCTCTCTCTCTCCCTGTGCTGCTGTTTTTTTTTTTTTTTAATCTGTCAAACAAAATAGCAGCAAGTATGTCTGACAGAGCAGCCAGTAGGTCTGACAGATTGACAATTTATTTTCCAGTACATGCTGATCTTACCCAGTAAAATACCACAAATTACCAGTTAACATGAAGCCTGTAAATAATATGTACGTCTGTGTGTGTGCTCATTTATATGTGTGTGCATGTGAGTGTGTGCATACGTATATATATATATATATATGTGTGTGTGTGTGTGTATGGGTGTACATGTATATGTGCGCGTGTGCATGTGTATGCTTTTTTGTGTGGTGTGTGTGCGTGCGTGTGTAGATTGATCCCACTGAAAATGTAGAACATGTGGCTGAGAACATGTGTGGTGTGTGCGTGTGTAGATGGACCCCATTGACAACGTAGAACAGGTGGCGGAGAACATGCAGCTGTACCCCCTGGAGCACTACCTCACGGGTCGCTCTCTGCTCCTCTCCTTCGATGCTCAGGTAACCCAGCTCCTTTTGTCGTCTTCAGCTTCAGCTCATTTTATCGTCCGCCCCCCCCCCCCCCCCCCACCGGCTTCGTCACTTATTTGGGTCACATGGCCAAAGAGCTTAGCTCTGACAGTGGAGTAGTATCATCACATTGTGTGTTACATGTGCGTTAGTGTGTCTGTGCTTGCTGTGTAGGCACAGGAAAAGGGAGGGGGTGGGGAGGGGATGCTTGTATGATGAGTTTCTTGTTTTTTCGTCCTATTAACCCCTTTACTGCCCCAGCCTGTAAAATTTCCAGGCTCAATGATGCATGGATGCACCTGCAAACAGGATATTTTCTGGTCACATAACAATCTGCTTTCAGTGCTATGCGTTTTGATGAAAATCCTTTCACATGCCATTGCCAGTGCGAAAAAGGAGACAAAAAGGCTTAAAGGTTTCAAAAATTGTGCACTTTTATGGGTCGTTTTCAAATGACATCTTGGCAGTGAAGGGGTTAATTACTATCATGATATTTGGGGGGACTACCTACTGCCTTGTGTGTTTTAGTTTCTGAATGTGTGCGTTGGGTTTGTGTTAATATTTCATTTACACCAGTGCATGCACACACACACTCATGCACATGCGCACATTTATGCATGTGTGCACACATGCAAGCATAAATGTATGCATGCACACATATATGCATGTATGCACACACACATATGCATGCCAGCACACATACATGCACTCACGCATGCATGCACGCACACACGCACACGCACACACACACACACACACACGAAAACACACACACGCAGAGTAACAACAAGTGGTCAGGAGAATTAGGAGCTACAATGAAAGAAGTATGTCTTGAGAGCAGACCAGAAAGAATGAATAACAGCACCGAGTCTTGTCTCCCTATTGCCCGTGGGCAGGGCATTCCACGGGAAAGAGGCGATGTATTTGAAGGTCCGCTGGCCACAGCGCTCTGTTCGACCACCCTTCTTCCTGGTTTCAGATCATTCGCGAGTGCCTGTGCAACCTGACGCCGCTGCAGTCCTGTGTGACCCTGTGGTCTAAAGCCTACGAAAACCAAGGCATCTGCACCCAGGTCGACCCGTGGTTCAACACCTGCTACTCTCTCACAGGTTAGGTGACGATCCTGCAACCTCCTCTGAGTAGCTGCAGTCATCATTCTTTCACTGCACCATGAACATGACTTGTGCTGGGTGCTGAGCATTCTGCAAGCCTGCAGGCAATCATCGTCATCATCATAGTCATCTTTCACTGCACTGTGAACATGACTTGCGCTGGGTGCTGAGCATTCTGCAAGCCTGCAGGGAATCACCATCGTCATCATATTCATCTTTCACTGCGCCGTTAGCATGACTTGTGCATAGATGCGGAGCGCTCTACAAGTCTGCAGTCATCATCGTCATCATCTTCATCTTTCACTGCGCCATGAGCATGACTTGTGCATGGATGTAGAGTGCTCAGCAAGCCTGCAGGCAATCATCATCATCATCATCATCATCATCATCATTCTTTCACTGCACCATGGGCATGACACACATGGATGCTGAGCGCTCAACAAGCCTGCAGTCATCATCATTCTTTCACGGCACCGTGAGCATGACTTGCGCATGGATGCTGAGTGCTGTACAAGTCTGCAGTCAATCATCATCATCATTGTCATTGTCATCATCATCATCATCCTTTCACTGCGCCATGAGCATGACTTGTGCATGGATGCTGAGTGCTGTACAAGTCTGCAGTCAATCATCATCATCATCGTCATTGTCATCATCATCATCATCCTTTCACTGCGCCATGAGCATGACTTGCTCATTGATGCTGAGTGCTGTACAAGTCTGCAGTCAATCATCATCGTCATCATCATCATCACCACCATTATTTCACTGCACCGTGAGCATGACTTGTGCATGGATGCTGAGTGCTGTACAAGTCTGCAGTCAATCATCATTGTCATCATCATCATCATCACCATTATTTCACTGCACCGTGAGCATGACGTGTGCATAGATGCTGAGTGCTGTACAAGTCTGCAGGCAACCATCATCATCATTGTCGTTGTCATCATCCTCCTCCTCATCCTTTCACTGCACCATGAGCATAACTTGCACATGGCTGCTGAGCGCTCTACATCATCATTCTGCTACCTTTGTGTAGTGTCTGTTGAAAGAAAGAAACTGTCTGTTGAAACAAACGTTCCTTTTAACTACTGACTACTAGTCTTTAGGCCTTCTATTACTGAAAAGAAGATCCAAACACAGGAAGGGTTCAAAATAATGCTATTTATTAGGACCAGAAAAAAACTTGCACATTTTCAGGCTAATCGCCTTTATCAAGCTACAAAATGACAGTTAAACAAAAATTTAACAGTGAAAGACAATGAAAAATGAGATGGAGAGCTAAGCCACCTATCTTTTTTTGGTTGAGCTATATCCAGTGCCACTTATTTTTTTCATCAATACACACACACATGCACTCACGCATGCACAAACACACACTCACACACATAGCAGTCCTTTATGTTTCAGATTGTTCTGTTACTTAAAGCTGGAATTGTGGATTTTTAACCTGCACTGCAATCTTGGTGCGTGCTCTCTGCACACAAAAGCGAGACCGGCATTAACAAGTCTGTGCGCATGTTGACAGGGAAGAGATGAACCTTTGAAGGAACCAAAAATTTCCATACACTCATAAGCATAAAGCGCATGAAAAAACTTCCACACAAGACCTTGTGTGTTCACAGCGCCAGATACACACAGTAGATTTGTGTAAGCTCTCACCAGCTAAAACTACCAAAAGACACTCATACCACTAAAGTACAAACAGCCCCCCCCCCCCCCCCACCCTCCCAGTCCCAAAAGTGCAACTATACATAGTAGCTAAATGTAGAAATATGTACAGTTAAGAGTAATGATAATAAGAAAAATCACACACACACACACACCTTTCGGGGGTGGGGGGGGGGAGGTTGTTGAGAGACACGCAGGTATGTTTGTGCAGAAGCTGTATACTGTGTGTGTACTGGCGTACTACACACGCTTTTTGATAATGATTTTTGTCTTTTGTCTCCATCTTCGGTGTTCCACTTGAGTAGTGCTCAGACTTCTAGCTTTATGACACCAACTGAGGAATTTGGCTGGCTGCAACGGGGCCTTCTTTTCAGAGTCCCCAGACTTTTGCATCCTCGCTTCCTTGCACAGGGGGCAGGACTGCAGCTTGTGTTTCTATTTGTCTAACTATTTTGCATTCTGTTTGTGGCCCATGAGTAAGACCATGGTGTTTTGCTGTTTTTCAGATATCCCCGAAGGGTGGAAAAGGGAATGGGAAGGTAAGCGTGGTTTCACGTGCGGACAGGTAGAAAGTTTCGGCTTGGTCTCGTATTCCGCTAACCCCCGTCCTGCACTTGTTTTCTTCTTCTTTTTCTGCTTGGCTTGGCTGCTCTGAAGGAGATTTAGCGGCTTTGCTTGTTATTAAAGAAACTTTCGAGACTGAAAAAACAAAGAACAGGACAACTGTTTGGCTGTAACCTGCCACTTACGCTTTTTAACAGAATGACTGGAGTATTTAACATGCTTGCTGTGGTAACACGGAAAGGGGGGAGGGTGGGGGGGGGGGTGTAAATGGACACAGAAGTAAGTCTGCCCACAAAGTTGACCCAGGAGAAAGACAGTTTTCTCATCACTCGTCTCGGGGGATTGAACCCACAACCTTCTGACCGTTGAGCATTATCTGGTGCTGTTTAAGTAAAATACATACCATGTTGGTCTCGACTGACTTTTCATAATGTGCATACCGGTTTGAATGAATGGCTTTGACCCATTTTTTAGGGCCACAGGGGGAGTTTGGTGGGGTGGGGTGGGGGTCATGAAAGTGTGTCAGATTTTTCATGTTTGAAAATGAGCTGGTGAATGTTTGCTCTTCTTGTGTTTCTTCTGTCAACAGACCTTAAGCCAAATGCAGAGTTGTTCCTTCCGGAAAGGAATCCATTTATCCGTAAGTATGCGTCTGCCTCCATGCAGTCAGTTCAGCAAGGGGGCGGAGCAAGAGTAGACGAGACACAGGTGGAGGGGGGTGGGGGGGGGGGGGGGGAGATGAGGGTAAGAGAGACAAGATTATTATTGGCAAGCTTCCAGCTCACATCAACAAGAGTAAACATTCATGAAATTCAAATTATCATTGATTCAAGTAAACATGGTGCTTAACGTCCACGCAAACCATAAGGCTTATTAGGGACGGGCCTCATTGATTCAGTTGTTGGTCGGTTTTATATAGCACTATTCTCCACCCTTGAGCAAGCTCACTGCATTCACGTGTGATTCTACATGAGTGAGCAGCTTTTTATAACTTGTTTTTGAATATCCACTGAAGTGGTGTACCAAATGTAGCAGACTTACATATTGATTTTTAATGCTTTAAGAATGGGGATGGACAATTTCTCAGTGGTGGGTTCATTCATGTTAGCAAACAATAAGGAAAATTTAAACCTAGATGGTTGTGGTACTCTGGCAGAACGCTATAACTTGCATGAACAAAATGCGAGTTGATTTACTCATCAGCATTTATCTGGTGGTCGTGCTGGTTGGTCATGTCAAAGGATTTAATGTTGGAGTTTTGTGAGACGCTGTTTGAGCAAGTTCCTTGTTGCATATTGTTTGTCAGAGCACGTCTACAAACGGAAAATCATTCAAACAAATTCCTGCGCACGTTATACGTTACCTGGTGTCAAGTAAACCTGCTTGTAGTTGCAGCCATGCATTGCAACAGCTAGATGACGGAACATTGCAGTTCCCTTTGACTCTCTGAATCTGAATCCATGTTAAAATGTGCACACGTTTTAGGATGTGTGCTTGTTGGACGCTTTTACTCATACCACTTTTCAGTTGTTAACCATGCTGTTAAGGTCACAGGTCTTTGGTTTAAAAAGTGTATTGTGGCTACGCTTCTTTTTGTGTATGTGTGTTTTCATTTGACAGCCACGACACTGGAGCTTCTGAAAGTTGAAGGTGCCTCAGAGGTAATGTGTTTTTTATTTATTTTTATTTAGTACACGCATGTGATTGGTGTGAGTAGGCGGGTGGTGTATAATATAATAATAATAATAATAGATTATTTATGGTGCCCCATCTCATAAGAGCTTGGTGTTGTTACAAAGACATAAGGATACACTCATTTTACCACACACACACATACACACACATTCATACCACACCACACACATGTATACACACACTCACACAACACTGCACAACACCACATACACGCATGCATGCACGCACACATGCTTACACACATGTGTGCACATGCACACACACACACACACACACACACACACACTGCACACACACACATGCACACACACACACACACAAACACACACACACACACACACACACACACACACACACACACACACACACACACACACACACACACACACACACACACACACACACACACACACACACACACACACACACACACACACACACACACACACACACAAACTTGTGATCTTACACTGTGAGCCTCAGACATGTATAATCAACACACAAAGGAGTTCATTAGCGCTCAAAAGATGTCAGAGAAGTACAAGAAAGACCTGAGTCACCTACAGCAACTCTCACCTGGCATGCGTGTAAATACAAGGGACACAAACTCCACCAGAGGTACATCCTCACATCATGTATTCCTCACACGTCTGTTGCTGTGTACGTTAGAAATGTATTTATTATTATTGTTTCTTTCCCTGTGTGTAGAACAAATATGTGTTGAATTGCACTTTTGTCAAGCAATATGATCAGTTAAATCTTGCAGAGATGTTAAATCTTTTTTTGTTTTACTTCTTTTTGAGAATGTTGTGTGGAAGCGTGCTGGTTTATTTCAAGTGTATTTTTCCATGTTGCAGTATCCAGTACAAGTGCTGGACAACGAGTTTGGCCGAATGTGGTACAAGAAGGACAAGAAATTTCACATGCCCAAAGGTAAGCGGACCAGAAGCCCACCCACCACCGTTTCATGTGTCAAGCCTGTTCTTATTTGGGTAAACCTTTGCTTCACGAATCTAGTTTGGAGTGTTCAGCGAACCTGAAGTGGGCGGACCAGAAACCCACCCATCACCGTTTCATGTGTCAAGCCTGTTCTTAATTGGGTAAACCTTTGCTTCACGAATCTAGTTTGGAGTGTTCAGCAAACCTGAAGTGGACCAGAAACCCACCCATCACCGTTTCATGTGTCAAGCCTGTTCTTAATTGGGTAAACCTTTGCTTCACAAATCTAGTTTGGATTGTTCAGTGAACCTGAAAAAGGTGTGGCAAACTTAGTTTGTTCTTAATTGGGCAAACTTTTACTTCATGAACCTGCTTCGGGCAGTTTGACAAACTGCCATGAAGCTATGTCCTAGAACCTGCTTCAGGCAGTTTGACAAACTGCCATGAAGCTATGTCCTGTGTCCAAAAAGCTTCGCTGAACATGCTCTAGGAATATTCGCCCAGTTTGGCGAACCTTGCCTCTGATTGGTGTTGAGAGTAAAGAGAGCTCTCCTCTGGATGAGGCAGAAAGGACTAAAAATAGATGATGATGTCAATATTTCACTCGTCTCAGAGGGAACTGATCTATTTGTTGACTTCTGGGATGCACATCCTTGTCTCTGGGACCCAGAACGATATAGTAGTTAGTTGACTTGCCCTGTGAGGGATGAGTAAAATATACAGACTTGACTTTGGCCTAAATTTTGAATCACGCCGTCTGCTGCACTTCTTCCGTACGTTTGGGCCGAAGCTTGCATCGCATTGTAAGCCAGTTAAGAAATAAAGTATAGTTCGTCGAACTGTCCGAACCATGTTCGGTGAACTAAAATTTCGTCTGAGCTCAATGAACAAATGAAGAGTAGTGCATCGAACTGTCCAAAGTACGTTTGGCAAACTAACAGTTTATTGAGTTAAGAATGGGCTTCAGGTACAAAATAAGAGAAAATGTTGGTTCCCGCTACTTTGCTATCTTTGGGCCACTCTGCTTCAAATGTTTTTCCGCTCCGCACTGCTGTCTTTCTCCTCAGCAAATCCTTGTTTATTGTCTGTAAACTGGTTGTAAATTAATTGTGTATATATATGCTTATGTGTGCGGGTGCCTCTGTGTGAGTGTGTGTATGCATGCATGTGTGTGGTCTTAGAATGGTCTCTCAAGATGACATTTTTTGCTATAGAAATACTCAGTTATTATTATTACTACTGAAACTTCTATGCAACTCATGGGTTGTTAGGTTGATGTTTCAAGAGGGGTTGCGTTACATCTGTGCATCTGTTTCAGGTTTCATATTGTTGCATCTCATGACACCGATTGTCTCAAGTTCTGTCACAAAGTAAGTTCCGCTCTTTATTCCCATTTATTGCCGTGTCCTCTTGTGTCTTGTGTGGTGTTTTTCTTGTGTGGTGTTTTGTTGTTGTTGTTTTTAAAGTAGTGATCAGTGTTAGGCTCTCTGGCTTGGTCATGTCTTCTTCTCCTGTGTTTGGTAGAGGATGTGCTAAGTCCTTGGTCAGGTGATTATCAGTTCACAGGAAGGCTGTCAGCTGTTAATAATTTTATGCAGTCAGCGTCAAAGTTTGCATGCATGTGATACTTACGCAGCTTTTGGCTCATAAAGTCATATGCATTTCAGTGACCTTGACCTTTTTTGTATGTTACAGTAGCATCAACTTAAACTGAAAGTTGTATTTCTTAGCACATTCAGTCACAAAAGAAATGCGCATGGATTACAATCATTTTGGTTGCCATTTGTTTACATCTCAATGGAGTGAACTTTTGCTGGTGTAGTGCAGTATTCTACAAAAAAAAAAAAATGTAAGTCCATGAGGAAAGGTGTGGTCTGTTTTTAACTCATAAAGTCATAGTGATTGCTAATTTTTAGGTAAAATTATCTAATTGCTTTTTGCAGACAAATTACTTGGGGGGGGGGGGGGGGAGACAAATTATGACTAAATGTGTTTTTCGCAGACAAATCACTACTAATTTTTTTCTTTCACCAAATCTGAGACAGCTAGCTCCTTTAATGTTGGCTTTCCATGTACTCCTTTTCCCAGCCCTGACCAGGATTCAAAGCCTGGCACTCTAGGGTTTGGTGATAGGTGATGTGATGCGTTTGATTGATGGAGGTGTTTGCAGATGCTCTGCTTGTTACAGCTCCGCGCTGGGTGACCTGCTGGTCAACATCCTTCAGCAACAGCTGCAGGAGTTCCTCTATGCTGCCACGCTCACTGGATATGAGTGAGTCAGTGTTGCAAATTATGCTGTTTTGGGGGTGGGTGGATATAGTATGTGTGTGTGTGTGTGTGTGTGTGTGTGTGTGTGTGTGTGTGGTTGCATGTGTGTGTGTGTGAGAGAGATTTCTATCTCTTTGTCAATGGTGTGTGTGTGTGTTTTGGGGGTGGGTGGATATAGTATGTGTGTGTGTGTGTGTGTGTGTGTGTGTGTGTGCATGCCAGCATGTGTGCGTGCATGCATGTTCATGTGTGCTGACATAAAAAAGTAACAATACCTGGATGTCTGTGATTTCTCAGTCTGCTTGAGTTCACACTAGCATCAGTGGCCTTGACCCATTTTTATTTTGACATGTGGCAATAAAGCCACTGACTGAGTGATTGGTTGACAGATTGGCTGACTGTTACCTCTGGCATTATTTGCAGGTTTTCACTGGAGGTACTGGCGACTGGTATTGTCATTCAAGTGGAGGGTTTCAGTCACAAACTGCCGGTTTGTCACTCTTTATTCCTTCTGGGTTTTGTTTTCCCTTTCTGACGTTACTGCCTTGCGTGAACAGTCAGTGTGTGGAACAGGCTTTCTACAGTCTTTGAAAGTCTTTGATAGGTTTGGGGGAAATGGTCTGGCCATTTTTAAGGCCTTGCATGAACGTGAATGAAAAAAGGAGTGTGTTTGTGGGTGTGTGAATGTGGGTGTGGGTGTGTTGGTGTGTGTGTGTGTATGTTCTCCTCTCTTTCTTCTTTCATTTTCTTTTTTCTGTCTTCTTTTATGTTTGTTTGTTGTTGTTGTAGTTTTCTCTTCTTTTATTTTTTGCTTTAATTTTCTTTCTTCTTTTTAGTTTGTTTGTTGTTGTAGTTTTCCATTTTCTTCTTTCTTCCTTTTTTTTCTTTTTCTTTTTTCTTTCTTTCTTCTTTATTTCATTCTTTTGTTTTCTGTCCAGATGTTTAAGTGTTCATAAAAACCAATGCTTGTTTTGTTTGTTTGTTATTTTAATTTTATTTTTAGGCCTTCATACAGTTACACTTGCACTAAAAGTAAGATTTCTTGTCTGTTTGTGTTTTGTGTGTCTGCTCTTAGCACGTTCTAGAACTCATAGTGAATCACATGGCGGAGTTCACTGTTGCACAAGACCTCTTTGATGCCAACAAGACCCAGCTGAAGAAATGCTACTACAACGAGATGATCAAGTCCTATGAGTTTGCAAGGTAGGTTGCAGGTTTCTTCTGACTTGTACTGGGCAGTTCAGTGAAGCTGGTTTTTGCATGAGTGAATGCCCTTCGTAATCTTTCGCACAAGAAGTCGCAAAAGGTCACAGCCATTTTACAGCTCAGTCACTGCATATTTTATATTTCAAAAGGTGTCATTGAAAAAGATCTGTAACTTTCTGAAAGAAATCAATATTTTTGGCAGAATATATACTTTCAGATCATTTTTTGGTTTTGTTTGTGTTTTACCCACCTTAAAGTCTGTTTTTCAAAATCTGACTATATACCATTTTTAGCATGTACTTTTTTGTTAACATTTATTGTGTGTTGACAAAACGTGTATCGTCCTGGTATAGCCATACTGGTTGACTGGCATTAGTTACTTACTTACTGCTGGTATTGGTTATGCAATTTTGTTTTGTCCTTATGATCATTGTTTTGAATTTCTGTTTTTATGAGCTTATCTTGTGGATTTGCCTCTTGTGGGGTAGATAAAATGTTATTGAATGGAATGGAAAGCAGATTTCTTCTGTTTCGAGTAATCATGAGTCACTTGAGACTGTGTTGGTTTTACTCATCAGTTTGTTTTTGTTTAGGGTGTGTGTGTGTGTGTGCACTTCAGTTTTTTCTTCATTCTACTGCTACCAGTTTTTTCTTCATTCGACATGTATCTACATTTTTTCTCTTCGGCTACAGTTGTTGTTTTTCATTCTTCAGCTACAGGTTTTTTCTTCATTGTACAGCTAAAGGTGTTTTCTTCATTCTACACCTACAGTTTTTTTTCCCCTCTTCATTCTCTACCTAAAGGTTGTTTTTGCATTCTGCAACTGCAGATTGTTTTCTTCATTCTACACCTACAGTTTTTTTTCCCCTCTTCATTCTCTACCTAAAGGTTGTTTTTGCATTCTGCAACTGCAGATTGTTTTCTTCATTCTACACCTACAGTTTTTTTTCCCCTCTTCATTCTCTACCTAAAGGTTGTTTTTGCATTCTGCAACTGCAGATTGTTTTCTTCATTCTACACCTACAGTTTTCTTTTTCCCCTCTTCATTCTCTACCTAAAGGTTGTTTTTGCATTCTGCAACTGCAGATTGTGTTCTTCATTCTACACCTACAGGTGATGCAGTAGTTGACTGTTGCAGGATGTTGCGCTTTGCGGTGACGGAGCCAACGAGTCACCACGTGCCTGACCGGTACCGGGTGACGGGCAGTCTGACGCGGGACATGCTGCTTGAATTCAACCGCCAGCTGATGAACAACATCTACGTCGAGGGTTTCGTCACGGGAAACTTCTACCGAAGGGTTGTTCTCCTGTTCCTTTTACAGAAGAAAAATTTGTTTCTTTAATCTGGTATTGATAAATCCGATAGTTTGGTTAATCCCCAGCATGTCCTAGCCTGGCTTGCTTTTTTGCTGTTGGCAGTGGTGGCAATGTAGGGACTGACTCTTTCAGAAAAGTGTGTTTGATGTTTGTGTATTTGTTTTTTGTTTTTTTTGTACATACATGTGTATGGATTAATTTTATAGGTTTGACTTGAGAAAGGGTTTACAGATGAAAAGAGTTTTGAAATGTGCATATTTTACTTGTGACCGGAGTTTGATGGTCCTGAGGCTGACAGGGACGTTAACAACCATTTACTGAGTACTTAATTTGTTCTGTTTCTTCGGGGTTCATGCAAAACTACCTGTTCATGTGGTTAGTGGTTAGATTTTAACATCCTGCCAACTGCACACCTCAGGGTGGCAGTTTATGCAGAACAGGTAAGCTGACTGCAGAGGGTTCAGAACGGTGCAGCACAGATTGTTCTGATGAAACGAAGGGAAGGCCACGTAATAGCACTGTTAAATGAACTGCATTGGCTGCCTGTGAAATTCCACTGCGAATATAAGATGGCAGCTTGTACTTGCCACAATTTTAAAACAAGAGCAAGGCCACGTAACAGCACTGTTAAATGAACTGCATTGGCTGCCTGTGAAATTCCACTGCGAATATAGGATGGCAGCTTTTACTTACCGCCATTTTGACAGTATACTTTTCCACCTGGCCTTTTGGCATTTGCTCTGCATATATCAGACATTAAGCGGGGAGCTTTTTAAAAATCCCTAAGCATACTTTCAAATCTGTTGGTGGGTGGGTGCTCTTTCAGTTTCATTGCTCCAACTGTCTGGAATTCGCTGCCTGCCAGTCTGCAGAATCTCCCCACTCTGCATCAGTTTAGAGCTCAGCTCAAGACTTTTTTGTGTGTTTTTTTTGTGTTTTTTTTTTTTCCTGGCCTTTCCACACATGTAGGTGGTCCTCATTTGTTATCATTGGCGGGAGTTGCCACAAGTATGATTTGGGTCACAACAAAACTTTTGTTGTGACAAACACGGTTTTGTCACGACCAAAATGTGTTTGTCTTGACAAAAGACATGTTTGTCGTGACAAAACATATGTTTGTCATGACAAAACGTTTGTTGTGACAAACACATGTACTTGTTGTAAAAAAACATTTTTGTGTCACAACAAACACATGTTTTGTCACGACAAACTTTTTGCTGTGCCAAAACGCATTTTTTGTCACGACAAAGACGTGCTTGTCGTGACAGAACTTTTGTTGTGTCAAAAATCACACTTGTGGCAACTCCAGCCAGTGATAATTTGTGAGTGTTGTGCATGTGTATGTATATGCACATATGTAATGAGTGATACATGTATGTATATATGCATGTATTTAACGAATGATACATGTGACTGCCAGCATGTTGTGGTTTTTGTTCTCTAGACAGATTTGCACTACATAGGATCCATCCATTATTAATATTATTGTGGGATGATCAGTGTTCATCTGGTTGTGAGATTATATACGGCACGTTAAATATTCATGTTTTTGACTATATTTGAATTTTGAGGTGACAATGGTCGAACTGAAGGGTCATCACTGTATGTAGAATATAACCTTGTTTGACTGCCGTGCTGTTTGGGGTCAGGTGATGTTTGTAGACTGAGGTTTTAACTGTGGGCTTTTTCTTCTTTTGCACAGCATGCTGTGGAGGTTGCAATGCACGTGCAGAAGATGCTCTGCCATCAGCCATTGTCCCCTGAGCAGCTGCCTGTGGTGAGTGGAAGGGTGTGAAATGGACAAACAACGCAATACAATACAATACAATAATACTTTATTAATCCTTGAAAAGGAAATTCAGTTGTCTGCCTTTGATAAATAATAAGAAGTGCATAAAAATATAATTAAATACTATACAGTTTCACTCATTTAATTAGCATAAAAGCTTAATAAATTCAGGTGAATAAACAGTAAGAAGAAAATACAATTGCAATCACAGTGGTGCCCGTATCGTTCACACAAATACTAGTCAGCTGCTAGAACAGATCACCCTCACTGTCTGTTGGTCTGGCTCTGTCTGTCTGTCACTCTCTCTCTTTCTGTCCCCTGGATAAAGTAAAGATAAATACATGGATACAAACACTAAGGAAACATTTAAGATTTCCTTTATTAAAAGCTGTGCCTGAGGGTTTTAAAACCGAGGAAGACCCAAAGGCCTAAACATGGCCAATACTGACCAAAGTGGCTCCAAATAAAGGCAACCAGTCTTTGATATGTTTTTTTTGTTTTTTTAATTGACAAATTATACTTGCTAAAGACATCATACATGCAACTAAGTTACTGAATGGTTACAAGAGATGTTAAAGTAAAAGTCCAAGGTTTTTAAGTATGCAAAATGACCATCGAAAATGATTGACAAGTGAGTCACTAGTTTCAGATTTAATCAAATAAAAATAATACAGAAATGTTTAGTTGGGTTTTTAATCAATTTTTTTTTCTGTAGGCTGGCCGAGACTACAGTCTCAGGTTCTCCATCAGTCACATGACTTTCCTGGAAGTGACATCAGTCTGGGGAATCAGTGCGGTTGCCATCTTAGATTCTTCAGTAAACTGTGTATGCATGTGGTCGACAAAAAAGTTAACTATGCTGGCCTACTTTGTTGCCGCAAACTGTAACAGTTCACATGCAATCGACCCGCAGTGAGGCGAAAGTGGATTAAATTTATACAATTCAAACGAGCTGACTTTCTTGCTGCGCCGCATCACGCCCATTTTTGTAGCGAGCACTTCAGTGAGTGTGATTTCACAAACCCCATATAATACCGCATGGGGTTTGCTTCGAAGCTGACACGATGTTCCGGTACTCTTTCAGAATCCTGCCTGACAGGCTCAAACAGATATGGCTGTGGTCTCTCGGGCAAAGTATCAGTTTCGTCTTCGGAGCTCGAGTTTGCCATTTCGCAGCGACTCCCCAGAGTGACGTAGTAGGCATATGGTCACGTGATTTGGGCATCATGGCGACGCTTTCGATATGACAGAAAGTGCCTTTTTTTGTGCATTTATAACCCTCAGATCACAGTTTCACCTACATCATCGTTCTCAGCGAGCTTTAACGGAAATCGTGTCAAAAATCACCCCTAACTTTGGACTGTCCTTTAAGGTGTCAAAATCATCCAGATATCATTTTCACTCAAAACGACAATTCAGTCTGTTTTGCACCCCTGTGCCTCCCTCCCTTTAAGAAAAAAAGACAGAAAAAAGGAGGATGTTTCTGATTCGCTTGCCCTCTCTGCAAGACCCATCTGGGAAGGAAGTTAACCAGCAGCGAAAATTGTTTTACCTGTGTTAAATTACGACTTCAGGTCAGAAAATTGTTAACGTCTGTAAAGCATTGCAGTTCCTGTGATACTAGTGGAAACCTCCGTCTTGCCATGTTGACCACATGTGCTTGGGAATTGCAGAAGCGTCTGCTGAAGGTGCCAACAGGTGACCTGCAGTGCCGCGTGCGTGGCGTCAATCGCAGAGACACAAACTCCTGCGTCATCAGCTACTATCAGCAAGGGCCTGGAACCATCCGTGATGTCTGTCTCAATGATCTGCTCTGCGTAAGTAACTCGTAATCTGCACCCTGGATGTACTGTGGTCTGCTCACTGTAGAGCCCATTCTTAATTGGGCAAACTGTTTGTTCGCCAGACATACTTTGGACAGTGCAATGAACTTAATTTCTGTTGAACTTTTAGTTCACCAAACATGGTTTGGACAGTTCAGCGAACTGTACTTTGCTCTTAACTGGCTTGTAATGAGATGCAAACTGCAGCCAAAACTTACGGCAGAAGTGCAGCAGACAGCATGATCCAAAATGTAGGCTAAAGTCAAGTCAGTGTACTTTAATTATCCCTCACAGGGTAATTCAGTTAACTACTATATCATTCTGGATCCCAGAGACAAGGCTGTGCCTCCCACAAGTCAACAATAGGTCAGTTCTGTGCAAACCAAGTGAAGTATCAACACTGTCATCCATTTTTATTTTTATTTCTTCCTCATCCACAGGAGAGCTCTTTTTGCTCTCAACCAATCAGAGGCAGGATTCACTAAACTGGGCAAATATTTCCAGAACATGTTGAGCAAAGCTTTTTGGACCCTGAATATAGCTTTGTCACAGTTTGACGAATACCCCAAACTAGGTTTGCAAAGCAAAAGTTTGCCCAGTTAAGAACCAACTATGTTCACCAATTGTTTTAGGTTCAGTGAATACCCTGAACTATGTTTGCGAAGCAGATATTCACCCAATTAAGAACGGGCTTAAGTTTGAACGATCTGCTCACCATAAGTAACTTGTAGTCTGTTCTCTCAATGCATTGTGGTCTGCTCACTGTCAGTGTCAACGATCTGCTGTCCATAAGTAACTTGTAGTCTGCTCTCTGGACAGATTGTGATCTGCTCACTGTCAGTGTCAATGATCTGCTCTCCATAAGTAACTTGTAGTCTGCTCTCTGGACAGATTGTGATCTGCTCACTGTCAGTGTCAATGATCTGCTGTCCATAAGTAACTCTTCATCTGCTCTCTGGACAGATTGTGATCTGCTCACTGTCAGTGTCAACGATCTGCTCTCCATAAGTAACTTGTACTTTTGTAGTCTGCTCTCTGGACAGATTGTGATCTGCTTACTGTCAGTGTCAACAATCTGCTCTCTGTAAGTAACTTGTAGTCTGTTCTCTGGATGTATCATGATCTGCTCGCTGTCAGTCTCAATGATCTGCTGTCCATAACATGTAGTCTGTTCTCTGGATGTATCGTGGTCTGCTCACTGTCAGTGTCAATGATCTGCTTCCCATAAGTAATGCGTCATCTGTTCTCTGAACGCATTGTGGTCTGCTCACTGTCAGTCTCAATGATCTGCTCTCCGTAAGTAATGCGTCATCTGTTCTCTGAACGCATTGTGGTCTGCTCACTGTCAGTCTCAATGATCTGCTGTCCGTAAGTAACTTGCAGTTTGCACAGCAGCCACAAGAGCAGCGCTGCCCATTCCTGTCAGTGTGTGCAGCATTTTCGTGTGTCCAGACAATGATTTGGCTGCCAGCGTTTGGGATTTTTAACATGCACACCAGTGTTGATGCATGCAATTGCACACAGGGGGCTGTGCAGACATTGTAAGAGAGTCTGCAGTGGAAGTTGACTCTGGGACCCCCAGTGATTTGAACCCACGTCAGTATTGCACCTGGCTTTTCATTTGGACACACTACTACCAACTGAGCTATTCCCGCCCCATCATGCCCGCTTTAGCATGATGATTTTCGTTTTCAGGCCTGCCCCTTGTGCCTGCATAAGCATGATGGTTTTTTATTTTCAGGCCCGCCCCTCATGCCCATGATGTTTTTTTTTCATTTTCAGGTCCACCCCTCATGCCTACTTTAGCCTGATAGTTTTTCATTTTCAGGCCTGCCCCCTCATGACCAATCGCCCTGATATAACCACACCAGTTGACTGGGCATAAAACACCAACTTACTTACTTACCCTCATGACCGTGATGGTTTTCATTTTCAGGCCCACCCCTCCTGCGTGCTTTAGCCTGATGGTTTTCATTTTCAGGCCCGTATGAAAGAGCCGGTGTTCAACACGCTGCGCACAGAGCTACAGCTAGGCTACAGCGTCTTCTGCCAGCCAGTCAACACCAATGGAATTCTGGGATTCACCGTCGTCGTTGAAGCACACGCCAACAAATTTGAGTACGTTGCTTATGCAGCGAAAGTGGGGGAAGATTGCGTGCGCAGAGATATTGTCCGTATTAATGGTCGACAAGGTAATTTTACACGTTTACGGGGCTTTCGTCGAGTGCAGTCCAAAATCCATGCTAAAGTGAAGCATGCGCGTAAACCTTTTTTTTTAGTAATCTGGACCAAACGCAGTATGAGGTCACAGCAGACTCAGAAAGGTTGAGCCACGGTCTTTTGATGGTGTGGTTGTTGTTGTCACATTTATTCATGTTGAGTGCAGGCATTTCTCTCGTTCATGTGAATAAACATGATGGACGATGGTTTTCAATTCAATTCAAATTCAGTTCAATTCAATTCAGTTCAAAATACTTTGTCCGTTGCAATCATAACAATTAAACGGAAATTTGTCTTCACTCCCACCAGCTCTGCCACATTAACAGTTAGTCTAATTAAGTAACTCATTAAGTTTTCCTTTTTCAGGTTCGTATGAAAGAGTATGAATGGCACGAGTGTTTTCTGAAAAGGTTCTTATCCCACTGGGTACAGACTTTGGATGATTTGCTCATCTTTGTTTTGTCCTGAGGTGACCTTGTGGGGTTGATGGGACATTAAAATCCAAGACCTAACTTAATGCTGCGTGTGAGCCAGTTTGGCCTAGCAGTAAGGCGTTAGGCTGGTAAGCAGAGGGACCACAGTTCAAATCTGCTTCAGCCCTCTTTTCTCTTCGAAAGTTGCGGTCTGTGGACACTGTTTTGTGACTTTGTCCCTCACAGTTATGAAACATTAAAATGGCTCTCATTGCTGCCCACCTTAATGCAGAAATTCTGGTGGTGACAGTGTAGCAATAGGTATATAATGTCCCTCTCCCCCCACCTCCATACCCCTTTCGCCCCTTCTCCCCATCCCTAATAAGCCTTATGGTTTCTGTGGACATTAAGCACCATGTTTACTTACTAATGCTGCACAGTCCAAACCTATAAAAGGTTAAAAGGAACACTAATTTCATATGACAATACAAACATGCACATTTTTGGGATGATCCTCCTTTAGGTGACAAAACAACAGTAAAATGGCAAAAAAATTAGAAGTACCTATTCGGAACATAGTTCGAAGCAACTTATATAACTGCTACACATCTTGATAAAGTGATGAATCTGTTTTTTTTTGTTTTTGTTGTCATCTCAACTGAACATTTGCAGTTTGTTAATACATAACATGGTGTCATTATTGAGAGTTCTCGGCTTCCTGTCCATACTACATGTGTACATTGTTGCCTTAGGTCATCAATATTTGTTGTCATGTATGCGTGACTGTGGATGCCTGTCTGTTTCAGCATGTCTGCGATAGCGAAGCACATCACTAACTTTATGCAAGCCTTCCAGAAAACCATCAACAAGTTGACCAAAGCGCAATTCAATGAACTGGTACGTTGTCATGTTCCATTTTTAGCTCAAGGTATGAGTGTGATAGGAATCATCATTGGTAAAGAAAGAAATAGAGTGGGGGGTGGGGAGGGGGGAGGGGGTTACATTTCTAGCTTTATAAATGAATAAAGATTCAGGGTTACAGGGCAACTACCTGTTGAGGTGAGTTACAGGGCAACTACCTGTTGAGGTGAGTTACACGGCAGCTACCTGTTCAGATGAGTTACAGGGCAACTACCTGTTGAGGTGTTATAGGGCAGCTACCTGTTCAGATGAGTTACAGGGCAACTACCTGTTGAGGTGAGTTACAGGGCAGCTACCTGTTCAGATGAGTTACAGGGCAACTACCTGTTGAGGTGTTACAGGGCAAATATTGTTGAGATGAGTTATAGGGCAACTACCTGTCCAGGTGGGTTACAGGGCAACTACCTGTTGAGATGAGTAAGAGGGCAACTCCTTGTTCAGATGAGTTAGAGGGCAACTACCTGTTCAGATGAGTTAGAGGGCAACTACCTGTTCAGATGTGTTACACAGCAACTACCTGTTCAGATGAGTTACAGGGCAACTACCTGTTCAGATGAGGTACAGGGCAACTACCTGTTCAAATTTGATGGTGTTTTCCAGAGCAAGATGCTACTTTCAATTGACTTGGAGAGTTGGAATCACAAGGAAATTTGTTGACTTCCAGTAGAATATTTCACCTGCTTCACAGTCTTCATTTGCCTACTGATGAGCTAAGTTGTTACTAGACTTGACAAAATTGGTTGTCCAGTCTGCTTCTGAGGTTGGTTGTCAGCCTACCGATGAGGTTGTCCCTGGACTTGACAAAGCTAGTTGTTCAGTCTGCTGATGAGGTTGGTTGTCAGCCCATTGATGAGGTTGTCGCTAATGAGATATTAGATACATACTGATAAGTTGGTTTTCAGCGTTGGTTTTCAGCCTTATCCTCATAATAATGATGAGGTTGGTTAACAGCCCACTGATGAGGTTGGTTGATAGCCCACTGATGAGGCTGGTTGTCAGCATTATCATGAAGCTGATTGTCAGCCTTATCATGAGGTTGGTTGTCAGCCAACTGATGAGATTGGTTGTCAGCCCATTGATGAGGCTGGTTATCAGCCCACTGATGAGGTTGGTTGTCAGCCTAGTCATGAAGCTGGTTGTCCACCTAGTGATGAGGTTGGTTGCCAACCTACTGATGAGGTTGGTTGCCAGCCTACTGATGAGGCTGGTTGTCAGCCCACTGATGAGGCTGGTTGTCAGACTAATGAGGCTGGTTATTTCTGATGCCCCTATGGTAGGAGCCACAAATGCTCAGGCACGGTCACTGTGATATCTCTGTGTTTTTGACGATGTCAGTCAGACGAACTTGGAACTTTTTCCCAAGGCAAGATTGGGGAAACTTCCGAGAGGCAGGGCAGAGTGCATATGGGCTTTTCCGAGTGCCTAGATACCATTTCGAACTGAGCTGCGTTTTTTTGTGCAGGTTAAATCAGTGATCACTGGGAAGCAAGTGGAAGACACACAACTCGGAGATGAGGCCAGCCGCTTCTGGATGGAGATCGTCGACAGACTGTATGTCTTTGATCGCCAAGAGAAGGAGGTGGGGAATGCCTCTGCACTGGAAGTGGAATGGCTTAAGACCCTCTGCCCCATGTGCCTTTGTGCCAAGTCTGACATCATCAGCCAGTCGTAGTGTCAAATTTCTGCAGTCGGATGGAAAGACAGAAGTTTGGCGCAGCTGACCAGCTGTAGTGTTGAAAAGCCTTATAATAGTGCTGTATAAAACTTAAAAGCGCACAACAACGACAACAAAAGAGTGCACAGGCATTATGTGTGTGTGTGTGTGTGGGGGGGGGGGGGGGGGGGGCTTGGATCCTGAGTCAACACAACACCCAGCCGTTATTTGACTTGTATACAAGATGGATCATCTGCAGGAGTAGAACAAAATCTGAAACAAAAATGACTGCTAGTGTTCTAAAACAGTATCCAAACACACGAACAGCTTGAGAGAACAATACACATTGTGCAAAACTTTCAGGGTAAGCCCATTTTGCAAGCGACTTAAGTGGGTTGTTTAACTGTTGTTTTGTCATTTGAAATAGGGGCTTTGACTTAAGTATGTGGTTTAACTGTTGTTTTGTTGCTTGAAATAGTGGCTTTGTCTTAAGTATGTGGTTTAACTGTTGTTTTGTTGCTTGAAATAGGGGCTTTGACTTAAGTACATGGTTTAACTGTTGTTTTGTTGCTTGAAATAGGGGCTTTGACTTAAGTATGTTGTTTAACTGTTGTTTTGGCACTTGAAATAGGGGCTTTGACTTAAGTATGTTGTTTAACTGTCGTTTTGGCACTTGAAATAGGGGCTTTGACTTAAGTATGTTGTTTAACTGTTGTTTCATCACTTGAAATAGGGGTTTTGATTTAAGTTTATTGTTTAACTGTCATTTTGGCACTTGAAATAGGGGCTTTGACTTAAGTATATTGTTTAACTGTCATTTTGGCACTTGAAATAGGGGCTTTGACTTAAGTATATTGTTTAACTGTCATTTTGGCACTTGAAATAGGGCTTTGACTTCAGTATGTTGTTTAGCTGTTGGTTTGTTGCTTGAAAAAAGGGGCTTACCCCCAGAATAACATTTTGGCTCTTTTTGTTGCATCTTTATTATTCTCTCTTTCAGACAAAGAAGACGTCTTAGAAGACGGGTATTCCTTGGTCATGATGATTCACTGATGTGGAAATAGGAAGGGAAAAGCCTCAGACAAAAGTGATCTTGAATGAGGGTTGATCTCTTGTTAGGGTGAATGAAGGGATATAGCTTCAGTCAAAAATGGTTTTGATGGAGGGGTTGGTCTCTTGTTAGGGTGAAGGAACAATAACAATATACCTTTTTAATCCCAGCGGGAAATTAGAGCTGTCGTTCAATCGCACAACAAAGAACATATCTCAATATTTCTAAGTCATGAACCACACGCACATACACACTCTCAGACATATGTCCCCATTCTCTCAATCTGCATACACTAATAGCAAACCCAAAATTACCTGGAATAAAGCATTCACTGTGTCAAACCAAAATGTAAAAAACGTAACGTGAAGGGAGCAGCTTCAGAGAATAGTTGTCTTGAATGAGGCGTGGTCTCTTGTTAAGGTGAAGAAAGGGAAAAGCTTCAGATGGAAAAAGTGGTATTGAATGAAGGTTGGTCCCTTGTTAGGGTGATCTCGCATGATAGTAGCAGCAGCAGCAGTAGTTGTCTAGTGATGTTGTTGTTGTCGTAGTTGCTGTTTTGTAGCATTTGTTGCCATGGACAGATGTGTGTTTCAGATTCGCGCCCTGGAGACCATCACCCATTCGGAGCTGAAGGCATGGTACAGCAAATTCATGGACCCTTCCCACCGCCACATCAGCTTTCAGGCAAGGGCGCCAGCGGCTTGGCATTTTTCTTTTGCTGTTTTGGTCACAGTGTCACCATTATCTCTAGTTGATTTTTTTATATTTAAAAAAAAAGTATTTCATTATCCCGTGTGGGAAATTGAGGTCACCTTACCCAGGTAAAGCACAGCCTATCAGTGTGTGCAGTATTTTCATGTGCGCAGGCAATGGTGTGACTGCCAACGTTTTAGATTTTTAACGTGCACACATATGTTGGGGCACGCGATTGCGTAAGGGGGGTTGTACAGACACTGTAAGAGAGTCTGCACTGGAAGTTGACTCTGGAAGAAAAATCCCTTGCCTGCACAGGGGACTCAAACCGGCATCAGTATTGCGCCTGGGATTTTCAGTTGGACACTCTACACACTGAGCTGTTCACGCTCCGAATCTGCCTCCCTGATGTTAAAGATGCAACAAGGATTAAACAAAGAGAGAAACCGTTGGACAATCAGTCTGTCTCAGAGTGTTTGAGAGGTGCACAGCACGTCTGTGTCTGTGATCTTCTCCTGTAGTGTCCAACATCAACATTCTGAAGACTCTGACACTTTCAGTGCATGCTGGGTTATTTTGGGGTTTCTACTGTCCACTAAACTCTGACATGGGCTATAGGATCTTTAATGTGTGCAGGTGATCTTTTTTGCATGTCATTTTGTCATGTCATGAATAATCCTGGCCTGTGTGGCACAAGTGTCTGTTACTCCATCAGCCAGCTTTTTTCTGCTCTTCATTTGCTAAAGAGTGAACTGCCATGGTGGCACCCTGAGGCACTCGCGTCGGAGGCAGATCAGTACTTCTGCTGCGTAAATATTGAAAGATCTACAGTATGAAGCCTGAAAACAGATGTTTTGTGTACTTCTGTAAATATTGATAGACTAACAGATGAAACCTGAAAACAGATGTTTTGTGTACTTCTGTAAATATCGATAGATCAACAGTATGAAGCCTGAAAACAGATGTTTTGTGTACTTCTGTAAATATTGATAGATCAACAGACGAGATGTTTTGTGTACTTCTGCTGCATAAATATCGATAGACCAACAGTATGAAGCCTGAAAACAGAAATATTTGCTCCTTTTCTCTGCTTAAGCTATTTTGTCTCTTTCCTTATGATCCCCTTTAAGTTAAGTTTTTTTTTTTAACCATCTGGGTCCCTGACCACATAGGCGTTAGTGGCAATTCAGCAGCAGACTCTGCTGCTAAGGATGCCCATGATGGTGTTGTCTTGGTTTGAAACCACGTTTGAATAATGACTTATTGAACTCTGGCAAAATGAGTGGGATACCTATCCCCTAAAAAAAAAAAACTGCACAAGATTAGTCCCAGAGTAAATGAACATCTTCATTCATGTCATTCCAGCAGAAGAGATGAAACTGTTGTGTCCTGACTGCACATTGGCCATTCATAGTTGACTCACTCTTTCTTGTTAAAAGGAGAAAAACACACCGCTGTGTTCCACGCAGCAAGTCACTTTCATTAGAGCATGCTTTGTTGTACTGTTCAGATTTGATTGAGGTCAGAGAAAGCTTGTTTAAAACACATTCTTTGAAGGTGCTGGTTGGAGATGTTTGCCTTGACTCGATCTTTGACTTTCACAAGGAAATGAATGTTTTTAATTGATTAAGTACTGATCTAGTTGGGGTTTTTTTGTTTTTGCATGCATGCATGCATGAGAGTGGTTTGGAGTGTGGGCGTATAATTTCCCCGTCTCCCACTGCCAAGTCGTTTATGTAGTGTGTGGACTTTCTGTTGAGTGACCTAGAGTGTGAAGCATTTTTTATCTTTTTCTTTATTCTGGTATCGATAAATTAGAATGGTTGACGATACAAGCAGGTCCTAGCCTTATGCGCTCGTTTAACAGAAATGGTATTGAAGGGACTAACTCTTTCAAAAATGTGTGCTTGATGTTTGTGCATGTATGTTTTGTTTTATGTTTGTACAGGGACTGGTTTTGTGGATTGACTTGAGAAGAGGTTCACAGATGAGAAAAGTTTTGAAATGTGCTTTGCTTATGACAGAGTCTGATCGCCCTGAGGTGACCCTGTGCGGTTACCAGGACATTAAAATCACATTACTAACTATCTAACTAATTAACTAAGCCCCACCCCTCCTTAATCCACAAGTACTTTTTTGTAAACGCCTTCAGCTCATCCAGAATACAGAATTCAGAATCTTTATTGTCGATGAATAACATAGAAATTTGCCTTATGACTGCATAAAAGATACCAGTAAAATAACACAGTATAATACATGAACATAAGTACACATAAAACACAGAGTACTTTATCTTAGAGTCTGGAGGGCACACACACATCCAGAACAGTCAACCCTACCAGTTACCCGCATCAGCACATGCACTCACAGGTCAAGCATTTTCAACAAATAAGAAAAGTACTGCTTATCAAACTCATCCGAGATGGGATGCCAAAAATATCAGCTCTTCCAAGATATCTGTTATTATTATTATGACCTGACTTTCAGGTGGAAGGTTCCAAGCTGCACCCCATGGAAGTGGACAGCAACGGCCGGGTGTCGGAGGATCAGGAGATTGCGCTCAGCTCTCCATCCACCACAGTAGGGGAGACTGAAGACTTTCTGAAGCTGATCACAGATGGGGAGGGATTTGTCCAGGACCTTACCGAGTTTCGGAAAAGCCTTGAGTTGTACCCGGTCTCAAAAATCACATCCTGAGAGTTGTCATCGCCAAGAGTGCGCCAGCTGACCTGTGGCCATCGCCCGAGTGAAACTAGTTGGATACTGGTTTGGGGGTCGCCAGAGAGCCATTCAGCTTGTCTGTTCGTGCGCGTGTGTGTGTATGTGGACAGGTGTACATGTGTGTGTGTGTGTGTGCACGCACATGTGAGAGAGAGTGTTTGTGTGTGTGTGAGTGTGTGCGTGTGCATATGTGCGTGTGTGCATGAGAGAGAGTGTTTGTGTGTGTATGTGTGTGCCCCTCCCTCCAGCTGTCAGTTGATAAATAAGTTCACAGAAGTTCAAGAAGTTTGAGGCCAGAATTGCAATGAGTGATCGAAACATCGGAGATGAGGAATATGGGGTGGGGCGCTGGGTGGCAGTCTTTGCTGAGATCGCTTCAGGCAAGAAGCATTTGCACCCACCCACACACATACTAGATTGTTTCCCTTTCAGGCAAGAAGCATTTACACCCACCCACACAGATACCAGACTGTTTCAGGCAAGAAACATTTGCACCCACCCACACAGATACTAAACTGTTTCCCTTTCAGGCAAGAAGCATTTACACCCACCCACACACATACTAGATTGTTTCCAGCAAGCATTTGCACCCACCCACACAGATATTAGATTGTTTCCCTTTCAGGCAAGAAGCATTTGCACCCACCCACACAAATACTAGATTGTTTCCCTTTCAGGCAAGAAGCATATACACCCACCCACACAAATACTAGACTGTTTCACTTTCAGGCAAGAAGCATTTACACCCACATACACAGATACTAGAGTGTTTCAGGCAAGAAGCATTTACATCCACATACACAAATACTAGAGTGTTTCAGGCAAGAAGCATTTACACCCACATACACAAATACTAGAGTGTTTCAGGCAAGAAGCATTTACACCCACATACACAAATACTAGAGTGTTTCAGGCAAGAAGCATCTGCACCCACCCATGCAGATGCTAGATTGTTTCAGGCAAGAAGCATTTGCACCCACTCATGCAGATACCCAGCGCAGTCATTGTCAAGAAAAAGTGATGGCCTACTGGTAGAGACCTTTCTGAGTAAATGCGTCTGCCTATGCTTCAGTCCTAGTTGGCAGTTGTAAGGTTGAACTTTTGCCTGTTGACTGATTGATAGTGAGCAGTTGAACTTGAATTTAGGGTAGTTTGAGATTCCATCAATGGCTCTAAATAGTTACCTCTGTGTGGTTCATGACCGTTGTCTGGGTGCATGCACAGCTGTGTGTGTGTGGCTGGGGGAGGGGGGGGGGTCTGCAGGGGTGTGCAGGTACGTGTATAACTGAGTCATTTAGCCTGAGATCTGGGCCTTCAAGTTTATCTTCTGTTACAAAAAAGAAGAAGTCTTCCACTGTATATTCAAAAGTATACAAATGAGTATATATATGTATATAAAGATATGAATGAAGCCATATGCATCTCAGCTGCAATTATAAATACATATATTTAAACAAGATATTTATCATTTGTTTGTTACAGTGGAGACCCCCACCCTCCCCCTTCCATTATCATGGATGTCTTAAGTGCTGCGTTGATGGCATTCTTTCTCTCTTTGGTCATTCTGCACTGTCGCTGGGAGGTGCTGCAATACCAGCCATACATTTCCACAATTTATTCACTTCACAACTGGTTATTACAAGAGAAAGGTCAGGTGGCCTTCACAGTGTAACAGTGTGAGAAGGTCAAAATGACCACAAAATAGGGAAATGTACGCATTTGGTTTTGACTGTGTTTTTGACTGTAGCTGTTAGTGCTTGGGCACTCGAAGGGTCTTGTTGTGATGCTCCCAATATGAATGAAATGGTTGTGTGTGCATGCATCACTGTGTGCATTTGTCAGTGTGTGTGTGTGTGTGTGTGTGTGTGTGTGTGTGTGTGTGTGTGTGTGTGTGTGTGTGAGTGTGTGTGTGTGTGTGTGTGTGTGCATGCGTGTGGGTAGGTGGGTGTGTTGGACATAAGTTAATTGGCCAACATTAGCTTAATGTGCAACATGTAGGTTTTTACTACTTTCCATCACTCTTATCAAGCACAACTTGATTTTATATTTTCAAATGGATTATGTTTATGTGGAGAAGACTCAAATTAGTATATTCTTTATGTATAGCTATATCAGATACAAACACTTTCTGTTAGGTATTAATGTATCTTTTTGATTATTTGTACATTTTTGTGCAGATTAATGTTGTCTTGATAACTTTACATTTACATACATTTAGTCCATTTTGATTTCCTGGTGCAATGACACATTTCTCAGGTTAGTCATGCTGAGTGTGTTGGCCAAATAACAGTGCTGAAAATAAACTTCTTTTGTGACACCCTGTGAACACAGATATCATAGAGAGAGAGAGAGAGTGTGAGTGAGTGTGTGTGTGTGTGTGTGTGTGTGTGTGTGTGTGTGTATGTGTGTGTGTGTATGTGTGTGTGTGTATGTGTGTGTGTGTGTGTGTGTGTGTGTTCTCTGTATGTCTGTTGTGGTTGTGTGGGTGGGTGTTATCTGTGTGCATTGTCACTCTGTATGTGTGTTATCTGTGTGGGTGTTGTCTTTGTGTGTTATCTGTGTGTGTGTGTGTCCAGGTATGCGTGTGTAAAAACAAAAATGGAAGACTGGATAACAATTTTATCCAGCAACAAGCTGAGCAAGTTGTCCACTTCAGCTTAACCCCTTCACTGCTCCAGCTTGTAAGATGTCCGGTCTGAAAAGTGCACGCTCATAATGTGCCTGAAAACAGAAATTTCGCAGTCCTACAACAAATCTGCTTTGAATACTGTTCACTTTGATGCAAATCCCTTCATACAGTAATGTGAGAGGGGAAAGAAAAGAAAGGGAAAAAAAGTAACAGATCTAAATATAATGGCTGAACAATTAACTACTTGTTTTTTCTACACTTCGACCTAAAACTAAAAAAAAAAAATTTAAAAAAGGAGAGAGAGAGAGAGAAAAAGGGTGGGTGGGGGGTGGAAGAGACAGAGGAAAAAAGGGGGACTAAGGATTTCAAATATCGTCCTTTATTGGTTGTTTTCAAGTAACAACACAGCATCGTAAGATAGCAGCAAATGTGGCTGTCAAAAGGATGAAATACAGATGCCAAGAAAACTGTGAGGACTCTCATTCTGAAACCTGTTAGCTGGCACCAGGCACACCAAGTGGTCTTAAAGGTTCTTTGCTGTCATCTGTGTGTGTGTGTTGTTTTTAATAACTTGGATTAATAACACAAACACTGTGTGCATGTGTGTGTGCGCTCACGTGCATGTGTGTACACACAAAAATTTGATTAAAAAAAAAAAAAGGTGGAAGAGACCACCCTGATGAAAAGTCTTCCATCCTGTCAGAGTGGTCTCACATCAGGGTGGTCTCCCATCAGGATGGTGTCCTGTTTGGGTGGTCTCCCATCAGGGTGGTCTCATCAGGGTGGTGTCCTGTCAGGGTGGTCTCTCATCAGGGTGGTCTTCCATCAGGGTGGTGTCCCTGCCAGGGAGGGTGGTCTCTCATCAGGGCGGTCTCCCATCATGGTGGTCTCATGAGTGTGGTGTCCTGTCAAGGAGGGTGGTCTCTCACCAGGGCGGTCTCCCATCATGGTGGTCTCATGAGGGTGGTCTCTCGTCAGGGCGGTCTTATGAGGGTGGTGTCCCGTCAGGGTGGTCTCATGATGGTGGTGTCCCGTCAGGGTGGTCGGTGGTCTCATGAGGGTGGTATCCTGTCAGGGTGGTCTCATGAGGGTGGTGTCCTGTCAGTCAGGGTGGTCTTTCATCAGGGTGGTCTCATGAGGGTGGTGCCCCTATCAGTCAGGATGGTCTCATCAGGGCGGTCTCCCATCAGGGTGGTCTCATGAGGGTGGTGTCCCGTCAGGGTGGTCTCTCATCAGGGCTGTCTCCCATCAGGGTGGTCTTATGAGGGTGGTGTCCTGTCAGTCAGGGCGGTCTCCCATCAGGGTGGTCTCATGAGGGTGGTGTCCCGTTAGGGTGGTCTCTCATCAGGGCGGTCTCCCATCAGGGTGGTCTCATGAGGGTGGTTGTCCCGTCAGTGTGGTCTCGTGAGGATGTCCCATCGGGGTGGTCTCTCATCAGGGCGGTCTCCCATCAGGGTGGTCTCATGAGGGTGGTGTCCCTGTCAGTCAGGGTGGTCTCTCATCAGGGCAGTCACATGTTAACAGGAAGTCAGCAGTCTCAGAAGAAAAGAAAAAAGTTGAGAGAAGAATGGAGTGGGCATCACAGACAAAATATATAGACGTGGGGGGGGGGGGGGGGGGGGGGGGGCATTACAGGCAACATGTATAAATAGACGTGAGAATGGCAGAGAGAGGTCAGAGCTCAGGAGCTGCGTGAAAGTCGAGGTGGGCGTCCTGGGTTCCCATCCCTAATAAGCCTACTGTTTCTGTGGACGTAAAGCAACATTTCAACCAACAGCACACAGAGAGAGATTGATTGCAGAGACGGATGAGGAAGGTCCGGAAAGAACAACGGGCCTGTGGACAAAGCGTGGACCCTGTCGCTTCTCAGGGTGGTCTCTCATCAGGGTTGTATCCCACCATGGGCGGTCTCCCATCAGGGTTGTCTCGTGAGGCTGGTGTACTGTTGGGGTGGTCTCTCATCAGGGCGGTCTCCCATCAGGGTTGTCTTGTGAGGCTGGTGTACTGTTGGGGTGGTCTCTCATCAGGGCGGTCTCCCATCAGAGTGGTCTTTCATCACGGAGGTCTCCCGTCAGGTTGGTCTCTCATCACGGAGGCCTCCCAACAGGGTGGTCTCATGAGGGTGTCTTGTCGGGTGGTCTCCCATCAAGGTGGTCTCATGAGGGTGGTGTCCTGTCAGGGTGGTCTCTCATCAGGGCGGTCTCCCATCAGAGTGGTCTCTCATCAGGGTGGTCTTCCATCAGGGTGGTCTTTCACCAGAGTGGTCTCTCATCATGCCGGTCTCCCATCAGGGTGTTCTTCCATCGGGGTGGTCTTTCATCAGAGTGGTCTCTCGTCAGGGCGGTCTCCCATCAGGGTGGTCTTCCATCAGGGTGGTCTTTCATCAGAGTGGTCTCTCGTCAGGGCGGTCTCCCATCAGGGTGGTCTTCCATCAGGATGGTCTTTCACCAGAGTGTCTCTCATCAGGGCTGTCTCCCATCAGGGTGGTCTTCCATCAGGGTCGTCTCTCATCAGGGCGGTCTCCCATCAGGGTGGTCTTCCATCAGGGTCGTCTCCCATCAGGGCGGTCTCCCATCAGGGTGGTATCTCATAAGGGTGGTCTTTCTCAGGGAAGTCTCTCACCAGGGCGGTCTCCCATCAGGCTGCTTGCCATCAGGGTGGTCTCTCACCGGGGCGGTCTCCCATCAGTGTTGACTCTCACCAAGGTGGTCTTCCTTAAGGGTGGTCTTTCTTAGGGAGATCTCTCACCAGGGTGGTCTCCCATCTGTGCGGTCTTTCATCAGAGTGGTCTCTCATTAAGGTGGTCTCTCACCAGTGTGCTCTCATCAGGGTGGTCTCCCATGAGGGTGGTCTTCCATAAGGATGATCTCCCATGAGGGTGGTCTTTTATCAGGATGGTCTGTCATCAGGGTGTTCTCTCATCAGGGCGGTCTCCCTGTAATAAAGGAGCTCCTCTGTAATAAAAGTATACTAAAAGTTGTAATTGAAACTCCTCCCCAAATACACCCAGAAAGCAAAGTGCAGACAGCTAACTTTTCCCTTAGTAAAACCATAATTATTCATCTACACAATCAATCTCTTTGGACTGCGTGCACAATAATATCAGCCACGATCAAGAACAGCATTTAAATCTTTTTTATATTTCATAAACCCTTTGATCAAAAATAGCACTGCATCGCCTTTTGATGCTTTTTTTTTTTTTTTTTTTTTTTTTTTTTAAAATCTCATAACAACTAGCACACAGTTCCTGCAAAAAACAAAATTGCCATTTAATGTGATCCTTTCCTTTTTATTGTATTGAAAGCCTTACCAGATATGACTTTGTAAAACACGCCATGTGTGATACCTTTTCACCGAGCCATTGCGGCCCGTGCTTAAAATTGCCTGGACGGATCTGGCCATAAATCAGCATTAAATCTTCCCTCGATATCTGTGTTGTAATACAAATGCACAATGCTTCCACTTTCAGGTTGAATCTCCAGCCAACAGAACGAGAGGTAAGCTAGGCTATAGGTTTTTTCTTTTTACACTTTGGCTGTTATTACCCCATAAACTTTGGAACTATTCAAACAGGTTTCGACTTGTATGAATTCGTGCTAGCAGCAGTCTAGTTTATTTTATAACATTAATCAGAAGGAAAAAATAAAATAAAAAATCACAACATTTCAGGGATGTTAGAATAATTTATTATGTCTTTCCACTGAAAAAAAAAAAAAAAGAAAAAAAAAGAAAAAGGAAAGGATATTTTTCAAGACAGCTTTCTTCTTTTGTCATGACTTTAAAAAGAAAGCCACAATACTGAATAGTACTAACCCAAGAGAGCTGGACTGCTGATGTCATCCTGGTGCATTTGGGTTTAAACTGGATGATACAATATCATACACTATAATCGAACATGCATAGTCGGTATCCAGAAATTCCATTACTGGCTTTATGGTGTGTGTTTTTTGCTTAGCATTCTCACTCTTTTTTTGTTGTGTCTTTATTGTTCTCTTTTCCATGACAGGGTACTGTGGATTTTATTGCCTTTATTATTCTTTTTATCATAAGTTACTGTGGATTTTATTCTGCCTTTATTATTCTCTTTCTGTGATGGGTACTGTAGATTCTATTCTGTCTTTATTACTTTCTTTCTATGATGGGTACTGTGGATTCTATTCTGTGTTTATTACTCTCTTTCTATGATGGGTACTGTGGATTTTATTATGTCTTTATTACTCTCTTTCTATGATGGGTACTGTGGATTTTATGCTGTCTTTATTACTCTCTTTCTATGATGGGTACTGTGGATTTTATGCTGTCTTTATTATTCTCCCCGAAGGGAGGCCGGAGATGTCTGATCTTTGTTTGATGTTTGTGTATGTATCTTTTATGTTTGTGAAGTGATTGGTTTTGTAGATTGACTTGACAGAAGGTTGATATATATGTGAGAAGAGTTTAGAAATGTGCCTTTGCTTATGACCTGAGTTTGACTGTCCTGAGGTGACCCTGTGTGGTTAACAGGACATTAAAATCCAGTTACTGCTACTACTAGTACTACTTATTATTCTCCTTGTATGACGGAGTACTAGGGATTTTATGCTGTCTTTATTATTCTCTTTCTGTGATAGGTACTGTGCATTTTATTCTGTCTTTATTATTCTGTTTCTATAACGAAATACTATGGATTTTATTGTCTTTGTTATTCTCTTTATATGATAGGTACTGTGGATTATATGCGGTCTTGATTGTTCTCTTTTTATGACGAAGTACTATGGATTTTAATCTGTCTTTATTATTCTCTTTGTATGATGGGTACTGTGGATTTTATTCTGTCTTTATTACTGTCTATGATGGGTACTGTGGATTTTATGCTGTCTTTATTATTCTCTTTCCATGATGGATACTGTGGATTTTATGCTATCTTTATTTTTCTCTTTCCATGATGGGTAATGTGGATTTTATTCTGTCTTTATTATTCTCTTTCTGTGATGGGTACTGTGGATTTTATTCTGTCTTTATTATTCTCTTTCAGCGACGGGTACTGCTGATTTTATTCTGTCTTTATTATTCTCTTTCCATGATGGATTCTGTGGATTTTATGCTGTCTTTATTATACTCTTTCCATGATGAGTACTTTGGATTTATTCTGTCTTCATTTTTCTCTTTCTATGATGGGTACTGTAGATTTTATTCTGTCACTATTACTCTCTGTGATGGGTACTGTAGATTTTATGCTGTCTTTATTATTCTCTTTCCATGATCGGTAATGTGGATTTTATGCTGTCTTTATTATTCTCTTTCCATTATGGGTAATGTGGATTTTATGCTGTTTTTATTATTCTCTTTCTATGACAGAGTACTGTGGATGCAGAAATTACGGTTTCCTCTGCTGAGAAGCAAGAGTAATCAAAGTTTGTTTTTGTTTTTGTTTTTAAATTTATACCTATTGACAGTGGACTTTCGACTTTTTGATGAACACTTTGCTTCACTCTAATACTTAACCTACATGTCTGACTAGGCATTAAAACACTGTCTGTGAGTCTGCCTGCCTGTTTGTCTCTCTTACGTGTGTGTGTGTGTGTGTGTGTGTGTGTGTGTGTGTGTGTGTGTGTGTGTGTGTGTGTGTGTGTGTGTGTGCGTGCGTGCGTGCGTGCGTGCGTGCGTGCGTGCGTGCGTGCGTGTTCGCCCACGCGGTGTGTGTGTGCATGTGTGTGTGGAATGTGTATACTTTTCTTTGTTACTATTCACCCCTTTTCGTCCCGACGTGACCCTGTGTATTTAATCCAGGAACGAACATTCTGTCTCGTCGAAACAGCTTAAAAGACGGAAAGATAAAAAGTGGGTGCAGCAAAACGACAGTGGTCTGAGCTGTTCTTTGGATGACCTACAGATGTTTGCCAAATGGCAGCTTAATGCCGTTTATTGGACAGGGGGAGGAGAGGGGGTAAGTGTGGGGAGCTCCTCACCAACCCTTTTTTCTCAAGCACACAAAGGCAAGCTACCAGTTGTGAATACGTTACTTGGCCTGACCACTTTGCTGGCGAGCCAGCCTAGCGGCATAGGGACATGAGCCTGTATAATGAAGGTTCCCAGCTGGATGACCTAATTTATTCCCTGGGTGGGTCTGCGTGTAGTAAAATGCCAGACTGACTCTTCCTTGTGATGAGACAACAAAGGTTGATGTATTACTCGTATCCTGCAGCAGAAATTAGGATTTTGACGTGAGAACTAGGACTCTTCCCTAAGACAGGGTAATGAATCAGGGAACCTGTATTAATGCTGCCCCGCGAAAGAAATTGGGATTTTGATGAGAACAGTTACTATTACTCTTCCATTTTGACAGGGTAATGAATCAGGGTACATGCTATCCTGCAAAAGAAATTGGGATTTTGACGTGAGAACTATCACTCTTCCACTTCGACAGGGTAACGAAATAGAACACATGCATTGATGCTGTCCTGTGAAAGAAATTAGGATTTTAATGAGAACTATCACTCTTCTATTTTGACAGGGTAATGAAATAGAACACATGCATTAATGCTGTGCTGTAAAAGAAACTGGGATTTTAATGAGAAATATCACTCTTCCATTTTGACAGGGTAATGAATCAGGGTGCATGCATTAATGCTGTCCTGCAAAAGAAACTGGGATTTTGATGTGAGAACTATTACTCTTCTCTTTTGACCTGGTAATGATTCAAGGAACATGCATTAACATTAACAGTGTGTGTGTGTGTGTGTGTGTGTGTGTGTGTGTGTGTGTGTGTGTGTGTGTGTGTGTGTGTGTGTGTGTGTGTGTGTGTGTGTGTGTGTGTGTGTGCTGATGTGACATGAGTACGCACCCATTTATGATTTATGTGATTTTATATTTGTATTATGGATTTTTGTGCAGCATAACTTGTCTATATTGTTGTAAACACAAATGATTTGGCATTCCTTTACATGTTCTTAAATTAATGAGCCTTATATTAGTTAAGCAGAATTGTCCTGTGAGGGATGATTAAAGTTTTTTGACATGACTTAATGCTGCCCTGCAAAAGAAATTGGGATTTTAATGAGAACTTTCACTCTTTTGACAGTTTAATGAATCAGGGTACATGCACTAATGCTCTCCTGCTAAAGAAATTGGAATTTTGGTGTGAAAACATAATTATTACTTTTCCCTTTTGACAGGACAATGAATTAAGGCAGAGGTATTCAGGCTTTCAAGCCAAAGAAATTTACACAAGGAGACTGGATGTGACATTTCGACATCTTTATGATGGCACTACATGCACACACTGTGTGCATCTGGCACTGTCAACATGGAAGGTTTTGTGTGGATGGTTTTGTGTGCCACATAGAAAGGTTCATTCATTTATTCATTGAGTTAGATAGTTTCGCTGTGGATGCAGGAAGAAGCGTGCTGATGGAGTTTTGTAAGGGATATGTGATCACGACTTGAAACTTGCTGCCATTACTGTTCAGTATAGCTACTAGTACTATATCTATCAAAGCCAAAACAGTAGATGGCATGATTGTGTGTGTGTGCATGTGTGTGTGTGAGATGCATGCATGTGTGTGTGTGTGTGTGTGTGCGTGTGCGTGTGTGTGTGTATGTGTGTGTGTGTGTGTGTGTGTGTGTGTGTGTGTGTGTGTGTGTGTGTGTGTGTGCATGCATGTATGTGTGTGCATGCATGTATGTGTGTGTGTGTGACCTCTGTGTGTGTGTGTGTGTGTGTGTGTGTGTGTGTGTGTGTGTGTGTGTGTGTGTGTGTGTGTGTGTGTATGCACCTGTGTATGTTAGAAGAGGCAGGGGTACAATTATTAGCAGTTGTGCAATACACTGGTGGCCTCTCCTGGCCTCTTATAAGTTTTTTGTTTTTCTATTTGTTTAACCGCTTCGCTACCCCAACCTGTAAAATTGCCAGGCTGAAAAGTGCACACACACAAGCTTGCAAACAGTATAATTGAAGGTCCTATAACAAATCTACTTTCAGTACTGTGCATTTTGATAGATGTTCTTTCACATGCTCATGCGAAATGGGCGGAAAAGTCTTAATGATTTCAAGTTGGGCAGTTTTATTGGTAGCTTTTTTTCAGTGACGGCGCAGCAAGCATGGCATTGAAAGGGTTAAGATTGTTAATACGCCCATGTTTTACACATGTAAAACATCACTGCCATGATCTCTGTAATAGGCTGTGGTAAACGTAACCTACAACTATACCAGTATCATTTCCACTCAACTGAAATCACACACACACACACACACACACACACACACACACACAGAGGCATGATACGTACACACACACACACACACACACACACACACACACACACACACACACACACACACACACACACAGAGTGCCATAAATAATGCATTAGATGTTTGCTTGTGTTCGGTTCCCATCCGTACGTTTTCTTCGAACAGTTGATACAGTTATATCAACGACTGTTTCCAGTCAATTATAATGTATTATATATAGTTTGTGAGGGGCAATGGAGAATTAAATGTGATGACACATATGTGCACCCAATGGAACCGATCAACGATATCAAAGTAATTTAGCTGCACATAAAGGTGTGACAGTCCACACAAGCTTCAATACTGAAAAACTAATCAAACAAAGCAAATTTCTCTTGTACACTACCATCACTTCGACCTAAATGGAACTCTATAACGCGTCGTCTGCTACGAATTGTCAGACCGAAAGACTGACCACATTTTGTTAACTTTTAGTACGGGACGTGACTCATATATGTATTCAGGTGCTAACAGGGGAAAACTGCATAAAATTGTTTAATGCCGGTTACAAAGCACCACTCAGAAGAGTGACGGCAGGAGAATGGCAGCATTCTATTTGGCCGAAAAACACGCCGAGCAAACAAACTCTCAATCACGAGTTTGAGCTGGAGCAACGCATGTTGTGCTTGTTCGTTGTCACAGCGACAGCCAATCGCGCGCGAGTAAGATCATTTCGCGCGCAGCTGGGGCAAGATGGCGGCGAATGGAGGCGAAAATGTGACCAAAACACAAGAAAAACGGGCTTTTTGCCCTTAGAAAAACATACTGTTCAACAATAATTTGCAGTTTTGAACAGTCAACAGGTATGTTTGATTTCTCTCAACTCTTTCAATATTTTAGGTGCTGGTAAAAACTTTGAGATGCACATAATTATGGACATTCGCGGCGAAAATTGAACGTAGTGGTGGGCCTCGTTTTGCATCTTGGGCCTTTTATTCTTCCCATTCATGACCATCGTTTAAATATCTGGCCATATATTATATATGTAATACTGTCGGGACAGACAGCGGAAGGTGTATTTAAAGTACTGAACGAAAGTTGAGTGATAAAACTGATACGGTGTTAGTTTTTGCCACGCGCTTTGTTATTAATTATACTTGAAAACTACTTTCCGTCTTTCCTCACCCTCCTTTGTAACACCATGATGGAAACGGATCATTCTGTTCCGTTGTATAGTCAGTAGCCGAAGATGAAGTGATATAGATAAATAATTGATTTTTAACGCCCATTCAACGGCAAATCAAGACGATGCCATTTTTTTCTGACTCTGCAGTATTGGCATTGAATCGATTGAGATAATAAACATTAGTATTACGTACACACACACACACACACACACACACACACACACACACACACACACACACACACACACACACATGCACGCACACACGCACGCACATTTATATGACTGAATTATTTTAGTGTATGCTTTCTTTTTTTCTTCCAACCATCTCCTGTCATCATTCTAAACGTTAATATAATAATGATTTCAAAGATGTGTTTCTCTGATCTATTTTCTAGTTAAGACTTTGAATGCTTTGAAAAAAATCCCATTCAAGTAAGAAAACATGGTGCTTAACATCCATAGAAGCAACAAGGCTTATTAGGGATGGGAGGGGGTATGGGGGGGGGGGGAGGGGGGGAAGCGTGAGATGGAGGGAGATTATATACCTATCAGTACACTGTCACCATCAGAATGACTTCTGCATTAAGATGGGCAGCAAGGGGAAAACCATTTGAATGTTTCATTAATTTCGAGAGACAAAGTCACAAGACAGTGTCCATAAACCACAACCTTTTTCAAGAGAAAGATGAGCCAAAGCCAAATTGAGCCAAAGCCCTTCTGTTTACCAGCCTAACACCTTACCACTAGGCCAGATCGGCTCACAAATCACATACATTAAAAAATATGTGCCACATGCATAATGAATGATCAATTGATTTATTCAAGGGAGATAATATGTTATTTTGTTACCCTGTTGGAAAAAAAAGGGTGAGACAGAGATCCCTGGAGACAAGAGGAGGGGGTGTGGTGGGTGGGGAAGAAGACACACTCAGTGTGTTGTTGTTGAGAGTATTGAGCATTTACTAATTGTTGCATTTGAGTGGATGGGTGGGGACTGGTGCGATGGTAGACTACAATATTTAACATTTTAAGGTTCTGTTTATTGAAATGTGTGCTAATATGGTTTTTGTCATAAGTTGTTTGTACAGCGCAGTGAGTTTAATTGTGGTTATAAAAAAAATTAAGAATTTTATAGGGATTATTATTATTAAATTTAAAGCCTGGAGTAGGTAAGAATATAGCCATGCATGCTTTTCCCACTATCACATCAGGTTTTTCTTCCTTGACCTACTTTCTACCCTCTGAGTCTATTCATCTTTATTTTTTTCCAGATCCTCTCCCTCTGATTTAACTGTTACAACTAACGCAGATTCCCATGTGGGCCCATGGAATAAAACTGGTCACCCCGCTCATAGTCCTAGTCACAAGCAATTTAAGCAGGTTGCTATGGTGAATGCCAACAGAATATAAATGGGCATCAAGGGGTGGGATGGAAATTAGTTTCTGATACATACACCCAAACATGTGTGCATTGGTAGATAGATGTATGGTAGGTTTTTGATGTTGTAACAGTGAATTAGACAAACTTGTGATTTAGTGGCTTGTGTTTTGAGCTGGTACAAACAAATTTTGAATGTGCGATTTGTCTTGAGGTGACCCTGTGTGGTTGACAGGGTGTGAAATCTGTGAACTAGCTAACTGTATGCACTGCCTCCCTGGTGCATTGGGCATGATACGTTTTGACACAAATGACAGTGTTTTTCTGCTACTTTCTGCAGTTTCTACACAGAATTCTAACTGAAATCAACAGAGCGTTTTAAAGTAAAATTATCCATGATTAGTTTCAAAATAAAATTATCCTTGATTCAGTTTTTATTTTGATCTCTTTTACCAGTTGGAGAAAGGTCTGCCTTCTCATTCTTAGACAGAACATGTTTTCAGGAGGCTAGTTCCTTTAATTTGTCTCCACCTGTAAGTTTTAGATTTAAATTCTATTTCCTCATTTGTTAAAAATAAATAAATTTTGCAGTCTGTGAGTAAAATTAGTATTAAAAAATAATAATCTGAAACTAGAATGATTACTAGCATTTTAAAACAAGCTCCAAATGCGTTAAAAAAGTGAAATCCACATGCTTAAAGTTTAGTTTTACAGATCACGATTCATTGTGAGAAAACAACTTGTGGTGTAGGGAAAGACTTCTGTCACATATGTCACAGCTGAGCAAGTTTTTAAACACCTTGAGCTTAGCTGGATTCAATTTCTGGAGTCGCCACTTAGATGACATATATCTATATATATATATAGAATCTCTTTGATCAGAATCTCTTTGATCTTGTGAGCTATAACTGTATCAATGGACGATACATGCTTTCAGTATTCACCCCGCTCAGAGTTCTACTTTCGGCTTTGGGTGGCGTGCTACGCAACTCGAGCCTGCTAGTGCTAAGCAGCATCTGATAGCATGACCCCAAAGCCAATCTGGCATTCACTCTGAAAACTGTCATTAAGTTACTATCAGTTGCTGTGGGATTCCTGCTGCCTGGCAGCAAGGCATGAAAAATGTGTAGATAAAATCATTGCAGCCATAATTCCTATGCTATTAGTGGGGACTTCAGCATGGCCTAGGCTTGGTGAAATTGGACGTTATCACATCTTGTGATTCCTGCCAGTATTAAAGCGGGTTGTATTATTACTATTAAAGTGGGTTATTGCTATCTTTATGAGGACTGTTTTGTGTAAATTATGAAGGGGTTAATGTCATTTTTGCTGGCCAGAAGGGCAGCTAATGAGAAAATTTATCAGTTAATGGGCATATTCTTTAAATTTTGATCAACAATTTGTCAGAAAGTTCTGTTGCTTGTTTTGAGAAAGCTTTGAATTTTTAGTAGACATTTGATGATTTGTAGCAAAATGACTGGCAATATGAGATGACTTTCTGAGACTTCATGGTTTCTCATTGCATTACTAATATGATATGGTAAATAATATTACTTAAAGTAACATACCTACACAGCAGCGGCAGTGGAAGGCATTTGATATGCCTATGGCGTGCTTGCTGTGTAGCAAAGTGTGAAAGTGAGTGGCAAAGGTTTATGAGTGGGCAACATAGACTGACGCTGTGATAAAGTGTGCATGCTCACTTCTTGGATGTCCCTGGGATGCTGAAGAAGAAGCTTCTTGGATAATGACTCCCTTTAAAGTTAAATTGTTTTGGAAACATCCTTTTCAGTTTCACCTGTAATTAAGTAAATCTGCAAGGGATGACCACCTGTTTTGAAAGTGAAACACACATCCATGCCCACACACAACGCACACACAAACACACACACACACACACACACACACACACACAAACACACACCTTCGTGAGTGGCCAGTCATAACAAGTTTGACATTAAATTCAGGTATGCAACGAATTGTACAGCTGGCTACATCGTTTGTGTTACATCACTTTTGAACTCTTGAATATGCTTCAATCTATGTGTACTGTACATACCATACCATACTATACTGTACTGCTGTGTACAGTACACACAAATGGAAGCAGACTCAAGAGCTTTCTTTCAAGAACTATATAGCTTTCTTTGTTTCTTTTCCTTTTCAAACACGGACAGTTCAAATCAAGACCACATTCTCTTTGTTGTGTTTGTCACTCTTGGGTTTTTCTTTCTTTTCCTTTTCAGAAACAGTTCAGCACCACAGTTCGCCGCTGCGCAGTGGGGGGGGGGGTCCTTCCTGAACTCTTAAAGTCTCTGCCATCTTAGTGTAGTCGTGAAGACGATGGCAGCAGACCCAGGACTGTTGTCATGGAAGTGCTACGACTGCAACATGACCTTTGGCAACCCCAGACTGCTGCAGAAACACAAAGCGCGGTTTTGTGTGGGCGGCCAGATAGGAGACCCAGACCTGTTGTTGCTGCGGAGAGGTCTGTGGGACGAGGAGCGCCCACCTGCCAAAGATCCGCCAGATGATGTGAGTAGAGCTAATTTATGCTCGTGACAATGTGATGCAGTCACTCATTCAGAAGCACGTGCAACGTGAGCGCAGTGAGTCTGAGGGCAGAGAGCAGCGCTGTATAAAAGTGATCAGTGATGATAATAATCAAAAAGAAATATCTGAAACTAGGATAACTGATACAGTGCTAGCTTTCTGTAACACTAACAATCAACTTTTCTCCTCCCCAGATAGGTGGAGGCTGAGGAGAATTTGTAAAAATAAATAAATCTGAAACTAGGATGACTGATACGTTCTGAAACAAGATCCAAACTCATGAACAGTTAAGTAAGTAACTTGGTGTTTTATGCCCAGTCAACCAGTATGGTTATATCAGGGTGATCATAAACAGTTGAATACTAATTTAATATGACATTGACAATACAAAATATGCAAATGTAGTGCATGTGCCTGTGGCATGAATGAATGGTCAGTTGAATGTGAATGTGTTGCAGGTGAATGGATGAGTGAATGGTCAGCAGATGGAATGAATGTGATTGTGTTGCATGAGCTCCGTGCACGCAAGTTGAAAACTGAACTGTTCTCAGTTGCTATGAAGCATATATATATCCTACGATAGGAGTGTGTGAGAGAGAAGGAGACCAGAGAGAAAGAGACTAGAGAGAGAGAGACAAGAGAGAGAAGACAGGAATAAAGACTGTTTTCGACTTCATAGAAACCAACAACATTACACAAATATCAGGGTAAGCCCCTTTTTCAAGTGATGAAACAACAGTTAAACAGTGAAAAGTGAAAAGGTACTTATTCAAGTTCAGTTGTTGTGTGTTCCACATGCACCATTTAACTTTTGTTTACCTGTTGTCTTGTTGCTTGAAAAATGGGCTTACCCTGAACATTTGCATGTTTTGTATTGTCATATTAAATGAGCCTTCCTTTTGACCTTCTATGTGTTTGGATCTGGAGGCTGAGGAGGTTAGGAGTTCAAAGTTGTGCTGTATTCTGTATACCAACCCTTATACAAAGAAGGTTTCTTTGTGCCCTTGCAAAGCATACCTAACCTGCCGCATCGCACTGCGTATTGCCCATGTGTGGGCCATTTATAACCCCTATCCCACTAGGCAATAATTAATATTGCCACCAGCTACACTGAGGTGGTCTTACACTCTGCCATCTGCTACAGAGCAGGACTTGATTCTGGTTTTGATCTGTAACATAAAATTCCTCTCTTTTTTTGTTCATCATTCTTTTTATGTGTCTGTTTGCTGTTTTTCATTACTGTTTTTGTTAATTTGTTCATGGATATGTCAACATAGTGATTAACTGATTGTTTTATTTACACAATGTGATTTTTTTTTTTTTAATATGATGTGAATTAGGAATTCTTCAGATGTTGGGCTGACATTACTCTATTAGGGAAAAAGTAATAGTTTGTATTTCATTTAAAGGACTGAATGTGTGTGTGTGTGTGTGTGTGTGTGTGTGTGTGTGTGTGTGTGTGTGTGTGTGTGTGTGTGTGTGTGTGTGTGTGTGTACTAGGCATGTGCTTGTATGCATGCAACTTATATCACAGATTTCTGAAAACAGATCCACAGTGCAAGATTTTGCCAAATTTCTGGCCGTATGCCTGGAACACTGTGTTGATCTTCAGAGGTACTGCGGCATGAATTGATGTTAAAAAGTGAACGTATGTTTAATGGAGCAGATAAAGGATTGCTTTGTTTAAACAGAATGTATCAAACTGTTTCCATCATTTTCTGCAACCGACTGCTTTATGATCGACACTAAAATGTTGGACACCACTGAGGATGATGACGAATGTGAATAATTGATTGATATTGCATTTTCATTTGACGTCCTTGCTGATCGATGATCGATGCATTAGGAAATACACACACTGTAAGTGTAAAGCACAAAGGTAATGATACACACCAGTGCTTGTAATGGTATGTGTTGTTTTCTTTTTATTCTCTCCACTATTTTTTCTTCTCACTTTGTGACAAGCATGCACATTTTATTAATGTTCACTTACAAGTTACAATGATGAAACGTCAGTTTTGGTTTTTCTCTTTTTTGTACATGGGTGTAAGCTGTTTTTATGTAGTTACATTTTATGCCTTTTATGTAAGCATTCAAGAACTGATTTATATTTAATCTTTGATCTCTGGCAGTTCAAAATAGCTGGAGAAATGAGCATCCCTCTTGTACAAATGGTATGAAACAATATTCTCTTGACTGTATTCCTGTGAAGATGTTGTGTTTTGATTTCAGATTCCCAGTTCCCCCCAAGTGTAATCTGTTACTATTCGTGCATGCAGTATGCAGTGTGACATTTTCCATATATATATGTAAATAATGTATGCATGAACTTTACCCCGCTCCTCCCCCCTGTCAGCCTCCTTTCCTTTATACACATCACTACCATCACCCCACCCCTAAACAAAATAATATATATATAATAAAAAAAATAAGAGAAAAGAAAAAAAAAGAAAGAAAAAAAAATCATTGTGAATGGTTTGGGATATTTGTGTACAAGTTCTGTATGTGCAATATGGGTAGTAATTAGTATTATCACTGTTCTGAATGGTTTGGGATATTTGTGTACAAGTTCTGTATGTGTGATATGGGTAGTAATTAGTATACTCCCACTGATTGCTTTTTATATGGCGATCATTAACCTGTATTTAGAATGCTCTACATTTAGGTCCCTTTCATCTTTAAGACCTTTTACTATTCAGCTCAGTCTGCCGTGAAAGAGTTATATTAGATATCAAACATTTTTAAACTCCAAATGTGAGCAGATGAGTTCTTGATGTTGACAGTAAAATCCACAGATCAAAACATGCAAATGGTAAAAAAGAATGTATATTTTAATGGGAGGGGACAAAACACTTTTTAAATATTTTTATTTTTGGGTTAGACCTCTTTTTTTTGTTTAAAGCAACAAACAGGTAGTTATTCTACACACAACTGATGAAAGTGGTCCACAGGCACTCATACATATATGCAAATGTTTATTCTACGCACAAAAGATGAAAGCAATCCACAAGCACTCATATTATACATTTGCTGTGCACAAAAGCCACCTTGGAAGGCAGCTCAGAACAGAGTGTAATGAATACTGCGAAACATGTTCTATGTGTGTTGTGAGAGAGGAAAAAATTAATGTAGGTGAAGGTACTTGTGTGGCTATGCTGATGTTTGCATTGCACTCTGTATTGTTTTTCAAGTTGATAGTTGCTTTGAATTGCGGTGATTCTTGGTGACAATTCAAACTGATTTTATAAATAAATATGTTGTTTTGCACCTGCATTTGTGTCCATTTTTGTTTTGCACACTTTTTTTGTTTGTTTTTTGTTCTGGGGTCCTCTCCCCTCCCAAGCATCTCTTTCTGGCACCTTCCTCCAAACTCTGTCAGAATTGGTGATGCCATTGAACAGGCATTCTGTAGCTCTGTGCAGCTGCCCAAAGACGCTGCCAGTGTGCTCCAAATGGTTTAGGTACTAATAAGACTGTGGAAGCAGCATGGTATCCAAGCACGCATGTGAACATGAAGCGTGTCTGCCTCGGGTAGAAAAAAGAAGAAGTTCCATCTTGATTCAAATAATTTTGGTTTGTTTGCACTGGTGTAAGCAACATGGGCAGTTATAAAAAGAACGCCTGATATAAGTTGAGTTGACTGTTCCAAACTTACTGCCTTGTAAGCATCAACAAAAAAACTGACCGTTAGCTGACAGTTTCTTGAGACCTGTGGCGTAATCGGCTATGGCAGTGGTTGGAGGAAGGATGTGGTAAACCAGTGCTTGGAGTTTGGCTTCCCTCCTTGTGACATTGCATGTGCATCTGGGCATATTGTTGCATTTTGGTGTTTGGTCTAGGGTTAACCCTGTCCCCTCTAAGGTGAAACTGTGCTTGGAGACAAAAATATGGCAGCAGCATTTGTGTTTGAGCTATTTCATGTGAAGAATGTGGGACTCACACTTAGGGTAGCACTCGGAATAAAGACAAAGTGATTCAACAGGTTCTTAGTGATTCAACAGGTTCTTCATATTTATGTTCTCTGAAAGAAACTGTGCCCCCCCCCCCCCCCCCCCCTTTTTTTTTTGGGTATGACTTTTGTTATTTGGTCATTTGTTTTTGTTTGAAACATCTTTTTTCATCTGCTGGCTAATTTGACCAAAAAATGACCAGTTATAGCGACTTATAAATTAGTCAGATAACCCAATTAGCTGACTCTTTTTCTAGAATGCTGCAAAACATCATCAGAAGTTCACTCCACAGAAATAAATCTAGAATATAAAGAAACTGTTCACAAAAACGAAAACTATAAAATGTGTTTCTTCTGTGACAGTCACAGTACTGTATGTAGAACTGGGAAAACCTGATTTTCTGTCCATAACATCAAATACACTTTGGTGATGTCAAACTGATCATGGGGAAGTAGTGCAGGAAAAAGCATCAGTGATGCTGAAAAACTGACATTAAATCAACAGTACTTTTAAATGCAGTTTTTGTTTTACTGCAGGTCATGTTCTTTGCAATTGTTCCAAGCAATAAAGGAATTATTTTCAAATCAAATCTGAGAAAGCTAGTTCTTTAAAGTAAATATCTAAAAGGTACACACAGTTTTGACTGTCATACCCACTTTTTAAGTCGTCTGTCCTTTCAAGCTCTTTAAAGTTCAAGTAATCTATGAAAATGATAGGGTTACAAACTTCAGGATTAATATTTTGTCAAACTCCATTATGATCACTTTGAAGTTTATCATGTCCATTTGTTTTGAATGTTGTCTTGTTTGCACTGCACTTGAAAATTATAATCACTTATGAATCGATGAGTAAATTTAGGCGCTGCTTTCAAATATAAACATGCTCCGTTTGGACAGAATTGAATAACAAAACAACTCTTGTTTCAAAGGCATGTTGGTTGACTTTAACAAAGTACCAGACTTGAAGCTTGTATCACTGTCATTTTTATCTCAGTTTTAATGTTTGAAAGGACAGAAGGAGATGGGATAGCTTAAACGATTGGGAAATGAAAATGGTCACCTGTCAGAGGTTGTGCTTTTGTATTTCGTTTTTTAGTACTGCGTCTACTTTACGTTGTTAGGTACTGAAGTTTGTGCCAGGTTCGTGAATGCATAACTGGTAGTAGTAAAATGCCTAAACGGATGCATAGAAATATATTTTTGATTACAGAAGGTTCTGTTAAAGCGAACAGCTACTGAGCTAGCATAGAGAAGAGAGGTCTGGTTGCTATGCTTCCTCTGTCATAAAGGTTTGGCATTCACAAAGTAAGTAAGGTTGCTAGGCCGCTGTCGTAAAAGTTTGGCATGGACAAGATAGCAGGGTTGCCAAGCCTCTAGTGTCATATTCTGGGCTGGCTGCTCACTTTGACAGGCCTTGTTGGCAGAAGGGCGCAGCACAGGTCCATTCACCGAGTGAATGGACAGGTTTCCTTTTCAGAAGCACAGCAGGGGCGTCCTTTCACTCCCCGGCAATCAAACTGACTGTGTAAACTGAGCTGATAAAGGGGGTCATTGTGTTGTGCTTCTAGGGTGTGATCCCCTTCAAATGGTTCGAACAGGAATACACTTTACCCTTCCCTGGCAACAGGTCCAAACACTAATCCCCTGTTTTCTTCTCTCCCCCCCTCCCCCACCCTCTCCTCTACACACCCCTCCTTGTACCCCTTTTATGGTTCCTCACCCCCCCCGCCTGCCCCCCACCCACCTCTTTTATGTAGACCTCTTTTTTTTCTTCTTCCTTGGCCGCACAGTTTTCTCTGTTTGGTTCTGCTTGTCAGTGGAGAAAAAGAAAGAAAGATTCTCCCAGGCCAGTGTTGTGGGTGATAGAATTAGAAAGGTCTTGGAATAAAGCACTGGTGGCACGGAATTCTTGTCTGGCTTAGTGCTGGTACGCTGCCCTTAGCTACCAGGCCAACAACGCTCTTGCTAACATACGGGCTGTCGATTTTCAAGAGTGCTGTCTGCCCTTTGCCTTTCAAGCTTAGTTTTGATTGAGCTGAACAGTCTTGGCTTGTGCAGTCCCTGTCCTGTTCTCTGTCAGGAAAGAGCTTGCTGGATTCCAGGTCTGGTTATAATCTGCCGAAACAGTAAAAGGAAGTCCAGAGAGAGAGAGAGGAAAAGAGAAGAAAGAAAAAAAAGAAGAAAGCCCACCCCATTGCTTTGGGGTTTTGTTACTTAAAACAAGAGATTTCAGTTTGCTGACCAGAAGTGGAAATCAGAAGCGGTACCGGTATTGTGCTGGTTTGCACGGTGCACCCAAAATGGCAGGCGACCACAATTTTCGTTCCAATTTTCGAAAGCAGTATCAAAAAGGAGATCGAGTTAGAAGCCATATCATGCCAAGCAGCATGCTGAAGGTGTTTTGCAGCATTTATGCTCTAAACTGCCCGCTCGGATGAGGTCAGGTATTCCACATTTCTGCCAGTTAAAAATTTGATTTCCCCACCATGGCTGCCCGGAAGAAAGTAGGAGAGCTTCAGGCTTACAAAGACCGCCGCCGAAGGCAGCGAGAAATCAACAATTTAGAAGAACGAGTGCTGCTGGACCAGATCGTGGAAGGCCAGAAACGAAAACCGGCCCTTGCTGGAGGGACTCGTGATCGCTTACCACTTGCCAAGGACAAGGATGTCCGACAGTTGCAGATTGAGGTTGGTCTTTGGTTTTACTCACAGTCGTAATTGTTAAGCTGGCCTAATGTAATTGTTATCTGGTCACGGTATTCATGTATGTAATAAGTTATATATATGTGGTAAAGATTTGGGGTAGGTGGAGTAGGGGGAGCCAGTTTTACCGTGCATGGTACATTTCTGTTGTATTCTGTGGGGATACAAACATAAACATTAACAAACACAACACACATGCACAAACACATGCATTACACATATGTGCGCGCACACACATGCATGTGCTCACATGCATGCGCACGCACACACACATACATACACATGTGCGTGCACACACACAACATAATGTTGAAAGGTATTTTTGTGAATGAAACCATGACATGTGGTTCTTGTCTATAATTCTGTTTGGCATGCATTTCAAATTGATATAACCCATTCACATTTTCAAATGGAAAAGCAGAACTGGTTTTGAATGTACTGCAGTGTTTGTTAATTAAGCCACAAACACTTTTGAGTGCATTCTAGATAATTACTGTTTGTATTTTACTGACTTTCCATTCTGTCTTGACACCTGTTTCTTAGCCAGTTGTGCCAGTGCACTGTGGCTAAGTCATTTTGTTCTTCTGATGTGTTCCTTCCAACGAGCCCTTGAAAATTGTGGGCTTTGCACTTGGCTGCGATTTGGGTTATTTATGATCTTAGCTCAAGTAGGGCCAATATCAGTGGCATTGAAGATAAAGCTTGGTTTTGGCCCTGAGATACCAAATAAAATAAAATAAAAAATAAAAAATGAAAGAAAGAAAAAGAACTAAAGAGTGCCCTTGTGCTCCATGTTTTGTGCATAAACACGTTGACAGTGTCGGTAGGGTTATGAGTTCATGGTTTTGTGCTGAGACTGTGAGAGCAACTTTAAGTGTGGCACACATGCATTGGAATCCCTTTGAGTCAAAATGGTTGGGGGACATGAACATTTCACAAGCACACACACACATTCACTCATGCATGGAGGCATGCATGCACCACACACACACGCATGCACACGCACGCACGCATGCACGCACGCACGCACACACACACAAAGGCTGCACATGCACACCATGAATGTTGTGGCAAAACAAACAAAAAGTGTGTGTACTGTTATAGGGAAAGTTTGAAAAAAATCAAACCAAAAAAGCGTATTTGAGGACATTGATAAATTTATAAACCAAAGCTGTCATAGTCAGAGACAGAACTCCATAATTATATGCTTTGATCAAACTGTATTGAGTAAAAGGCTTAGCTAAGTAAGCTCAAATGGATGGGAGATTATGGGGCAGATTGCTGGGATGTTAGAATCCTGTGTGGATTGTAGGGATGTTAGAATCTTGTAATTCAGTCAGTATGGGGCTGATTGCTGAGATGTTAGAATCCTGTGTGGATTGCTGGGATGTTAGAATCTTGTAATTTAGTCAGTATGGGGCAGATTGCTGGGATGTTAGAATCCTGTGTGGATTGCTGGGATGTTAGAATCTTGTAATTCAGTCAGTATGGGGCTGATTGCTGGGATGTTAGAATCCTGTGTGGATTGCTGGGATGTTAGAATCTTGTAATTTAGTCAGTATGTGGAAGATTGCTGGGATGTTAGAATCCTGTGTGGATTGCTGGGATGTTAGAATCTTGTAATTCTGTCAGTATGGGGCAGATTGCTGGGATATTAGAATCCTGTGTGGATTACTGGGATGTTAGAATCTTGTAATTCAGTCAGTATGGGGCTGATTGCTGGGATGTTAGAATCCTGTATGGATTGCTGGGATGTTAGAATCCTGTAATTCAGTCAGTATGTGGAAGATTGCTGGGCTGTTAGAATCCTGTGTGGATTGCTGGGATGTTAGAATCCTGTGTGGATTGCTGGGATGTTAGAATCTTGTAATTCAGTCAGTATGGGGCAAATTGCTGGGATGTTGGAATACTGTGTGGATTACTGGGATGTTAGGATCCTTTATTTTGGTCAGTATGGGGCAGATTGCTGGGATGTTAGAATCTAGTAATTATGTCAGTATGGGGCGGATTGCTGGGATGTTAGAATCCTGTAACTCAGTCATTGTGACCTAGGCTCAGTTGATTAGTACGCAGTGATCATGCCAGACATTTTTGAAACTGGTGTGACATCAGTAAGGTGATGAAAATAGGTCTCAGAAATCAGTCATACAATTACAGTCACCTTAAATGATCAGATACATGGCCGCTTGTGCTACTGCCAGAGCTCTGCTAGCAAACACCCTGCTCCCTTCCCTGCCCAGAACATGCATGCATGCACGCACGCGCACACTGGCACGCACACACACACACACACACGCACACTCACACACGCACACGCACACACTCACACACACACACACACACACACAAACACACACACACACACACACACACACACACACACACACACACACAGACATGCACGCACGCACGCACAAACACACACACACACACACACACACACACACACACACACACACACACACACACACACACACACACACACACTCTCTCTCTCTCTCTTTCTCTTTGTGTGGCATTTTTGTTTTCAAGAATTGGTCAAACAAAATAACAGCCAGTATGTCTGACTGCTAAATGTTTACCCAGTATATGCCAGTCTTAACCAGTAAAATACTGAAAATGACCGGTTAACATGAACCCTGATACATTATGTTACTGTTATCTTCAGTCTTACCTCTGAAGAACAGAAATGCTGCAGTAGACAGTGAAGTGTTTACAGCATTTTTCTCATCATTTCTTACTCTGTGTAGAAAGTTGGACTGATATCTATAATTATATCAGTATCCTTTATGGTGTGCAGCTATTATTTTGAATACATTATGGCTTACTTTGAATATACCATGCTGCTTATATTAACCACTTTTTATGTGCTCATTTCAGTATGAACGGTTGCGGGAAGGAGGGAGGCGTCAAGATCCTGTTCCGTTTGTCCCACGACGCCGCACTCGCAAACCCATGTTTTCACGCATGACAGACAACACAGTCAGTATTTACCTGGGAGAGGTAGTGAGCCCGTGCTGAAGACACAGCATGCCCAAAAATCAGTGTTGTAATGCCATGATGGAGTTTTGTAAATTACCTTCATAAATTTATGTAGTTTTGATTGTATGTGTGTGTGTCTATGTGCTTTAATTATTTTAAAAGTTTTTTTTTTTTTAAGGATTTTGTTGTTGAATGTTAGAAAATTGACTTCATTTTGGGGGGTCTTTTTTGTTTTGTTATTTTGCTCTTGTGTATTTTCTTTTGGCTATTTGTGTGTGCATTTTTGGTTAATTTTTTTTTTATGTCTAAAGGAAAAAAATCATGGATTTGTTATCATGATAGTTTTTTTGTTTACGATGGAGACCGTGATGGTTGATTTGTTTGGGTTTTTGGTTTGCTTTCTCTGTGATTTTGTTGTTGTTTTTGTTTCTTTTCATTGTTGTTTGTTCTGTTAGTATTCTTTCTGAAATGGGAATAAAATACCCAGCATGCCCTTTTCTGTGCTTGAGCTCATGGTTATTGGATCTCTGCTTTCATTGTGCTCATTATTGAGTACTTTTGCCACTGAAGTAATCCAGCTGATCTTGGGATGCAAAAAAAAAAAAAAAAAAGGAAAAGAAAAGAGGAAAATCTTCACATTATTAGTTTAGAGTATTAATTGATAATGAGAACATTTTCATTTCTTTTGGCAGATGGCAGAAATCTGTCTTAATTTATGCCTGTCCTTGTGACTTAAGGTTGATTTTGAGTGTGATCTTGGGATGATTTTGTTCTATAAAAAAAAAAAAAAGAGAAAAATCCTCACATTATTAGTTTAGAGTGAAATGAGATAGTTTTAATTTATTTTGGCTGATAGCAGAAATCTGTATTAATTTATGCCTGTCCTTATGACATACGTGTTCATTGTCAGCGGTTTCTGATGCTACCTTGCATGACTACAGGGGCACCCCTCTTTAAAGACCACCCTCACCAAAGATTCTTTTAGAACCATCTGTGTTAGAACCCTAGCCTTCATAGACTCAACAAACTAGAAAGCCTGAAAGAAGTCACACAAACACAACAAAGACCTGAGTCATCTAGGGTAACTTTCACTTGGCATGCAAGTAAATATTAGGTATATAAATTCCACCAGAGGTATCAGAGGATGTACCTTTAGTGGATTTTATGTACATCGCATTTACTCACGTGCCAGGTGACCTCTGAGTTAGCATAGGCAGCTCAGGTCTTTGTTGTGCTTTGCCCTGATATATCCCTATGGGGCTGACTTGGCTCCAAGCAGCAACTAACTAACATGTTGTACTTGTGTGAGGTCTTTGAAGTGCTGATTAACCCTCTTGTTTGTTGATTTTACATAGGCGTTCTGGGCCTCGTTTTCAATTCCAGGTCCAAGTCATCGTAGTTTAGTTCACCAATGGCTGTCCGTCTCTGAAGGCCACATTGTGTTGAAACCCTAGCTTTCAAAGTTCTGTGAAAATGTTTGACCCACTGCCAAGCGCCTGTCGTCTTAGTCTTAAGACCACATGTGTTGAAACCCTAATGTTCATAGTTCAATGAAAATGTATGCACCAACAAATACCTCTCTCTTAAGGCCACATGTGTTGAAACCCTAGGTTTCAGCGTCCTGTGAAAATGTACACACTGCCAAGAACCACTCTCTTAAGACCACATACGTTGAAACCCTAGCTTTCATAGTTCAGTGAAAATGTCAGTGTATGCACCACCAAACATCACTCTTTTAAGACCATATGTTTTAAAAGTGAAACCCTTGTGGTTCAATGAGGAACATATGTTGAAATGATGGCCTTCATAGTTCAGTAGAAATGAGCCCCCTAGCATAAGACTTCCCCTCTTTTAATAATTATATAATAATATAATAATAGTGGGGTCTTAGAGTGCCCTTTCTCAAGTGAGCCCTAGGCGTGTACGTCATACCCCTCCCCAAAAGCAACAACATCAAAACACATAATAACATACGCAGATTTATCATCAGATATTGGCCCTCCGCTCTTCTGTACATGTATTCAATCTGTGTGTGTGTGCATGTGTGTGTGTGTGTGTACGTGTGTGTGTGTGTGTGTATTGTGGTGTGGTGTTGCGTGTGTGCAGAGTGATATCCCACGGTACAACCCCAGCCAAGACCCCAAGGTTCAACAGCTGGCTGAGAGTCATGGACGACAGATGGAATTCTTGCAGAACAAAAACAGAGACCTGGAACGGCAGAGGGAAGGTAATGGGGATTTGGTTTCCTTTGTTCATGCTGCTGAGTATAATGGAAGTGAAAGTTGAACGGTGTCGTTGTCTGTGCATGGAGTGAATTGGGGTCAGAAACAGGAGACACTGCTGGCATTCTTTAAAAAAGAAAAGAAAAAAGAAAAAGAAAAAAAAAAAAAAAAAGAAAAAAAGAAAAGTAAAAAAAATACAAAAATACTTGTTTATCATTTTTGTGTAAAACAACTGCCTGTCCATTTGCTGTTTCCAAAAAATGATGAACTGAGTTATAATTTTAGGATTTAGTGGGAGGTCCTCAGTCCCTCCCTTTCCCCCTCTCCCTCCTCTCTCTCTCTCTATCTCTCTCTCTCTCTCACACACACACACACACACACACACACACACACACACACACACACACACACACACACACACACACACACACACACACACACACACATTCTATTGCTTGGGGGTAAGACTGTTTTTGAACATGAACATCTATAGTCTCCAGTACTAAAAGGTTTCAGTTGTCATTTTTTCTCTCTCCAGAAATCCGTCGTCGACTTGAAGAGCTGGGAAGACGTCCAGCAGAGAAGGACAGCTCCACGGAAGAGCTGCTGCGGGAGCTGAGGGAACAGGAAGCAAGGAATCAGCGTCTTCTGGATGAGCTCAGGCGTCAGCTGGCAGAGGCCCGCCGTCCCATCAATGTCATGTAGGTTGACACCCGTTTATTTCCTTCTTTCTCTCTCGCTATCGTTGATTTCCCTGTAGGCGTGTGGGTTACTTGGTCATAGGCTGTGTAGGGTTTCAGGCTGTCAATCATCTGAGTAGCTTGAGCCAGTCAGAGCATTGCAGTTAATTTTCCATGGCCGCCATGTTTGACCCGCATTCAGGCTGTCAATCATCTGAGCAGCTTCAGCCAATCAGAGCATCACCATTTATAAATATTCCATGTGAAAACCCAAAGATTGGCCGCCATGTTTGACCCGCATTCAGACTGTCAATCATCTGAGCAGCTTCAGCCAATCAGAGCATCACCATTTATAAATATTCCATGTGAAAACCCAAAGAGTGGCTGCCATGTCTGACCCAAATGGAGACTGTGTCTTTTGAGCAGCCTATCAGAGCATCACCATTGATATTCCATGTGAAAACTCAGAGAGTGGCTGCCATGTCTGACCCACATTCAGGCTGTCAATCATCTGAGCACCTTGAGCTAATCAGAGTGTCACAGTTGGTAATCTGTATGAAAACCCAACAAGTGGCTGCCATGTCTGACCCACAGGCCCAAAAGCAAGAGAGCTAAAGCCTGGTGGATGTTTTTTAGCAAAACCTTCAGATTTATATGCATTGATTTGATGACAAGCGATATTGTAATCAAATGAGGCAAGTTACTTTTATTTCACACTGGGTGTAAAACACCAATTACTTACTTACCTTCATTTCAATGCTGGAATCAGACTTGCATCACTGTGCCTTCTGCTAGTCAACACAGTACCACGCGGCGGTCAGATTGAAAGCTTGTGGGGCTGTAACTGTGGGAATTGGTGCTCAGATTTTAGCCTGGTACCCTCTAATGTCTTCTCTTTGAACAATGTAGGCCTGTCACTCAGCATGGGTGGACTTCAGCATAAATCATGTGGGCTGAAACCTCATCACTCACTTCCATTTTCCTCTGAGCTTTTGAGTTTCTTGGTCCCTCTCTTCTCTTTTTTTTACAATGGGGACACATCCTGGTGAACTTCTTTTTATTGGCTTCTTGGTTTCTGTGGCATGTGGGTCTTTATATGTCATTTTCTTATGTATTCATTAATTTCTTCCATTTTCTGCAATTTATTAAACTCACTAGCACACAGGCATGCTTTTTTCTTCTTCTTCTGACTTGCACTTTTTCTCTCTATAAAATTGCAGAAAATCTGATCCAGAGAAGAGATCCTTCATTTACCCAGTGTACTATGGAAATTCTCTTGTGGCAGAAATTGTGTAAGTACTAAAAAAAAAAAAAAGAAAAAAAAAAAAAGGGGTGGGTGGGGGGGAGGTTATTGGCTTGACATTTTCAAAAGGTGTTGGTGGTGATATTATGTACCACCAAGTCTAAACAAATATTTATTCAGAAGGTTTTGTAGCATTTATAATGTGACCTCCCTTGATGGACAAACAGTGATTGTCTCCCCTGACGTGTAACTTTAAATACAATTTGTGAGAAGATTGTCATCATTGGAATATTACATTATTTACAGTGTTGTGAACTTGGCTTGAAGAATGTAGTTAAGAAGCCACTTGGTTGTTTTAAGATGGCCAAAATCAAATCACAGTGTTGTAGTTTCAGTTCCTTTATTTATATTTTTATATTTATTTTTAATGCTTTCTGTTGTATATTTGTGGCTTTCGCTGGTATTGTGTTGTCAGAATGTTTCGGACAGTCGTCTCGGTAGTCCAGGGTTCATATGGTCTCTAAAAATCTGGGAAAGTGGGGGAAAACTGAGGTACCATTTTCCAGACCTGGAAGTTGGTGAAATATATGACTTTTTTTGGCCAAGGTCTTGGAAAGTTGGGTAATTTCATAATAATGGTCAACAGGTAATCTGCAGAAGGGGGGTTTGGCAGAAGGGGGGGGGGGGGGGGGGCAAGTATTGTATAATGAAAGGAAAATACAAGATTTGTTTAACTTGAAAATTGAGTGTTGAAGCTATGAGTGTAACTGAACAGTAACTTGGTCAGGGGAGGTAGTCTTTAAGTTTTGGGAAAGGTTTGGAGTGACAAACCCTCTCAAGTCCATCATTTTTGGTGATGATAAAGCATCACATCTTGTCTATTGTGAGTCTCTGTAGTAAATAAATTATGTTATGCTTAAAGGAAAGAAAGAAATGTATCAGCCTTCATCTTCTTCTGTAGAGGGTCCAACCTAACATTCTGAAGACGCTGACCATTCCAGGTTATTTTGGCGTTTCCATAATCCACCACATAATCCACCACATAATCCACCACACTCTGACACAGGCTCCTGGATTTTTCAAGGCATATGTGATCTGTTTGCATGTATGTACACAGCGGGAACTCAGTTGTAGTCTTATCTGATGGACTTTTGTAGAGTTTGCACATAATTTGACTGAAGAAATCTTGGGGCTGGTGCAAAGTCTGGAAGGTTCACAGTCATCCATCCACTTTTTGATCACACTCAACTGAGGATCGTAATGGTTGACTGGGCGTAAAACACCAAGCTACTTACAATTGAGGATGTACAGTACCTCTGATGGAGTTTATGTACCTTGTATTTACACACATGCATGTGAGTTACCATAGGCGACTCGGGTCTTTGTTGCTTGTGCTTGTGTGATGTCTTTTGAGCGCTAATTGACGCTAATTAACTGTGTTGAGTTATGCTCAACCATGCTTAAATTTAGGCTTTTGAGAGGAGTGCTCTCGCTCTGTGCCCCTGGCTCCCATTCTTATCCGAGAGGCTGCTGTTGCAGAGCGGTGCGACAAGCCTACCTCCAGAATGGCGGCAACGACCCGGACATCTTGGCCCAGCTGGCCCAAATGCAGGCTGAGGCTCAGGCCATTGACGACAGCATGAGGAATGCGCAGAAACGGCAACCAAAGGGTAGGCTGCTGGATAGAAAGTGCATAGCTTGCTGCTCTGCGGTGGCATATCAGTGTTACTGTGGACTGTCGGTGTGGGACTGAGTGATAGGGAAATGAGGATGAGAGCGAGCGTTTGTGCGTGTATGTGGATTTCAGCGGGAAGATGAAATATTGTGATGTGTTACGTTTGTTATAGGGTCGAGTCACGGTGTTCTTTTACTGTCCGGTCATTTTAGAGATAGCGTATGCATCCTTGAAATGTGCACTTTAGAGAAAGAGAATGTGCTTGAAACATGAACCTCCACCTCCAAACAAGCACACTGCATTTGCCCCAATGTGATGGCTGTCTGTGTGTTAACTTAAAGCCAATTATCCATGTATCCCCACCCCCACCCTCACCTGCACACCACACACACACATGCACGCACACACACACACACACACACACACACACTCTCTCTCTCTCTCTCTCTCTCTCACACACACACACACACATACTTTCACCCAGCATGAAAATCCAGGGTGTTGAGATGTTTTAGGTCAATAGATATTGATGTGTTTTGGGGTGATCACCAGTTATAGTTCAGTTCTTCGGCTCTGGTGTTTGGGTGCTTGATGAAAGAGGCATGAAAGATTATGTGTTTGTTGACAGACAAGAAAGATGGCTCCTCAAACCTCACGATGTTGGAGCTGGAAAACGAGCGACTCCAACGACAGCTGCTGCTGCTGCAGGAGCAAAAACTCATCTCCACCAACCGCCGCAAGGACAACCGTGAAGGTAGGGCCGCCCCGACCATACGCCCAGCTCACTCTCAGAAAGCACCCGCGTCTCAGAAACCGCCCACCACCCGCCAGTCTATGAACAAATGGGTGCAGACCAACCCCGTACCTTCGGAAGAGGCTGAGACCTCCGCACTCCCCCCAGCTAATGATTATGCAGTACAGCGGAAACATGCCAAGCTTGCTCTAGAAGATAGGTGGGGGGCTAGCAGAAGAAAGCAGATGACTAGTTCAACCGCCCAAACCCAGCCCCAGGGCAGGGGGAGGAGAGGTGGCCGAGCTGTGAACCCAGGGGATCCCGGTAATCAGAGAACGCAGGACCAGCCCGATACTTACGAGTCCCTTAAGCCCGAGAAGCTAGAGACCATCGAAGAAGCGGCCAATGTTGATTTTTACGACCCTGACCAGCCGCTGGATGTCAATCTGTCGGCTATCCCCCCTCGGAAGAACCGAGTGCTCTATCCTTACAAGCCAGACATAGGTCCTCAGCGCAACACGTCCCGGGTTGTCATCGTGCGCTCCGAACGACCATACGGGTGGGTTGACTTTTATGGCAGACCGGTTGACAGAAATGGGAGGTTGCTTGAGGATTTGGATCAGAAGAAGCGGCTGAGGCTGTCACGGAGCAGGTTCCCTTACTATAATACCTACCAGACTGGTCAGAGGTTGTTCCTGTACGAACATGCCTTGCAAGACCTGTTCAGGCGATCTGAAGACCTTCTCCATTATGATCCGTACTACTTAAGCACGTATAGCAAACGCAGGCGCTACGCCAAAGACCTTGAGGAGTCTGAGGCTGCTGAAGGCAACACCCCGTGCCAACCTGCGCACCTGTCGCTTGTGTTAGATTACGAGCGCGGCGCTCCCACTAGCGACAATTTGCCTCTGCAGCCATTGCAGGAAAACTCGCAAGTTCCAGAAACGTCACGCACGTCCAATGCTGAAGTTCAGACTGACCCCCGGGATTTTCACGAAAGCGAGCAGGGGACAGATAAAAGAAGACCCCCACCCCCAACTCAGAAACCAGGCAAAGGTAGCAGCCAGGGTGCACAACCCGCGGCAAATCCAGCTGGCCAGAACTCTTCTCCCCAGGGCCCTGAAGGTGTGGACAAGGAACAGGTTGATCCCAACAGTAAAGGGAAGGGAAAGGGGAAATCCACAGTCAAGTAGATGGTTACATGAACTGAGAAGAATCAGAAACGGAGACACTTGTTTCTAGTTTCTGAGGCCTCCCTTTGGTGAGACTGGTATTTAAAGCAGCTTTCTTTTTCTGGTGCAAGTAAATCAAGTAAATGAGAAGTACAGCCCCCCCCCACTAGTCAGCACTACCCCCCCCAGACCCCCCCATCCCGACCCCCCCCCCCCCCCCAACACTGCCAGTCATCCTGATGTGACCCTCTGTGGTTAAAGAGGACGTTAAAATCCAACGACTTGCTTATTTACCCCCTTCCCTCACCCTTTGTGGTTAAGAGGACGTTAAAGTCCAATGACTCACTTATTTACACCCCTTCCAAACCCACCTATCCATCTACCCAGCCCTTGCTTGTGAACAAAGAGCAGTGTTACTTTATGCAGCATGTCCCTTCTTTTGTGAAGCTTTTTAGACTTCAGAAATAAATATGGGTTTTCACTTTTCAAACAAGTCAGTGACAACAGGGATGTTTTTGTGGTTTTTATCAGTTGGAAGCAGTAATGAGATGTATAAAATAGCCCGCACTTGTAGCTGGCTTCAGAATTCTCATGAGGCACATGGTTTAAGGAAAGTGCAGAACGTCCATGGTGAATATCTGTCTGTTTTTTTTAAAGACGTTTGAAGTGTGTGCTGTCATGTTTAAACTATGGCTGAATATGATTGGTTGGTTGTGATTGAAATTCACAAAAGGTTGGGAAAAAAAGCAGAAAATGTGGAGAGAAAAAAAAAAAGAGGAAGAAGAAGAAAGAAAAAAAGCACAGAAGAAACCAGTGGGTGAAATGTTGGCATAGATGCCATTGTTCAGGTGGCAAACGAATGGTACACAAGAACAATGGAAACAAAAGGTGGTGAAGACACTGCTTTTGTTGTTCGGATCAGGCGTTTTTTCGGCATGGCAGTCAAGTACGTTGATGCACTGGATTTCCGTGTTGGTGCTCAGGATTTCCGTGTTGATGCACTGGATTTCCATGTTGGTGCTCAGGATTTCTACTGGATTTCCATGTTGATGCACTGGATTTCCATGTTGATGCACTGGATTTCCATGTTGGTGCCCAGGATTTCCATGTTGATGCACTGGATTTCCATGTTGGTGCTCAGGATTTCCACTGGATTTCCATGTTGATGCACTGGATTTCTACTGGATTTCCATGTTGATGCACTGGATTTCCATGTTGATGCACTGGATTTCCATGTTGGTGCTGTGGATTTCCATGTTGATGCACTGGATTTCCATGTTGATGCACTGGATTTCCATGTTGGTGCTCTGGATTTCCATGTTGGTGCACTGGATTTCCATGTTGGTGCTGTGGATTTCCATGTTGATGCGCTGGATTGCCATGTTGTTGCTGTGGATTTCCATGTTGATGCACTGGATTTCCATGTTGGTGCTCTGGATTTCCATGTTGGTGCACTGGATTTCCATGTTGATGCACTGGATATCCATGTTGGTGCACTGGATTTCCATGTTGATGCACTGGATTTCCACGTGGAAAAACAACAAATGTCTTAAAGGGGAACTGAAGTGAATAGGAATTGAACAGTTTTGTCATTGATTTTATATATATTTTTCTCACTGAATATCTAGCCCAGTTTGCTAAAAAAGAAAGATTTTTTTTTTTAGAATACCCCAGTGATTGAAAGTTGCAAAAACACGATGTTGAGTGCTACCATTGGTTGCCGAAGAGTCATGAACAAGGCTGGAATGTTTGGCAACAGTATCAAAAACAAAGTGAGCGAACGTTTTTCTGCTCTTCATCGCTGAAGAGTGAACCAGCATGGCTGTGCCCTTAGGAGCTGAAATTTGAAGCAAAACTGTATGTCTTTTTATAGAAATGTGGAAAGAAAAACCAAACGAAGCCTGCAGATGGAAATGTTGTTACAGTTTGTAAGTTTTTAGGCCAACTTACATGTTTGCATGGGTTCCCCTTTAATTTTTACTTCTTCGCTGTTCTTGTGTGCCCTACTTGTTTGTTGCCTGGATGAGGGCATCGCTGCTGAAATTTGACTGGTTGTTTTCCTTTGTCTTGTGTATTAAAAGAGTCATTGTTTCGTTCTCTTGATTTTTTTTCATTTTTTTTTTAACCTGTTGCGTGTTTTGATCTTGATTCTGAATGCTGGCAGTCAGCTTTGTTCTAGAGTTTTGCTGGTTTTGAGTTTTAGCTCCTCAAATATTTCATGAAGTCTGCAAGGGGTCTGAAATTTGTGACCAGAGCCTGTGAAACTTATTTCTGTCACAAACTGCATGAGACTGAGAGAGAGAGAGAGAGAGAGAGAGAGAGAGAGAGAGAGAGAGAGAGAGAGAGAGAGAGAGAGAGAGTAACTTGGTGTTTTATGCCCAGAGAGAGAGAGGTTTAAGACACATTATGCACATGTACTTGCTTGTCTTGCTCTGCATATTATTGGTTTCTTTTAGCAGCAATTAATGTTTAAAATGGATATTAAAGTAGTGGTGCTACTTGTTTCATCAGCAAAAACTCTGTATGCTTTAGATCCCTGTAGTTTTCCCCCATCATTTCAGCCTTCTTCATCATTCTTCCTGCCGATTTTGGTTCGACCAAAGTTTGCCAAATCATACACGACTTCCATCAGTCATGTTTTATGATAAAATGGTAATGGCTCTAGTTTTTAACCACTTCTTCATGATATGACGGACATGCTGTGATATTTTTCCAATTCCTTTTTTTGTTGTTGCTGCTGCAATGTAAAGATTTGTTGCTAGAAGAAAATGTGGTTACTGTAGTCTCCGCTTTTTGCAGTTACTGTCAGTGACAGTGTTACATAATTGTGAGGAAAAATAGGATCCAAACCAAAAAAGGTTCAAAAGAACACTTATTATAACACGGACACACTGTATGCACATTGTTTGGGAAATCCCCTTCGTCAAGCCACAAAATGACACTTAAACAACATTTTAAATTTTTATTTAATATTTTTTTAACCATTTAAGTGTTGTTTAAGTGTTGTTTTGTGGCTTGATGAAGGGGAGTGCCCCCAAAATTTGCGTATTGTGCACATCTGTGTCATAGTAAATAAGCGTTCTTTTCACTCTTTTTGTGTTTGGATCTTGTTTTAGAATGCTAGCAATCATTGTGTTTCAGATTTATTTAATTTTTTTCTAGGAAAAAGAAGTTTTGTTCTTTAGATTTTTTCCTTTCTCATCAGAAAGCTAGACTAGAGTGAAGCTGTGCTGTGTACGTTACTGCGTTTGTGTTGAGTGCAGTGAGGCTAAAAGGATGTCACCATGCACAGGTTCCAGCAAACTGGCTTAATAAACCACTGTAGGATGACGCCTTCTACTCCTGTTTTTCTTTTATGTTCACACTGCTTCGAGGTTTTGATAGCAAAACAGTCCGTGATAAGAGCTGTGTAGTTTCTTTGTTTTCTGTCTCACTGGCGTCGATAGAGCTTCTGTCGATTAAATAAAAGAGTGGTAGTGCTTTGGAGTCGTTTCAGTTCGACTGTCGCCGTATATGTATAGACTGAAGAACATTCTTCCACTCTGGTGTTGCAGGTAAACGCTGCAGGACTCGACACATTTTTTCAGATGTGTACGCGTATAATTTTCTGTGGTAACGCGCCTCATAATGCTGGGGCTTTCTCACAAGTGCAAGCTTTCAGATGTGAATAGGCTGTAGATGAATGAAGCACAGCGAGGACTTTATTTTTGCAGCAGGCAGCTTAGGGTGTATGTAGCCTGCACTTTGAGTCTTTCTGTCTGTCCGTGTGCTTCCTTTTGAAGTTGATTCCATGACGGAAACATCATGCTTTCCACCTTGTGTTCCGTGTGCTTCCTTTTGAAGTTGATTCCATGACGGAATACATGCTTTCCACTTGCATTCCGTGTGCTTCCTTTTGAAGTTGATTCCATGATGGAAACACCATGCTTTCCACCGTGCGTTCTGTGTGCTTCCTTTTGAAGTTGATTCCATGATGGAAACGTCATGCTTTCCACTTGCATTCCGTGTGCTTCCTTTTGAAGTTGATTTCATGACGGAAACACCATGCTTTCCACCTTGCGTTCCCTGTCACCCTTGTGTTGAGCTTGAAGTGCTTGGAGTAGTGCTAGCCTAGCATCTTAATTTTCCTCCTCCGGTGACTGATAGACGCTTTCATTGACTGTTTGCAGGTGGAACGCGTTTCTGTCATATTTGTGAAGCTTACGTACAGCATCTCCCTCTGCGTAAAGCTTGAGTCTCATGCGCAAAGTCAACGCCAAAGACTCTTGAATTATACTGTTTTTGTTGTTGTTGTTGCGGTTGTCATATATATATATATGCATCCAGTCAGTCTTGCGTGGTCCCTGCGTTTGTGATATGTGTACAGTTCCCATAGTGGTTATGTAAATTGACAGAATGCAATACATGATACAAATATATACATGTATTATATGTATGGTACACAATATTTTTAAGGTATTTTGGGGATCATGTTTGAAACTTACCGTTGATAATTTGGAGTCTCAGAAGAAAAAATAAAGTTCCGGCAGTTTGAATTTCTTGCATCCCAAAACTAGAACCAAAAATATTCAGAAGCAATGTCTGCTACATGTGCTGTGCTGTGGCATGTGCATCTATCTCAGCTTGTTAGAACAGAAATAAATGACTACTATTGCTATTAAGTCGATGGAAGTTTGAGGAAGAAACTTCTGGTGCATTTTTTTTTTTAATAACTTAACGTCTGACCGTACAGTTGGCTTCCGACAGACAATCAACATTCTGTTTTCTGAGTGTGTTGTAGTACTGGTGTAAATCTCATGGCAGGATGTAGAAGGAACAAGTTTTTTTTAAATTTTAAACCTGGTATATTTCTCGGTATAGTAGTACAGAAAAAGTAAATTCATGTAAAACTTGGGAAAAGTAAATTTGTGTAACACTTGGGGAAAGTCAATTCATCTAAATCTTTATTCTTTGACATGAAATTATAATGAGAGTGGCCTGGAAGGAATTCCACTTTTTTTTTCTTTTTCTGCTTCTAAAAAAAGACTTCAGATTTTTTTTTTTTTTTTTTTTTAGCTGATTTTGGTCAATTTCCTTTTCTTTATAGATTTTTGTTCTTCTCCTTTCTTGGGACATTCTGAGTGAAGCTGGCCATGTTCTTTTTTTTTCTTTCTTTTTTTTCTTTTTTTTCTGTTTTTACACAAGAACAGTAACTATTTAAAAAGAAAATAGTAAAAGACTTTAGATTGCATGGTGTTGTGCAATGTGCATGTCCCACTGAACAGATTCATTGTGTATTTATTTTAGATCTGTACCCCATCAGGTTGGGTTGTTTATATTTGGTACTATTATATCAGGCCATTACCATTTTTTTGAAACAGACGTGTTTCATATAATGTTCTGTTTTTCCTGCCAATTTAGAGTTTCTGCTGAGCAATGTGCCATGTGTGGTAAATAAACGCAAGTCTTTTTTATTGTCTCTTTTATAGTGGAAGCACTTTTGTGTAGTTTCATTCTTATATGTTACAGCCTTCATTGCGCTGAACTTGTACTTCTTTATTTTGTAAGAAAAAAGTTTTTATTTGTACATCTTGCGTGTAAGCAATGCTAAAAATTGAAGGGAAAAAAGAAAAAAAAATCAAGAAAGCATTTTATAGAATATTTTCTTACTGCACAGATGGGTTATTTTGTGATTTTTTTTTAAGAATAAAGAAATAACGAAACAGCTTTGTCCATGTTTATTTTCCAACTGGGACATGCTCAGCAGACTACTTTTTTTCTCTCTCACTGAACAAGTGTACAGGCACTACAGTTTAACAGCATATAATATTTTGTTTTAGAGTTTGCCATCAATTTTTTTGTTTTGTTTTTGGATTTTTGGGAAAAGTTGTAGTTTTCCTGGAGGTTTTATCATTTGCTAATGATGATGTCTGCTGAACAAGTCCCTGGGGAAAAAATGAGAGAGAAAGAATGGGGGAGAGGCACACACACACACACACACACACACACACACAGAGAGAGAGAGAGAGAGAGAGAGAGAGAGAGAGAGAGAGAGAGAGAGAGAGAGAGAATTGGAGGGAGAGTGAACACTTATTGCTCACAACACATGCACATACACCCATTGAATGGACTGCATACTTACATACATACTGGTGTGGTTGCCATACATACCAAAATGCACTGGCATGACAAAGATGCATACACACATGCTCACACAGACACACCTGCACGCACACACACACACACACACACACACACACACACACACACACACACACACACACACACACACGCACACACACGCACACACATGCACACACACACACACCACAAACACAAACACACACACACACACACACCACACCACACCACACCACACCATACACACACACACACACACACACACTCTGCTGAGAGAGAGAGAGAGAGAGAGAGAGAGAGAGAGAGAGAGAGAGAGAGAGAGAGAGAGAGCACCAAGACCTGAAACAAAACTGACAGCACAATCTAACAAATGGAAGTTAGGCCCAGAAGAAGACATCTCTGCTGGGACTGGGACACCCATGGTCAACAGGTAGAGTCATCAGCATGGAGTCAGCGATCAGTGTTGTTGAGGGCACTTTGTGGACGTGATTGGCCCTTGGGAATTCTCCTGCAGGAACTGGAGGCTGCTCTCAACATGCAAACTTAGAATTAGCATGGCAGTCATGCACCCTGATCCTTTAACTAACTATGCATGGACTTGAAAGTCGGGACATTGGAGCAGTGCCGCTGAAATTGAAATATGAAAGAAACAGAAAGTAGAAAGCTGTCCCTGAAAAGAAGCATGAATCCAGAATTAAAGATGCGGTGACAAAAGATGCTTGGACCATTGAGAATTACTGTCCCATTGATGAGAATTACTGTCCCATTGATGAGAATTACTGTCCCATTGATGTCATTGTGAAATGTTTAAAAAAAAATTAAAAAAAAGAAGGAAAGAGTACAGTACAGGCAATTGGATAATTTTGTCTGAAGCAGAATTTTGTCTGACTGGAGTTTGACCTAAAAGTGTTCCAGTGCCAGTGAGACGAAGAATAAACATCAGGCCACATTTTCTCTCTCTAATTATCTTGGGTTGGACTGGAGCAGTGTGACACCAGGGAGCCTTGGTCTATGCAATGCTAGAACAGAAAAGCGGTCTTCCTTTAATTGAAGGAACCAGACTTCTCAAAACATGCTTCATGCAAGGCCAGCCAGCCTCTCTCTCTCTCCTTCTCTCTTTAACCAGTACGAGAGATCAAAACAGAAGCAGTTTGAAACCAGGGAGCTTGAGCCTAGCTATGCAAAGGAACAGAATAACTGTTCCTTGAGAAGAACTAGCCCTCTCAAAACATGTTCTGTTCAAGAAGGCCAGCCCTCTCTTCAGTATGTGGAAAAGATTAAGGTATTAACCCCTTCTCTGCCATGATGTCGCTTGAAACCAACCAATAAGAGTGCGAAATTTGAAACCCTGAAGCCTTTTCGTCTTCGTTTTTGCATTGGCATGTGAAAAGACTTTCATCACAACGCACAACATTGAAAGTAGATGTTATAGGAGCGAAAAATAGTCTGTTTTGCAGGCGTGTCCGTGCATGTTTCAGCCTGGAATTTTACAGGCTGGGGCAGTGAAGGGGTTAAATCCATGACACTGGGGATCCTGAACCTATCTAATGCTGAAACAGAGAAAATCTTTTTCTTTTTTTCTTTGTTTAAAGGAACCAGCCATTTGTAATCATTTTGTCCAATCAGTCTGCCTTTCTCCACCAAGTAGACAGGGTTATAAGAAAAGCTGTAAATCAAGGATTTTATTTTAAGATTCCTTTGATGATTTTTATTTACAGTACACAATCTGACTCTGACTGGGAGCAGGAACAGCTCAGTGGTAGAGCAGCATACTTGTGGTTGAAAGGTCTGGAGTTTGAATCGTGGCAGGAGTTTTCTTCCCTGAGGTCAACTTTCTGTGCTGACTCTTATTTCAGTATCTGTTCAACCCCAGTGTTACTGCAGTAGCACGTAACAGATCCTGGTCATTTTGCCAGCAGATAAACACAAATACTATGTACGTAGCTTCAAATGAAGTGGCACTGTAAGCTGGTGTGTAGCTTGTATCGTCTACACAGAACTTGCACCAAGACGACAGCAGTTTCACATGGCACCAACCATGTAACGACTAAGCAGCACTTCAGTGACTTTGGTGGATTTTCCAAATGCACTGTGTAAAGCTACAGGCATTCAATCAGAGTCACATATGCGACAAAAGTTTTGCTGCAACAAACCTGTGTTTGTCGCGACAAACACAAAACATGTCTTTTGTCATGACAAAAGTATGCTTGTCACGACAAAATAATGTTTGTTGTGACAAGAGTTTTGTAGCAACAAGCATACTTTTGTTGCAACAAAAGCGCGACAAACACCTGTTGGTTGTGACGAAAGTGTTGTTGCAACAGAACTGTGTTTGTCATGACACACATACTTTTGGCGAGACAAAACCTTGGTCGTGACGAAAAAGACACTTACGCCAGCTCCCGCCAGTGATAGCGGTCTGCTCAGAAAGCAGAGATCAGTGCTACAGTTGCCCTTAGGAAGCACTTAGGGCTCATTTCAAGATGAGGTGCTCAACAAGTGTTCCTATAAATCAAAATTAAAAAGTGTGTCAGTGACAGTTAGCAAGACTGTCTGTAGAAAACACCAAGTTTCACAGCTGGTCTCATGGCTACCCATTGTCTCTTTGGTCCTGTTCATTGGGCAGCATGCGCATGCTTGCATACCTGATACAGAAGGGTTGTTTGTACAACACAGGTGGGCTAGGACACCTGTTACGTGCAGCCAGTCTTGTTATCAATCTGTCACTAATGAAACTAAGTTTACAAACTGAACGTAAATTCCATGAAGCGGTTTTTAAACTGGAAGCCCTTGGTTATAAGTTTCTATGTTGATCTCCTCTACCTTTTGGACAAAACATGTTTTGAAATAATTTATTTTTTATCTGGAACATGAATGACTGCTAGAATTCTAAAACAAGATCTAAACACATAAAAGGTTAAAAGGAATGCTAATTTAATATGACATGATCTGAATTTTCAGGGTAAGCCCCTTTTTTAAGTGACAACAGACAACAGTTAAATGGTGACAGATGAGAATGTACTTATCTGGTTTCAGTTGTGATGTGTTCAGTGTCCCAAGTGTTTGTTTTATTGCTTGAAAAAGGGGCTTACCCCCAAATTTGTATGTTTTGTATTTTATATAAATGCAAATTACTTTTATATTAAATTTGCATTCCTTTCAACATTTTGAAATGGGTAGTGTCTTTAATTTTTACCAAGTTACCCATCATGAGAGCGTACTTGCAATTATGACAGCATTTGGGCATGTTTCCAGCTGCAGAAAAGACTGGAAGTCTGGCTTTGGCCCAAGGATGTTATTTTTGTGTCAGAGGCAGTGAGGGGGAAACCCCAGGGAGACGGGGCAAAGTGCTCGTAGACTTTATCAATTGCTCAGATACTTCCTTGAACGGAACGGAATTGATGGCATCTCAACAAAGTCAACCTTGTTCATAGTGGTGTGAGTTCATTTGAGACTGTTGCAAATTAACAAAAACAGCAAGGTTGTCTTGACCTGAGAACTGTTGCAAGTTAACAAAAACAGCAAAGTTGTCGTGACCTGGGCACTGTTGCAAGTTAACAGAAACAGCAAGGTTGTCTTGACCCGACGAGATCAACCCAGCATCTCCCATGAACTGGTATGAGTTTAAAGGAGACACCCTCCTCCAGTGCAGGGATATAGATTCTGTTCAACTCTTTGTGATCACTGCTTTTTCTCCTCTGCCAGATGAGTTAGAGCGTGAGATCCAGCGCATGCAGCGGGATCACCTACGCAAGATGTACGACCTGCAGCGAGAAATAGAGCGGATACGCCAGGAGACGATAGTGGACCGCATGCGGCTGGAGATGCAGGTCAACCAGCAGCCGACCAGGATCATCCTACAGCAGCAACCGCCTGCCATTGTTCCTGCTCCGCCAGTACCTCAGCCCACCCAGGTATGAATGAAATAGATAATAATAATAATAGATTATTTATGGTACCCCATTGGATAAGAGCCTGGAGCGCTTACAAAGATGTAAGGATGTGCTCATTTCATCACACACACATGCATGTACACACCCGCATGCACACACACACACACACACACACACACACACACACACACGCACTGCAAATACATGCATTACTGATGATAGGTTGGTAGAAAGAGAAGAAAGAAAATGACAGATCAGTATGCAGAAGAGAAGAGGTGGGTTTTCAGTTTTGCTCTAAAAGAAGAGAGTGAAGCTGAATGCCTGACAGAGAGAGGAAGAGAGTTCCAGATCACAGAGAGATTGGTTTCCCTACCCATGTGTCAGTGAAATAGACTGAATTCTGATCCAGGTACTATCTTTGTGAGGAAAGCATGGTGGCCGCTCTTTGGGTTTTTATCCCTAATATGTCAGCATGACATTTGAGGACCAGCCACTCAGTGTTTTTTCTTTTCTTCTTCTTAACATTTACTGTATGATAACGGTATGTTTCACCCTAATATAACCGCAAAGGTTGACTGGGCGTAAAACACCTAGTTAGTTACTGATGTCAGCATGACATCTGAGGACTGCCAACTGTTTTCTGTTGTTGTTGTTTTGTCCCTAATATGTCCCAATATGTCAGCATGACATCTGAGGAATGCCCACTGTTTTCTGTTGTTTTGTGGACTGGCCACTGAGTTTTTTTGTACCTAATATGTCAGCACGTCTGAGGACTGGCCACTGTGAGTTTTTGTCCCTAATATGTTGCATAGCATGACATCTGAAAGGTTGGCCACTCTTTGAGATTTTTGTCCCTATGTCAGCATGACATTTGAGGACTGGCCACTCAGGTTTTTTTGTCCACTCTTTGTTTTGTTGTTGTTGTTTTTGTCCCAAGTATGTCAGAATGGCTGAAAACCAACCACTCAGGTTTTTATGCCTGTAATATGTCAGCATGACATTTGAGGACTGGCCACTCTTTGGTTGTTGTTTTTGTCCCTAATGTCAGCATGACATTTGAGGACTGGCCACTCTTTTTTTTTTTTGTCTCTGTTTTGTCTTTTCTTTTTTCCTCCCTAATATGTTAGCACGACATTTGAGGACTGGCCACTCTTTGTTTTAAGTTTTTGTTGTTGTCCCTAATATGTCAGCACGACATTTGAGGACTGGCCACTCTTTGTTTTAAGTTTTTGTTGTTGTCCCTAATATGTTAGCACAACATTTGAGGACTGGCCACTCTTTGTTTTAAGTTTTTGTTGTTGTCCCTAATATGTCAGCATGACATTTGAGGACTGGCCACTCATTGTTTTGCTGTTGTTGTTTTTGTCCCTAATATGTCAGCATGACATCTGAGGACATTAATCCCCGTAGAACGATGTGAAGAGAGGTTTGTGATAGTGAGCGGTGGTCATTTTGTTTGTTTACAGAGAGCCTACGTGGATCTTGATGCTGCAGCTCCATATGACCAATAGTAAGTGACTTTCGCTTTGTTTTTTTTGGCCTTGTTTTGTTATTGTTGAATGGTGAACTGAAAGGTGCTGGTTCTTAGCTTGGCTGCCTTTTGTTTAACATTTGAAGAAGGCATTTGTGTTGAATGTTTGGTGTGTTGTGCGTGTTTTAGTTCAGTTCAATAATGCTTCAGTTATCCCACAAAGGGCCACTCCTTCATGACGGACTAATGAATGACAGAAACAAGCAAGGCAAGACATCACCTGACAGAAACCAACAAAGCAAGACATACACATCTCCAGGGGTTTGCAAACACTTTTAAGAATGTCCGTACAGCCAACATAGTGTCTTGAAGGATTTAAAAAAACAAAACAAAACATAACACCACACTTGTAAAGTGGAGAAGAAAGAAAATCATGAATCTTCTGCGCTTTGCTACTTGACAGTCTTAAATTTTTTGAATTTGACCAGATCAGTTTTTATATATATTTTTAAGGCAATTCTGAACACTGAACCAGTGTTGACACAGAACACTGCTCACAGATCACTGATATGATGCCTGCAGGCACGGACAGTGCTGGAAAGTCTCTTTTGTACTTGGTGCCATTACAAGTTCGAGAAGAGTTGTAAATGTGTATTGACTACTATGTCACCTGAGGTGACACTGTGCAGTTTGACTGGACATTAAAATTTGATTACTACTTTTAGACTTCAAGCTAATAGCCACTCAAGTGTATGCTTACTGTCTGTGCTTTTTCTTGGGGAGTGGAATGTTTGACGATGGTTAGGGACATGGGCGGAGATGCAATTTTTAATTTACAAAAAAGAAATTAAATCTGACATTATATCGTTGTTCTGCAATCACATTCTTGGAATACAAGTTTTCTTTTAAGATTCGTATAATCATTTTGCATTCACCTTAAAAAGCATACCGGCAAACTTGCGCTGAATAAACCGAATTTTGGCGGCCGATTTCTGAGTTTGCAAAAGAGGCGTGTTTGCAGTTACAGTCCGCGGCGTGTGCAAGCGTACGGTCACACTTGGGTGCACACACAGCACCGACAGGACACAACATCAGACCCCTACTACGATCTGCAGCTATGAGAGTAAGTTGCAGCAGCCTCCGTTTCTCTCCTTTTGCTTTACACCCTCTTTTTATGCAAAATATATTGCAGGGAGGGGGTGGGGGGGGGGGGGGGGTGTGCTTGTATTGATAGATACAATGCAACCCTTTTGAATCTACAAGGACTTATCTCTCTGTGTCACTGAGTCATTTTTCTTTAGTTATTAGACTAGAGTCAGTAGTACTGCTTAGGGTATTGTTTTAGTCAGCAGAAGCTCTGAATCTCTTGTGGTCATAAAATGCATATTATCTGGTTGTTCATGGTTTTTATTAGAGGCACAGCTTTGCTTTATGAACAAATCACTGTGTCAACCATAATAGCAATAAAAATCTAGTTTAAAGATTATTGGAGCTGACTTCTTACTCTTTGTAGCGTCCCCAGAAATTGTAGAATTTTGTATTGAATGCCTTCCCCCTTCCCCCAGCCAAACCCTTGAAGTTTTTTCTGCTTCTCCAAATTGAACACATAGCCAGAGCTAACTCTTTACCCTCTCATTTTGCTTGCACCCTTTAAATGTTTTTAATTTTTTTCAATCCTTCACACACTGTAGGTTTTTCTCTCACATCTTTGGTTTGCTTTATTTATGATTATTTTAGACACCTTTCCTATTTCCTGTGATTTCTTTGTTTTCCTGTGTCCTCAGAAGGCTGCTTTTTGTGAAACTATTCTCCTGTGTTAATTATCCTAGCCATAGGCACATTGTATTTCAGTGTCATTATTACAGTTTGGTAAATATTTTGTTAGCAAAGAAAGTAGTATGATATGCTAGACTTGCTTAGTAAAACTGCTTAGTTATGTCAGAGAGAGATTTCATAGTTTTTGTCCATTGGGACTAGAAAGATACTGCAATATGTCGTTTGATTTTTAAAATATTTAGATTTTTTTCTTTTGGTCTTGAGTTTGTCATTTGAACTCTTGGATTTGGGGGGTGGGGGTGGGGGTGGGGGGTGGGGGGGGGCTCAATGTTCATAACTCTAAGTCTGAACTATTCTGTCACAAATGTCCCGACAATAAATGATTTTGTTTTCAGTTTGCATTAAACTAGTTTGAAATGTGACTGTGCTATGGATAGTGTAATCAGCTCACTTGGCTACAGCTTGTTCTGGTTCATAACAAGCATAATTGTCACATACATGGCTTATAATAATCTGTATGCCACTTGGCTTCAAAAAGCTGATAGCTGCTGAGAAAAGTATGTAACCGTTTGAATGTTCTAGTGATCAGCTCAGTTATATTGTCAACAGAGAGAGACATAGATAGATAGATAGATAGAGAGAGAGAGAGAGAGAGAGAGAGAGAGAGAGAGAGAGATTAGTATAAGCCCGACTCAGGTGAATTGGGTTTTGGGGTAGTTTGTTCATTTTGGTTTTTATTCACCTTAGACATACAATGAATACAACTGATTATATTACATTATCATCATATGAACAGTGATACAATATATTCAGTAGTTATACTTAGAAATCGTGTTAGACTTGTGTTGGAGAATGTGTATTTTTTGACTTTTCAGACAAACCAAACAAGGAGAAGACTCCTGGGGCATCGGTAATGCAGTCGCTGTACCAAGGGTTGTGAACACGTGCAAGAAGCCAACTGCCGTGACGGCTGGATGAGGTGGACGGGTGCTGTTTGTTGTTATTACTCCAGCAAGATGTACAAGAAAGCATTTTTACATAATGTGTACACTCATTGTGATTGTGAACAGACTCACATAGAAACTGTTTTCTTAAAGTTCCAATTTAATTTTTTGTTTGAACAAATTTCTGTTTTAGTTGGTCCATTTACTTTTAGCATATTTTTGTCAAATCAGTGATTTTTTTTCTTTTTTGGAAGGGAGAGGTGGAAGGGGGGGGGGGGGGGGGGGAATTCACTTTTGGCTGTGTATGAGAGTTTTCTTTCTTTGCAATTGAAATCTGATGAGAGTAAGTATACCAGTAATTCACTTTGTGAGTGAACAGATCTCAATATTGTTTGGGCTGTTTTTGGACCTCTTCATTATTTAAGCAGTTTTTACGAAGGCAGTTCACTGTTTCAGATTTTTTTTTTTTTAAAGGTTGTTTGGTCATTTTCAGTATGTTGCTTTTACTCTTGTGAAATAACTAGGTTTTGTTTTTGTGCTCTATAAAATAATAAATATATAATCCTCACCTCACCAAATCATGTTTTTTAGGAACATATTCTCTTTTTAATGATGTACATAATCTAGGATAGATCTGTAGGTAGTTTTGCATCTGTACAATTTTCTGAGTTATTTTGGCAATTTGTATTCTTCTGACAGAATTCATAATCTGAAGCTGGCATACAAGGCACTGATGAGACTGCCCTTTAAGTGTGAAAGTGATAAATAAAGTCACACCACTTAGTGTTTACAGCCTCAAAATGAAAGGTGCCAACTGATTAAAGCTCGTATGTCATCAGGTAAGATCACTGGTAAACATTTTCAGCCTCTGGAATATTTGGTACAAAAGTGGGGTACTTTCTCCAATTTGGTTGCACAGCTTAGTGTGCCAAATTCATAATAAACAAATGTCACAACTAGTGGCCTACAGCGGCAGCATCTGTGTTTGAGTTGTTTCATGTAATGAATGCAGGGGTTGACACTCAGCCAGCATAAATCAAGTCAAATCAGTTCATCTCCTGGACCTCCCCTCACCTTAACACCCACTTCTCAGACACTGTTGTTGTTGGAAGTTATCAATAATAATAATTTGGAGACCAAAAAAAAAAAAAAAAAAAAAAAAAAAGCAAGGGGGAGGAATACAAAAGATTATTTCCCCTGTTTGGGGTGCACTGTCTTAATGTTTATTGAAGGGGAAATAGATGTGTGCTTCTGTGATACATGGTTTTTTCTGTGATACTTTTGGTACTGAGATTCCAGTTCTAGTTTAATCTTGTATTTAAAAAAGAAAAGAAACAAGAATGACTGCTAGCGTTCTAAAACAAGATCCAAACACATAAAAGGTTAAAAAGAACAGTATTTCTTATGACAATACACACACACACACAGTATTTTTTATGACAGTACACACACACACACACACACACACACACACACACACACACACACACACACACACACACAGTATTTCTTATGACAGTACACACACACACACACACACAGTATTTCTTATGACAATACACACATGCAGAGTATTTCTTATGACAATACACACATGCAGAGTATTTCTTATGACAATACACACATGCAGAGTATTTCTTATGACAATGTGCACACGCACAGTATTTCTTATGACAGTACACACACGCCCAGTATTTATGACAATACACACGCACAGTATTTCTTGTGACAATACACACGCACAGTATTTCTTATGACAATACACACATGCACAGTATTTCTTATGACAATGCGCACATGCACAGTATTTCTTATGACAACACACACACGCACAGTATTTCTTACGACAATACACACGCACAGTATTTCTTGTGACAATACACACACGCACAGTATTTCTTATGACAGTACACGCACGCTCTGTATCTCTTATGACAAAACACAATACGCACATGCCTTTTTTCAAGCTACAACAGTTAAACGGTGAAAAATGAGATTCAGGATACTTACCTGCTTTGGGTTGAGCTGTTTTGTTATTGTTATTTGTTTGATACTTAATGGAATTTTCTTTTCATACAATGTATGGTGAATCTGTGGTCTCTTTAACTTTATAAAAACTACGCAATAGTAATGTGGAATTATTTGTTTGATACCTAATGGAATTTTCTTTTCATACAATGTATGGTGAATCTGTGGTCTCTTTAACTTTATAAACTACGCAATAGTAATGTGGAATTATTTGTTTGATACTTAATGGAATTTTCTTTTCGTATGGTCAGTCTGTGGTCTCTTTAACTTTATAAACTACACAATAGTAATGTGGAATTATTTGTTTGATACTTCATGGAATCTTCTTTTCATACAGTTCTGAGGTAAACTAAGTTGAATCTGGGATCTGTTTGGCTTTCTGAACTATGCAATAGTAATATGGAATTAAATTATTTGTTTGAAATGTCATTTTCTTTTCATACTATGTTGAGGTACAGTATGTTAAATTTGTGATCTCCGTAACTTTCTGAACTATGCAATAGCGATGTGAAATTATCTTACTTGTTTGATACTTAGTGGAATTTTACAGATGAAAGCATACTTCTTCTGTCAACCTATCCATTTTTTGGTTTGTTATTGATTTTTAAATATATATTTTTAAAGAATATAATGTTTTTTACAGCAATGCCTTTTGAGAATGTATTTATAAAATTATGTTTAGTTTTGTTTGCCAAGTAAAAAATACTACTCTTTTGATCCGGTGTTTGTCTTCTTTTGTGTGTTTTTGTTCTGATAATTTCACAAGAGCATCACTATTTAAGATCAGCAGGATTTCTGCTACACTGTGCATGTGCTTTGAACCAGGAAAGACAAACAATTCAGGTGTGCATCAGGTTGGACTACATCACCTTTAACTGCAGCAGGGAGAACAACTGTATGTGTACTTTGAAACAGCAAAAAAAAAAAAAAAAAAAAAAAAAAAAAAATCAGCTGTACTTCAGGTAGGAGTATAGCAACTTTAACGTAGCAGGGAGAACAATTATACAGGGACTGTGGATCAGCAAAGATGAACAATTCAGTTGTGCATCAGGTAGGAGTATAGCACCTTTAATTGTAGCAAGGAGAACAACTGTACATGTACTTTAACCTGGCAAAGACACACACACAAAATCAGCTGTGCTACAGGTAGGAGTATAGCAGCTTTAACTGTAATGGGGAACAATTGTAAATGTGCTGTGGACGAGGACAAACAAATGGCTAAGTTGCTCAGTAGGTAGAACTGTGTCACCTTTAAGTGTAGCAGGGAAATAATTGTAAATGCACTGTGGACCAGGACAAACAAATGACTAAGTTGCCCAGTAGGTAGAACTGTAGTACCTTTAACAGGGAGGACAATTGTAAATGCGCTGTGGACCAGGATAAATAAATGGCTAAGTTGCCCATTAGGTAGAACTGTAGCACCTTTAACTGTAGAAGGGAGAACAATTGTAAATGCACTGTGGACCAGGACAAACAAACTGTGAAGTTGCTCATTAGGTAGAACTGTAATACCTCAACAGCGAGAACAATTGTAAATGCACTGTGGACCAGGACAAACAAATGGCTAAGTTGCTTATTAGGTAGAACTCTAGCACATTTAACTGTAGTAGGGAGAACAATTGTACATGTAAAGCAAACAATTCAGGTGTGCATCAGGTTGGACTATTCAGGTAGGACTATAGCACCTTTAACTGTAGCAGGGAGAACAGTTGTAGGTGTAAAACAAGCAATCTAGGTGTGCATCAGGCAGGACTATAGCACTTTTAAGTCTAGCAGGAGAGAACAATTGTACATTTAAAACAAGCAATTTAGGTGTGCATCAGCTAGGACTATGGCACTTTTAACTGTAGCAGGAGAGAACAACTGTCCATATAAAACAATTTAGGTGTGCATTAGGTAGGACTAGGGCACCTTTAACTTGTAGCAGGGAGAACAACTGTACATATTAACATACATTTTTTTAAAGTTAAAAAACTAAACTTTATGTAGATTGTTTTGGTAGGACTATGCTCTACATGCATATAGAATATCATTTTTAGGTTAATATGTATCATGTGAGCGCTCAGGGCGTTGATGAGCACATGATAAATGTACATTTTTATTTTATTTTTTATATTAAACAATTCAGGTGTGCATCAGGTCGGACTATAGCACCTTTAACTGCAGCAGGGAGAACAACTGTGCATGTACTTTGAACCAAGGAAGAGAGTTCAGTTACAGAAAGCAGCAGAATAGTTTTGCTTATTTACTTGCTGGGAAGACAGCTCTGCCTGTCAAAACGCATTAAGTTTTGTATGTGTTAGAACAGCCATTTAGCATGCAGTTTATCATGATTATGTTGTACTGATCAAAGTTTGAATCAACAATCAAAGATGGGATTAGATGAAGCTCATATGGTAGGTTGTTGGACAAAGAGCCAGGTTTTGTTTTGAGGCGGCTATGTGATCGACAAGATGTTAAAAACCCAAAACTAAAAGCCAGATGCTGTAATAATAATGTGTGATATGTGACTGTTTATATTACCTGTATTTTCAATAACTGTTCTTTGAGTTTTAAAATACACACTATGTGTTACTGTGTACTGTTATGTGGTTAGCGTCCTGCCTTGTATTTAACTTCTCTGTTGAGTAAGTAACTTGGTGTTTTACGCCCAGTCACTTCTCTGATAATAATCTTGAACACTGATGCAGGTCTGACTCTCAACTGAAGCAAAGGATTTTTTATATATTTTTTTTTGTTCTTAGTTTTTGGATAGAGCCTGCTTTCAGTATAGACTATTACAGTGTGTGCACTGCCCTTGTGTGCGTTTGCGTTTGCATATGTCAGCATTTGTATGCAGGATGAAAATCCTGAGTACTCACATATATCCATACCATTGTTTGGACAAACATAATTCGTAATTGCTGTGCTCACTGGTATGAGTAGGTAGCAGTGTTTTTGCAGTGTCTGTGGTCTTATCCAGGTAAAGTTACTTGCATTTCCTGCAAGGGATTATTTAAGTATTAAAAAGGGGAACAATCCATACATGTGTGTACACTTGCACACACACACACACACACACACACACACACACACACACACACACACTCGCATATGCACGCACACACGCACGCATGCACGCACGCACGCACGCACACATGCGCACACACACACACACACACACACACACACACACACACACACACACACACACACACACACACACACACCTTGACCCTGGAAGGAAATGGAACTGCACTTGATGAGAAAGTCATGAGTCTGTAGATCTACCAGCTAATGAAACAACAAAGAAAAACAAAAACACACTTCTGGACAATTTCCTCTGGTAGCTGGTTTTAAGTTTGAATCTCTGGAGGGGATCAGAACTGACTTCAGCATTATTTGAGCTGCTCTTGGACTTAGGGTATCAATATATGTAACCCTCATGAACTTAGCTGACAACTACGAGCAATATTTCTGAGAAACTCATTTTTAGGATATCAATACATATAATTCTGATGAACTTCAACTGACAACTAAAGGTAAAATTTATAAGAGAAAAACATTCTTAGATATCAGTACATGTAATGTATGTAAACCTGACAAACGTAGCTTGCAACTACAGGCAATATTTATAAGAACATAATTCATGGGATAACAGTAGATATATAACTCTGATCAACTCAACTGAAAACTAAAGGTAAAGTTTATAAGGGAAACGGTTCTTAGGATAGCAATGCGTGTAACTCTGACAAACTTAGCTGACAACTGCAAGCAGTACATATAACTGATGAACTCATCTGACAACCACAGGCACAGTTTATAAGAAAAAAATCCTAGGATGTAATATGTGTGCGTGCGTGCATGTGTGTGTGTTTCTGTATAATATTTTATGTAAATTGTTTTGGGTAGGACTGTGCTCTACATGTGTACAGAATATCATATATTAGTTAAATATGTATCATGTGAGTGCCCAGGGTGTTGATGAGTGCATAATAAATGTACATTATTATTATTGTAATCCTGATGCACTTCAAATAAATACATGCAAAATTTACAATTAAAAAAAAAAAAAAAAATCCTGCAACCCTGAAATTCAACAGACAACAGGCAAAATTTATTAAATTTAAAAAAAAGAGTCTTTTGTGACCAGCAGGGCACATACACACTCAAAAGGATATCAGCATTATGTTATTCTCAAACTCACGAGCCAGTTTGGTCTAGTGGTAAGGCGTTAGGCTCAGTTCTGCTTCAGCTCTCCTTTCTCATCAAAAGGTGTGGTTTGTGGACACCGTGTTGTGATTTTGTCCCTCACAATTAATGAAACATTAAAATGTCTCTCATCGCTGCCCATCTTAATGCAGGAGTCATTCTGGTGGTGACAGTGTAGTGATAGGTATATATAATCTCCTGCTTTCCCCCCCCCCACCCTCCATACCCCCTCCCCCCTATGGGGGAACTATTTCTTTAACTACCTATCACTACACTGAAACATGGCACTTAACATCCACAGAAACCAAAGGGTTTGTTAGGGATGAGCATCCCTAACAAACCTTGTGGTTTCTGTGGACGTTATGCACCATGTTTCAGTGTAGCGATAGGTATATAATCTCCCTCTTCCCCCACCTCCATGCCTCCTCCCCCCACTTCTCCCCATCCCTAACAAACCTTATGGTTTCTGTGGACGTTATGCACCATGTTTCAGTGTAGCGATAGGTATGTAATCTCCCTCTTCCCCCACCTCCATACCCCCTACCACCCATCTCCCCATCCCTAACAAACCTTATGGTTTCTGTGGACGTTATGCACCATGTTTCAGTGTAGCGATAGGTATGTAATCTCCCTCTTCCCCCACCTCCATACCCCCTACCACCCTTCTCCCCATCCCTAACAAACCTTACGATTTCTGTGGATGTTAAGCACAATGTTTCGGTGTAGCGATAAGTATATAATCTCCCTCCCCCCTCCCCCCCCCCCCCAATGGTTTCTGTGGACGTTATGCACCATGTTTACTTACTCAAACTCACGTCCCTTTCCAGCGCTGGGTTCGTGATCTTCTACGACTTTGTGCTAAACCTGGACCCAAGCATCAGCGCGGTCCGACTGCTGGTGGGACTGCACAACTTGTCGAGCAAGCTGGGCGAGCCGTCGGTCCTCCCGCTGGTGTACACTGAGCCCTCCACTCGACAGAACTACATGCAGAGTGTCTGTAATGCTGTCATTGGGGCGCGCCAGCCTGTGCCCAGGTATGCCCACTGTGGGGGTGGGGGTGGGGGTGGGGGCGAGTTGCTGTTCAGGGAATTTTGGGGAATCACTTCTTGAACCCATTTTGTGCATAATAGAACAGCTGTTGTTGCTCTGCGGGTGGAACAGGTGTGTGTGTGTGTGTGTGTGTGTGTGTGTGTGTGTGTGTGTGTGTGTGTGTGTGTGTGTTTGTGTTTGTGAGTGTGTGTGTGGGGATAGTTGAGGGGATTTGGGGGAACTATTTCTTTAATCCACTTTCTGTTATTTCATTTTTATTGATAGGGCCTGTGGTATTTCTTCAGTGTGTTCCCTTTTAATGTTTCTGCGCAGATAGGTTACTTTGTCTCCTTGTTATTCCATTCCTATTGATAACAGCAGTGTGTTCCTCTTTAGCATTTCTGCACAGATAGGTTACTTTGTCTACTTGTTATTCCATTCTTATTGATAACATCTATTATGCTTCTTCAGTGTGTTCCCCTTTAATGTTTCAGCACAGAAAGGTTACTTTGCTTCTAAATTCTTCCAGTAGATGTCCTCCCATGTCAGATCTGGGTGTTTAATTTAGTTTTTTTTTTAAATTCCTTTGGATATGGTCCATGATATTTCTTCAGTTTTATTGCCTCTTTAACATTTCTGCACAGATAGGTTACTTTGCTGCTAAATGTTTTCCATCAGATGTCCACCCCAGTCTGACCTGGGTATGTTTCTTCAGTTTCATTTCCCCTTCAACATTTCTACACTGACAGGTTACTTTGCTGCTAAATTCTTCTAACAGATGTCCTCCTCCTCAGTCTGACCTGGGTATGCTTGTTCAGTTTCATTTCCCCTTTAACAGTTCTGCATGAATAGGTTACTTTGCTGCTAAATTCTTCCAACAGATGTCTCCCTCAAGTCAGACCTTGGTATTCTTTAGTTTCATTTCCCCTTTAACATTTCTGCAATGATAGGTCACTTTCTGCTAAAAACAACAACAACAGATGTCCCCCTCCTCAGTCTGACCTGGGTATGTTTCTTCAGTTTCACATCCCCTTTAACATTTCTGTACAGATAGGTCACTTTGCTGCTAAATTCTTCCAACAGATGTCTCCCCAAGCCAGACCTGGGTATGCTTCTCTAGTTTCATTTCCCCTTTAACATTTCTGCACAGATATGTCACTTTGCTGTTAAATTCTTCCAACAGGTGTGTCCCCCCCCCCCCTCCCCCCCAAGTCAGACCTGGGTATCATTTCCCCTTAACAGTTCTGCATAGATAGGTCACTTTGCTGCTAAATTCTTCCAACAGAGGTCTACCCCCCCCCCGTCTGACCTGGGTATGCTTTTTCAGTTTCACGTCCCCTTTAACAGTTCTGCACAGATAGGTTACTTTGCTGCTAAATTCTTCCAACAGATGTCCACCCCAGTCTGACCTGGGTCTGGTAGCAGAGCTGCAGGCAGCGGGGGCCCCTGGCTCCAACCACGACCCCACGCGCCTCATCACGCGCGCCTGGACCAAGATCCCGCTCTTTGACGGTCAGGGTCGACTGTTTGCTGGGCGCTTCAAGCTTCAGCTGCGCTGCAGCCCCATCAAGCCCTACATCCCCTTCGGGGAGCTGGACTCCATCGCTGAGGTGGGTTCTTTGGAGTGGGTTGCTGTTGTCTGTGCGGTAGAGTTCACCAGCTGAAACAGTAGTAGTAATAATACTGTAGACTTCTATGTGCTGTTTCTCTGAATTGGAGCATGTAACCCGTTAGAAAGTAAAGAACCTAAAACACAGTCAAACACAGACACACATGCACAGGCAAACACACACACACACACACATACATACACATGCATGCACATTCAATCACACACATGCACACATGCATACACGCATGCATGCACACACACACATATGCATGTACACACACCATGTGTACGCACACACACACGCATGCATACATTCACACACAGACACACACACACACATGTACACGCACCACATGTACACTTTTTTTTTTTATAGATAATACCCCCCCCCCCCCATCAAAAAAAACCCCAAGGTGACAAATGATTCATCAAACCTCGCCCCATATTCCTTGAATGTGGGGAAAAAGACACGTGTGTACGGTGCTGGTAAACAATTGTTTGCTTTTCTGGCAGTACGGTGATGCAGAGCTGTACTACCGCATCGTCCACTATCGCGACGCCAGTATCCAGTCCCTGGCCACCATCGCAGCCACCAACCGTGACCTGTACCAGCCTGCACCTGTCGTAAGTTAACCCATCATAGATCACTGCAGCCTTTCTCTGCAGCAGCAGCATCTGCCCCTCCTCTGCAGCCGTTGATCAGTGTACTTGTAGTCAGTTGGTTGGTTGGTTTGTTTGCAGTCCTTGGCTAAATCCCTGAGAGTCACTCAGTGCAGGATGAGACGGTGTGTATGCAGCTGTTTCCCCACACCTGTATGTGCTGTCATACGTGCAGGTGCGGTCTTGCTCGCCACTCTGGCGGCTGCACTCTGGACTTCAGGGATTTCAGTAGTGGAGTTTGTCATGTTATGAAGATGACTGTAGCTGACAGAAATGCTGGCGTGGGACTCTTAGTACAGCATTTTGCTTTAGCTGCAATGTTCTGGCCAGAGACAATAACTAGGTTGCCAACAATGACCATGTCTGTAGCCTCTGATTGGGTCCATTTGGACTTGTAGTCAGTAAATTAGTGCAGAAGATTGTGTGTCCTGTTTTTCTCTTTTTAATTTTGATTTTATTTTTACATTGAATATTTCTATGCATTCACATTTTAAATGCACTGAGCATGCGCCGATTTGGATCTGCTTTGTAAGTTTGCATTATCATCGTCATCATCATCACCATTTCATCATTTAGGTCATTATCATCACATTGCGGTTTGTGAACCTGATCAGATGCAATTGACATTGTCGTTGCCGGCATCTTCTTATGCCTGACCATAGCATTGGGGCTACAGCGGAATGTTCGTTAAGAGTTCCACGTCAGAACTACTTTCAGCTACGGTAATCGTGATGACACACTGAAATCCCTGAAATCTTTGTTAAGATTGAATGTTAATGACATCTCTCCCACTCTGATAAGGTGAATCATTGTGATAACCATTCCTGTACTCATGCATAGGAAAGTGTGTACAGGTGTGGGGAAATGGTTGCACACACTACCGTCTCACCCAACGTTGGGTGACCCCTGAGGGTTTTAGCTGAGGAAATAGCAGTGCTATTTGTAAATTATTGTGAAGAAACGATTACCAAGGAAGCAGCATCAGCTACAGTTACTACAGTTTGGATTACCCTTTTCCTTTCATGCATTGTAATCAGTGCTTTTAATTTTGTGAGTACAGTCAACTCCAGGTCTGGTCCCATCCATTCACCAGTCACCTTCAGTCTAATGGCCCATCATGTCTGAGAATGGAATTGTTCTTTCTTTGCTGAGACTAAATATCAAGGCCCAGTGTTGCTCTCTAATAAGGTGAATGATTTTTTCTTTGTTAAGATTAAATATCAGTGCCCTCTGTCCCACTCTGACAAGGTGAATCATTCTTTCTTTGTTAAGATTGAACGTTAATGACCTCTGTCCCACTCTGACAAGGTGAATCATTCTTTCTTTGTTAAGACTGAATATTAATTACCTCTGTCCCACTCTGACAAGGTGAATCATTCTTTGTTTGTTAAGATTGAACATTAATGACCTCTGTCCCACTCTGATAAGATGAATCATTCTTTCTTCGCTAAGATTAAATATCAGTGCCCTCTGTCTTACTCTGATAAGTGAATCATGCCCTGTGCCCTACTCTGATAAGATGAATCACTCTTTCTTCGGTGATGCTAGTTATCGATGCCCAATGTCCCACTCTGAAAAGGTGAATCATTCTTTCTTTGTTAAGATTGAATATTAATGACCTCTGTCCCATTCTGACAAGGTGAATCATCCTTTCTTTGTTAAGACTAAATATTGATGCCCAGTGTCCCACTCTGACAAGGTGAATCATTGTTTCTTTGTTAAGATGGAATATTAATGACCTCTGTCGCACTCTGATGAGGTGAATCATTCTTTCTTTGTTAGGACTAAATATTGATACCCAATGTCCCATTCTGACAAGGTGAATCATTCTTTCTTTGTTAAGATTGAATATCATTGACCTCTGTCTCACTCTGACAAAGTGAATCATTCTTTGTTAGACTAAATATTGATGTCCAATGTCCCATTCTGACAAGATGAATCATTCTTTGTTAAGGTTGAATGTTAATGACCTCTGTCCCACTCTGATAAGGTGAATCATTCTTTGGTAAGACTAAATACCGACGCCCAATGTCCCACTTTGATAAGGTGAATCGTTCTTATAGTCCCTTCATTAAGAGCAGCCGTCCTAGTCATCTGACTCTATAATCTGAGAGAGGGCTGCTGAAAAGGACGGCAGGGCAAACCGCAGTTCTTTCCCTTTTGGGGGAGTTAATCAGGCCTTGTCGATGTTGAAGATGTTTTATGTCCCCTCCACCATATAGTTCCACCGCCCCCCCCCCCCCCCATCTCCCCCTCCTCCCCCCCTTCTCCCTGTTCCCCTCCCCTTCCCCCTCCCCCAAGTCCTGAATGGAGGACTGAAAATGGAATTGACTGTACTTGTGACAGGTGAGTTTCACTCTGTCCTTGTTGACTGCCATAGTGCGTTGCATTTTTTTATTTAGATATAGTGCTCCATTTTTTACCTCTTTTTTTCTTCTTCTTTCTTAACGGCTTTTTGTAGTTTTTCTCTTGTTTATGCAGTTTTTGTCCTGTAAAGCATAATGTCTTTGTTTTAGATGTTAAAATCTGTGTGTACGTTTGTTGTGTTTTATATTTTGTAGGTGCTAGTCCTTGTCAATTCTAGTTCATTATCTGATGAATGGGAGCAGTAAAAGAAAATTTTATTGCAATAAAAGGAATTGAAATTGTAGGATTAAAACAAAAACAAAAACAAAAACAAAACGAAAACAAGAACAACCAAACAAGCAAAGTGCATAGCTACAACGGATCATTATTTTTTGCAGGTTAGATTTGCTTTTGTGCTTTGTAGGTTAAATTTTCTCTGGTAGACAGCTTGCTTTTTGACAGCTTCAGTCTGCAAAGAGCACTGTTCTTTTCAAAGTCTGCAGCTGTGTTTAGCATCTGTGCAATAGTTATTTGGTAATTCATTGTGTGTGTGTGTGGGGTGGGGGGGGGGGGGAGGTAGTATGTGTGTATGCTGTCATCTGTGCATATGACTTGTGTGTGTGTATGTGTTTGTGTGTACATTTGTACTGTGAATATGAAAGGTAAATGAAAAACAGGAGAGAAAGTGTGTGTGTGTGTGTGTGTGTGTGTGTGTGTGTGTGTGTGTGTGTGTGTGTGTGTGTGTGTGTGCGTGTGTGTAAAATCCTATATATGTTCATCATACACATTTCAGATGGAGAAAAAAAAAAGAAAAAAAAAAGAGGGAAAAAAGTCAAACTAATATACTGAAAAGGATATGGCAATAAAACAAACCTGAATCAAAACAAATTTCATGAGAGGTAACAGGTACTTGATTTCCTCTATGACTTGTAAGTATAAATAAATGCACAAGTTTAAACAGACTGTTTACAATGGCTAGGAGCTGTAGTTGCTTAGACTGAGTATGGTTTGCTGTTATACAATCTTGCGGCAAATATGTTTTGTTTGCTGGCAGTTTTGCTGTTGTTTTGTTTGTAAATTTTGAGCCAGGTTGCAACATGGAGATATACATGCACACACAACCACACCTTTGCTCACACATCTCAGCACATGCATATGCACACACCCTCCACACAGACACAGACACACACACTCTCTCTCTCACACACACACACACACACACACACACACACACACACACACACACACACACACACACACACACACACACACACACACACACACGCACACACACACACACACACACACACACACACAGCATGCATGCATGCATGCATGCATGCATGCACGCATGCATGCACACCCGCATGCATGCACGCATGCACACACACACACACACACACACACACACACACACACACACACACACACACACACACACACACACACACACACACACACACTCACTCTCTCTCACATACACACAATCTCTTTCTCTCTCTCTCTCTCTCTCTCTCTCTCTCTCTCCCTCTTTCTCTCTATCTCTCCCCGCCCCCCTCTCTCTCACTTACTGAGACCATCATAATGGTTGGTAGCACTTTTTTTTTTTTAAGGTGATGACACTTCTGAAGGTAAAGTGCCAACCCAGTTTTTCTGCAGTTGGTAACCAAAAATCAATTACAACAGCAACAAAAAATATTTCCCAGTGTCTACTTCCCACAAATGCCTGCTACAGGTGACAGGCACCGTTGTGAGAGCGTTCCCCTCCACCCACCCCCGTTTTTACTCCCGTAATTCTTCTGAACTGTTTCAAATGACCCCTTGACCAAGGAGTAGTTCTCTTTTAAGACCACTTTTGCATTTAATTTTTCTTAAAAATAATTTATGCTGGATGAGCATCATCCTTTCAACCCCCCACATTCATTACATGAAACAAGCACAGATATTGCCGCTGCAGGCCACTAGTTGTGACATTTGTTTATTGTGAATTTGGCACACTAAGCTGTGCAACCAAATTAGAGGAAGTACCCCAGTTTTGTACCAAATATTACAGACTGCCCGTGTTCACCAGTCTGGAACTGCCCGTGTTCACCCCTGATGACATAAGAGCTTTAATCAGTTGGCACCTTTTTTTGAATTATTTTTTAGTGTGGCCTTAAAAGAGCAGTGCCACTAAATTGAGAATGAATGAGACAGATTTTTTTTTTTTTTTTTGGCATGAGGGATTAAACGTTGCTAGGATAGGTTGCCTTGTAGTGAAGTTCACCTGTTGTGTGACAAGCCTGATGGTGTGTTTCTGTTTCCAGGGAGGGTTTCTACCGCAGTTCATCTCCCCCCAACCGATTCCTCCCCCTCCCTCCACCACTCCCCCTGACTCGCCTCCAGAGTTTCTCTCTCCACGACGCAGGTATACACACTCAGATTACGTCTTGCACCAATAACACTTCTGACTTGGCCTTCTCAAAACAGGTTTTTGTCCACTACAAGTACCACTTCTTCTTTTTTTTCTTTTTTTTTGACAGGTGGAAGAGATCAGAATAAAAGCTGAAAATCAAGGATTTTGGTCTGAAATTGCCTGTTGATTTTCGAATTAGAAACTGACTTTTGTCTATGACGAATAGATGGGTGGAAGAGATCAAAATAAAAGCTGAAAATCAAGGATCCTTGTCTAAAATTACCTGTTGATTTGATTTTCGAATTAGAAACTGACTTTTGTCTCTGACGAATAGATGGGCGGAAGAGATCAAAATAAAAGCTGAAAATCAAGGTTCTGTTCTAAAATTGCCCACTGATTTTATTTTCGATTTGGAAACTGACTTTTGTCCGTAGCAAATAATGGGACTGGATGTAGAAAACACTGTTGGGTGTCATGGCTGGCATAACAGTTTCCTGCTGCAGCCTGTTTGATCTAGTTCCTCAGGCGATGTGAGTGTGCAACATTCATGCCCAATGTCAAAAAGGCAGTGTGTGTATAACAGGTGAACTAGCTTCAGCTGGCAAAGACCAGACCCAGGCTTTTAGCCGAAGTGAATGCGATCACCATATCATTACATATCATATCAGGGCTTTCACCATTGCGTGCAGCTGGTCCCACTTTCTGTCACTGATGGAACTAAGTTCAGACATTGATATTAGAATCAAGTGAGCATTTTAGAACAAAATCCTTGATTTAGGTATGCTTTTGTTGTTGTTGTTGTTTCTTTTCTTTTTCTTCCAGTCTCTTCTGCCTGTTGGACAAAACTTATTTTGAGAGGACTAGTTCCTGTAAGAAATGATGGTTACTGGGCTGGGTTTTACAAAGAGCATGTAACACCAGTTTGTAATAGCATGTAACACCAGTTTGTCCTGAACAGTAATGGTCTGAATTTTCACCGTATAGTTTGTTCTCTGTGTAGATTGGTGAACTAACTGCGATGGTTATGAAAGAAAGATGCTGTGGTGGTTTTAGACTAATCACGCCTGAGAGCCTACTACTTATTTTGTTTCTTTTCCTAATTTTTCTTCCTGTTTTTTCCTCCTTTTTTTTATATGTATATATATAAAAAATATATAACCTTTTTGGGTCGGGGTGCTTTTTGTGGCTGTTTTTTCAACTTGCACTTCTAATACAGCTTTGGCACAGGTATACTAACTGCAGAATCCTTTGTAGTGCGCCTGCTTCTGGTGATGTTGGGGCTATGGCGTTACTCTTCTGCACATTCTGGTGAAGGGAGGAAATATTCTGTTCATTTTTACTCATGCTGTTTGTGTATGTACTTCCTGTATGGGTTTGGCAGTTTATATGTGCTTGCAATTAACACAACGATTAAAAGGTTGGAGGTCACCTTCAGCAACGCCACAGATTTATTTTGTTTGCTGCATCAGGTCAGCATTATTGCATAGTTGTAGTTGGCTCCAGATTACTTGAAAAAGACATGGCTGAAATGTTTTTAAGACACTTTAGTTTGAGTGATCCAGATTCTACAGTTTGTATGGGTCAGTGAATGCTATGTGTTCTTCTGCCTTACTAATGTTAGTTTGTGGAAGAGCTCTCCAACAACAAGACTGGGTTCCAAGCTGATGCCATTGCAGATAGTATGATTAGTACAGTTAGGAAAGTCTCAGACAGTATGATTAGTACAGCTAGGAAAGTCTCAGATGGTATGATTAATACAGTTAGGAAAGTCTCAGGCAGTATGATTAGTACAGCTAGGAAAGTCTCAGACAGTATGATTAGTACAGCTAGGAAAGTCTCAGACAGTATGATTAGTACAGCTAGGAAAGTCTCAGGTGGTATGATTAGTACAGCTAGGAAAGTCTCAGATGGTATGATTAGTACAGCTAGGAAAGTCTCAGATGGTATGATTAATACAGCTAGGAAAGTCTCCAACTATTACAAAATTCAAGATCCAAACACATAAATAAGATCTTTGTCGTGAAGTGAATTTTGTAATAAAAATTTTGTTTATTACAAAATTCATTTAATGGCTAATGAAGTGATCACTGATTGTGTTAAATTTTCTTTGCATTTCCACAATTTATTGTGCTTGTTTTTTTCATTACAGCCGATAATTGTTGAACCTGTCGAAGATTCGAGCAATGAATTCATTTCTTATGTTTGTTTCCAGTTGTAGCTGATTGTCAGTTGGAGTGATGAATTCAATTTTTATGTTTGTTTCCATTGTCACTAATTGTGGAGTGATGAATTCACTTCTTATGTTTGTTCCCAGTATAGCTGATTGTCAGTTGGAGCAATGAATTCACCTCTTATGTTTGTTTCCATTGTCACTAATTGTCAATTGGAGTGATGAATTCACTTCTTATGTTTGTTTCCAATATAGCCGATTGTCAATTGGAGTGATGTATTCACTTCTTTTGTTTGTTTCCATTGTAGCCGATTGTCGAACCTGCCGAGGATTGGAGCGATGAATTCGACGGAGCCTATTATAGGCTTCCAAGTCGACCGAGTGAAACACAGTGAACTGGGAGAGGGGAAAGTCAGGCTGACGGCTTACTATGTATCTACTGGGAAGGTAAGGAGTGGAACCAGCTTCATGCGGCTGTACACGTAACGTAACTGTTACAGTGAAGGCACCCCCCTGACTCCTTCTTTTGAGAGTTCTTTCTTAGGAAACCTTCCGTCTGCAGCTGCATGCATGACTGATGCAGTTGAGCCTCTGATTAAAGCCCCCCCACCCCCCGCCTCCCCCTCCCTCACCCCTCTCCCTCCTGCAGCTGCATGTGGAACTGATACAGCTGAACCTCCGATGAAAGGGGGATGGAGGTAGATATGCTGAATCAGCGTCTTTCTGCCAGTCTAGCCATGAATCCAGACGGTGTCATCTGAACCACTCAGCCTTTTGCAACCAAA